>CP099854.1:17374740-17734674 GCA_030062745.1 Capitulum mitella
AACAGAAGTTTGGATAAAACAGCAAACGGTCGAATTGGAAAATCGTTGTATTGTTCAAGCAACGTCATGCATAAATCGGATGAAGATTTATGCATGATGACGAACCAACGAATAATGATCGTATGGAAATTCGTTCATCTATCTGTCCATGTCCCAGATCACCTTGTTGATCTCTTTTTCTAAAAGGTCCCTTCACAAGATCTGGAACGGAGAAACCATACGTTTCATGTACAAACATTTAGCATGAGGTTAGGAGGAACTTCGTGTTGACGTTTCAGGTTATTCTAATATGCAGTTAAAATGACAGTCATGATCTTATGTGAAAACATCGGCATCAAAGCGGCAAAGTAAGGCCAAACGTCGAGTCACATGGCTTTCTTTTAATATGTCATTTCGACGTAACCTAAAATCACCTTATGCCCGTCTTCTTCTGAGCCTGCCAAATTGGTGTAAAAAAGTGCGGAGAATTTCAAGGCGCTAAGCTCGTTTCCTTGGGGAAAATTTACCAGAACCACCACAGGGGGAAGGAGTGTAAACGCACTCCCTTTTCCCCATGGCGAGTTAAAATGATCAAAATGGGTATCACTTTGCACCCCACAAAGAACTGTCTCCATGTTCATTGTTGCTTCGTTGCTCTATCCCTTCCCAATAGCTAGCGGAGTGTGGTACTCCCTTCGCTGTCGGACGTGGCCAAATGGCGAATACTGGCGATGTCTCAGCACTCTCACAACGAAAGGGATCATGCGCCTCACCGTTCCAGGGCGCGTCAGACATTATGTCATCGTTTGAAAGACGAGTGCCTCTCCAGGAATGTGCTACCATACTGGCATCTCCATATCATAATGTATTTAGCTTTCACGCCACCTGCAGCACACGTGCGTGCACAACAAAGAACTGGCACGAAGGGCTGGCACCAGTAATCACGAATATGAAAAAATATGCTCCTTGAATATCAACGAACAGAATAAAAACGGCATCGTTCAACGGCAGCACCAGCTAAACTGTTCAGTAGCGACAGCACTCAGAATACGGGCTGTGCTCACCATGATTTAGCAGTCTTGTCTCCTGCTCTGCCCTGCGGTTGTCGGCCAGGAGCATTCTGTTGACTGTTGAAGGATGGATAGTTAGCCGGGGGTGAGCTGTTATCACTAGCCTGTGACGGGACCTGATGCCCCTTCGTGGGCTGCGGCTGAGCAGCGGCTGACTTGAGGCCGAGCTTGTAGGAGGGATAGTCGGCTCCAGACGACGAGGCGCCCTGTTGCTGACCACCAGACTTGTAGTGTTTCGTATCGACAACAGATGGCGTCACAGCCAGCGTAAGGTGTTTCCCTGTAGGAGTGGAGCTCCCGTTTGCTTGATCAGGCCGAGAACTGCCGTGGTGGGATTGTGAGGACGTGGATCCAGGCTTAGAAGTGCTGTGGTCCTGCAGCGAATGGGAGGAAGACTGCTGCTGCGGACTAGAGTATACCTGCTGAGGACGGGAAGAAGGCTGATGGCCAGGAGTTTTCTGTTGACTGTTGAAAGATGGATAGTCAGCTGGGGGTGAGCTGTTACCACCAGCCTGTGACGGAGCCTGATGTCCCTCCTTGGACTTGGACTGAGGAGCGGCTGACTTCACGTCAAGCTTGTAGGAGGGATAGTCGGCTCCAGACGACGTGGAGCTCTGTGGCTGACTTTCAGACTTGTAGTTGCCGTTTCCGATAGTAGATGGCGTCTCACTCGGTGTCGGGCGTTTCCTTGTCTGACCGTTTGTATGATAAGGTCGAGGATTGCCGTTCTGGACTTGAGAGGAGGAAGATTTAGGTTTAACAGTGCTCAGTCCCTGATGAGGACGAGAGGAAGGCTGCTGCTGAGGACCGGAATAACCCTGCTGAGGACGGGAAAAAACCCGCTGCTGAGGACCAGAGTATCCCTGCTGAGGACGAGAGGAAGGTTTCTGCTGATGACCAGAGTAACCCTGCTGAGGACGAGAGGAAGGTTGCTGCTGAGGACCAGGAAATCCCTGCTGAGGACGGAAAGAAGATCGCAGCTGAGGACCAGAGTATCCCTGCTGAGAACGGGAGAAATCCTGCTGCTGCTGAGGACCAGAGTATTTCTGCTGAGGAGTGGAGGCCGCCTGCTGCTGTATAGCTCCAGAGTACCCCCGGGCATTGTAGCCCCGTGTCGGTCCGACGTTGGCTGAAGAGACCGTCTGTCGGCCGTATCCGCCCTCTCTGCTGCCGCTGCCCTCTCTGGGAGGGTCGTACCTGGCCTCGCCCTGGTACGACACCTCGGCCACATAGCCGCCGTCACCGTCCACGCTGTAGGTGACCGTCTGCAGTCGGCCGTCGGGCAGCAGCACCGAGTACGAGCCCCGCGTCTGGCGGCCCTGGCGGCTCTCCCGCTGGCCGTAGTGGGTCTCCTGTTTGTCGACGCTCCAGTCGAACTCGTACTGGGCCGACTCATCGCCGTACGACGGTCCGACGTTGCCGACTGAGACGCCACCGTCGGCGACGACGGCCACAGCCGGTCTGTAGTCTCTAGCAGAAGGCACCGGCGCCGGTCTGTAGTCTCCAGTAGCGGGCACAGGAGCCGGACTGTGGACTTCAGTAGCGGGCACCGGGGCCGGTCTGTAGTCTTTAACAGTAGGCACCGGCGCCGGTCGATAGTGTCTAGTAGTGGGCACCGGCGCTGGTCTGTAGTTTACAATAGCTGGCGCTGGGGCCGGTCTGTAGTATCCTGCAGGTGGGCCGGACTGGTAACTCTGGCCGGAGACGGCCGCCACCATGACGAGCAGAGCACCCACGTTCATGGCGCCGCCGACGCTGTGTCCGAAAGATTGGCTGACGCTGAATGATGCTGAACCGTCCGCAGTTGGCCTCTTTATACCATGACAGCCGCACCACCAGGAGAGGTGCCACATTCTTCCCATGGCGGTCAAGTGTCTCCCGGGAAATGCAGTTCATCTCGTGATATGGCGTAAGAACATCTCCTCTGGTGAAATGACCAGCACACATGTCGATGGTGTTACAGTTGCTCCAGACTGGTGCTTCGTTATCCTAGGTGGGTGTTATTCCTTACACTGGGTTTATGCTCCATCCTGGACTTCCAGCCGTCTCCTTAATGTTAAATTTGCATATCATCCGTTCGACGTCGCGACGTGGCGACGTGGTCATCGGATAACTAACACTTTAGTGTTTTACAATGTTCAGTTTTGCTAAATCTTGTCTGCGTATCAACCATGGTGCCAGTGAGCTCCGAAAGCTAGTTCATACGTATGTTCAGATCATCTAAGTTCAAAATCATGAATAATTTTGCATCCTTTCTTGACGATAGATGACCTTTTTGAGCTTTTACTGAGCTCGCAGGGATGACGACAAAATCGGTGACATCCTCCTTCGCATCACAACTGTAGATAAAGTCTTTTTTATCTATAAAATCTGCATTAGACTCTTAACCCTATTCCAGGAGGGTTAGACGGTATGGCCGATTCCCGGCAAGGGGGTTGGGGGGCGGATTCGGCCCTCTTTGAGATCTCGAGAACTACACAGCCGATTTTATCGAAACAAACGGCAATCGATTTCGCTTGAGGCGAACTACATTTTTATCAAAAAAGTTTTCAAAATTTTGAAAGGGATGGATAAAGGAGGAATCAAAATGGGGATATTTTTGAACGTCATAACTCCGTTGTTTATGGACCGATTTTGATGAAATTGGCATGAATCGAGGGAATATAAATGGGGCTTTTATCAAGGTTCCATATATTTGAAATTCTTAGAAAATTCATAGGCGTTCACAGAGTTAGAAAATGGACGGATTAGTTTTTCAAAAACTGAATTAGGAAAAAAATAAATAAAAACTCCTTTTTAGCTTCTGCTAGTGATTTTATGCTGAAGAATTATAAATCCTATTACAATATCTGTATAATGTTAGCATGGGCGGTGCCAGGGATATGAAAAAGGGTGGACTGTCTTGGTCACCTGTTCTCCAGATAAACATACGACCTTTGACCTTAAATAACCTTCAGTGACTTCAGAGTCATTTGAAATGATCTTTTGTGCGTTTCGTATGATTTCAAAACGTTTTCAACCATTTGAATTCCCTCTATTTCTAAAATTCCATTTTACGGCTGTTGTGATATAGCGTCCGTGCACTGACATTTTAGGTCATAGCTCGGTGACCCGACCTGATATCGATCTGAAACTTTGTACGCAAATAGGGGGCACTCTTCTACTTCATGTATATTCCGGGTTTGGCATTTGAAAAAATGCCAAAATTACTACTATGGAGCTACAATCTGAATTTTGACTTTGACCTGACCTTGTGGAGTGACGTCAGACAAACAAAATTGTGTTCGTGTATTTCCCGACTATTTACCTATACATCCATGTAAAGTTTAATGTTATATCATAAAAACGCCATTTTTGGCAGTCATTTCCTACTGTCCTCAACAAGGCTAAAAATGGTCTGAGATGCCTCCCAAAAACGCTACCTGACTGCGCCCCTGAGCAAAATCTAGGAAAAATGAGCATGTTTGAAAAGCTGCGTTAAAAACTCTTGAATTGGCAACAAAAAACCGAGGGGAGTGGATTCAACCCTGGCCCCTGCCGGGAATAAGATTAAAGGTGCTTTACAGGTTACGTTCCATAACATTCAATGAAAATCGGAAACCACTGGCAATACATCGTCTGAAGCAATTAGCAAAGTTAATGTTTGACAGCGTTCTTTTTATGAGGTGGATTTTGCTCGGAATTTATGTGGGGGGGGGGGGATTTACGGTTCTGAACCGTTCCGCTGGCTTTCTGGTGCCTGGAAACCATCCCTGGGGCAAGGAAGTCACGAAACACGATCAATAATGTTGGCCCATTGTAGGTCAGATGAGGTTACATGTGGGGTGAACCAGCAGAAAAGGTCTAAATCTTTTTTTCGTGATTCCTGGGCTGGAAATAGGCAATGAAGTCGACTTTTTTGTCCAAAATTGCAACAAGACACTTTCAAGCTGTTAATCCGCGCCCGCCTGTCGGTCGGCGCTATGCACGTCGGACTGGTGGCGGGGGCGCTTGACTTTCCCCTGTAACTCACGAACGGTTGGTAGCACGATAAAAAATAAGCAGAAAAGCTCGTGATAAGTAGAGCTCGAAACTAGTCTCTATTCAAGTTTTCGATAATATGTAAGCCATTTACGGCCGATACATGTTTTCTCATAGCTGCCTGCATGAGACCGAGAAACGGCCTGGATCTCAAGGGCTGTGACCAACAAAGTCTAGATAAAGGCACCAGCGAACAGGTCAATGTCCGCAGATGCCGATATACGTCCAATTTCTCTGATCTGTTTTATCCTATTCCCGGGAGGTGGGGCTGAATTCGCCCCTTTCGGGTTTTTTTGCATGCCAATTTCAGGCCCCTTGACGCAGCTTCGTGAAACTTAGTGATTTCTCTGGCTGTTATTTTTACATACTGTGATAAAATTTCGTAATTCTGTTATGTTCAAGGGAGAAGGCAGGCAACGTTTTTTTGAGGCACTTCAGGCCATTTTTTGGCCCTGTTAAAGATAAAACGGAATGACTGTCAAAAGCAGCATTTTTACGTTGTATGGATGTATAGGTAAACATACAAATACGATTTTATTCATCTAAAACCACTTCACAAGGTCAGGTCAAAATTAAAATTCACAGTTTGGTTTGATAGTGATAATTTTGGCACCATTTTTTCAAATGCCAAACCCAGAATATATATGACGTAGAAGGCTGCTTTCTACTTACTTACAAGTTATAAGTTTCAACTCGATATCAGGTCGGGTCACCGAGCTATGACGTAAGATGGCAGTGCACGTACCCTATATCACAACAGCCGTAAAATGAGATTTCAGGAACAGAATAAATTCAAATGATTGAAAACGTTTCCAGATAACATCCAATGCGCATGAGATCATTCCAAGTGACTCTAAAGACATTTTAAGGTCAAAAGTCGTAAGCTGGTCTGAAGAACATGTGACTATTACAGTTACTTTTTTCATGTCCCTGGCAACGCCTTTGCTGACATCATACAAACACTGTGATACCATTTGTACTTCAGCATGGCATGATGAATAGAAGCCAAAAAGTCCTTTTAAGTTTTTTGTTCAATTGGTTTTTGAAACCAGTTCTGCTATTTCAAAATCACTGTGAACGCCTATGAATTTTCTCAAAATTTCAAATGTGTGGAGCAATGGTCCGTAACCCTTCGGTTCACGTCAATTACATCGAAATAGGTCCATAAACAACGGAGTTATAAGAAGCCCAAAAATACCCCAGTTTTGACTTTTTCGTCCCCTTATACCCACTCCTTCAGAATTTTGAAAACTTCTTTTATAATAATGTAGCTTATGTCATGGCAAATCGATTGCTGTTTGTTGCGATGAAATCGGACGAATGGTTTTCGAGATCTCGGGGAGGGGAGCCGAATTCCCCCAACGGGAATCGGCCATGCAGCCTAGCCCTCCGGGAATAGAATTGATATATAATCGCAAACGTTGAGTTATAGACACTGCGATTTTTGCAACGCTGCACGGCAGGTGCCGCAGACGAACACAGTATGAAATTATCAGGAACTATTTTTAACGTTCTTTTATTTTGGCAAAATGTGCCTTTTCAAATGTCGTTTCTTGATCCTTGTGGTACTCGTGATGGTTTCTCGTGCTTAAATGTTGAAAAATCCGTACTTATTAATGTACAGAACTGGCTGAGTTTTGTTCGCGACAGCCTTTTTTTAACGAAATTTGGAATTTTTGGAAGATTTTGGACTTTTTTGGCATGATTTGCACCTGTGCGAGCCAGCTCCGCCATTTTCTATCCGATCCGAGTCATTCATCGCCGATTTTGATGGCAGGGCATTTTGAATTATGACAGTTATTCGTGACCTGACCTCAGGTCAGTGGTAGTGAGTCGTTGAAACTTTTGCGCATTGATGGCAAATGAATATCTGGATTTTCCGACACTCAGTTGTTATAAGAAGTCCTTCAGTTTTCGAGGAAAAAAACGACGAGATGTGTTGAAAACGGTCTCGACCTTAGGCCAATGATCAGAACATTTCAGAAAAATCCGAGATAGTAGATTTGCTGCATTTATCAAAATTTCTCACCATTGAAAGTTTTATTTTGATGTCATATTCGCCAAAAAGCTGCAGAGCGCTAAACGTTTTTGGACATAGGTCCACTTGACTTGACCTATGTCAGACATCTCACTTCACCTGAGATCAAAAATTCGTTACAAGGCGTAAAAATGATCAAGCAAAAGATACAGAAAGCTTCGTGATGCTGCGTTTGTTCGTTCTTTCGCAATCTCGGAAAACCTCAGGGGGCGGTCAACCGCCCCCACCACGTCGAGGACGGGTTAAAAGACCTGAGATCACCTGAGGTCATGCGAGGTCACTATGTTAGAAGCTGATATGCATCCCTGGTGCCTGCCATGCATTCCCAGGCCAAGGAAGTTACGAAGGACGACAAATAGTGCTGACCTGCATGGAGGGCCATGAGTTCAAGTCAGGCCACTTTTGGGGTAAACTTGCAAAAAAAATGTTTAAGAGCCCCGTGTGAATAGTACCTTAGGAGAAGAAAATGATCTTAACTCTTTTTTCGGTCAAAAATTTCACCAACAAGCCTCCATGTTCGGAAATGACCTTCGGTAACCTGAGGTCATGAGAGGCCACTATGGTAGAACCTCGGTTTTTGTTCTGATGTCCAGCTTTACCTCTCTGGCTTATTTCTCGAATCAATGGAAGATCTAAACGTAAAAAGATGGAACTCAAGCGTGCTTTAAATTAGGTCATGATTCCACGTCAGATAAGGTGAATATAACTCCGACCTCATATAGCGCTCTATTCGTCACCGTTGTGGAATCCAGTCCACACCCGTTAACTAACTAGTGGATATCATTCCCAAGGTTCTCCTTGCTCCTTTGTTCTCACTGTTATTGGTCCTCGACAGAACGCGAAATAAAGCAAAGAAAACGGCTGAATGTTTGGTCAGGCTACGTTGAGACCTCGGCGCAGTAGCCCGTCGGTATTTCAAAAAGGTTCGCACAAATGAAATCCATCGTTTGGGAAGGATACATGGACAACAATTTGCCAGCGATGTTGAAAAACCTCCCAAATATAGTGGGATGAAAAAAGACATCTGCATTTGATTAACTTTCCATTGCCATGCTCAGAAATGCTCAAGCTTTGTTAGCGGCTGAGCTAGGACTCTTGTTAAGAATTCCTATTCTATGCATATGCAGCCGAAAACGTCGCGTAGTTTTTCATAATTTTCGTGTTTTGGAGTATGCCCGTGGGGAACATTCCGATGATGTATTTCTTTTGCCTCCGGCGTTTCGTTCGCGTGATAGAGGGGACGTCGTAACACCCCCCCCCCCCGTGTGTGACTGGAGCTTTAGGGCACTCAGACAACATGGTCATATGGCGGCCGAACGCCTTCCCCCCGTGCTACGGCCGCCCATGTGAGGGTGGCGATTAGGCACGGGCTTATTGCAATTAAATTGTACAGCAAATCGGAAGTGTCTTCAGGGAAGTTAAGGCGAGCATATGGCCGATTGCCGTCCTCAGGTGTACGACGCTGTGAGCACTTACTTTCAGTTCATTACGGAATTTTTTACTTCTATATCTCTAGGTATGCTCTTGTTCCTTGCGTAACGTACAGGTTTTCACGTGTAAAGTGTACATATATAGAAAGTTGCTGAATTCAGTGGGATAGCGTAAAACAGCTTGGCCTTGGCGTCGAAAAACAACTCCGGGATGGGGAGAGGGGCGGCATCAGCTCCACCGTATGATGCTGACAATGACTATAAATGTGTAGCCAAGCAGCCAATCTATACCTTAGCCTTCGTTTCGTTGCTCTGTCACCTCCTGTTTGGAAATCGCTGGAAGGGAATTGTAACCCATCCGTGCTGTCTAAATTAGCGAAATGGGAAATAGGTACTAGTGAGGGTTAATGTAGGCGCAAAAAGGGCTCCTGACCCTCGCCATTCTGGGCGCATAGGGCAACATCTTGTGGTTTGAAAAGATAATTGCGTTTTGAAGGTCATGTTAGGTTATTCCCTTGATATGAACTGAAAATTACTTGGAAGGGGTTCTGCAGCATTCTCTGGCAATCCCTGAAGCAATAGCAATATTTTTTCTCCTTGTTTTCGCATCCATCAGAACCCGGGACTGACGCGGCATGACTTAGGCATTAGCGACATGATAGAGTCTGATAATGACATTTCAACTTCCATTCACTTGAAAATGGCCTCAACAGAAAAATGTTCGCTGAGTGGAACTACTGACTTTTGATTAGGCGGACTGTGGACTCTCCTCAAGCAGATAAGTTACTTCCGCCCTCTCGTCTTTGTTATGCTCGTTCCCATAAAACCATTTACACTACTTTCCCCTTACCAATCACGTGCCACTCGAACTTCTCTTCTCTTCCCATAGCCGTCACATCGTTATCACTGGCTGAATGGGTCCCAACGGGGCATCACTAGAGAGAGAGAGAGAGAGAGAATCATGAAAACTCTTTACTTCAGGATATTAAAACAAGAGAGCTTGGATTTGATGGCTAGTCCCCAGGGCTGTCATTCAGTGACCTTGACTTGCTGCTGCCGCTGAAAAAGGAACGCTTGCCCCACATCCACGGATCTGAAATGGGTGCTGGAGCGCTTAGGCATAACGAAGATGATCGTCCTAAGTCGCTGGTCTGTCTGAGTCTGGGCCTCATACGTTATGGTTTTGCCATGTGCTTAAGAACGTGGAAACAAAATGCCGGAAATTAACATAGGTTAATATAGCATTATGCAGATCGGGAAGACTCCCGATGTCAAAGGCCAAAGTACCTGGTAAACCTGATTTTCTTCTGCTTTGTTTTGCAGGTTTTTGACGTTTTATGGCAGGTGGCATTTTGAAATGATTACCATTGCCATGTGGATGATGCTCCGACAGCGTAATTAGTCACTTTCATCTATTCATAAAGGATTATTTAAGGACTAAGGAATTGCAGGGGTGAACAATGAATTGCATTCATCAACTAAAAAGAGTCTTATTGATGAATGCATTTGTTTTTACATTATACGACCTTTCCATTTTTTCGATGCACATTTACTGCAAAATGTACATCTCCGCATGACAACTAGTTTATTTCTTTCACACGCCATCCACAGAAAACGTCCGTAAAAACAAAGAAATGACACGTAGAGCTAGCATACATTCCCATCTATAGGAAAATACGCGTCCTCACTGTCAATTGCCGAAATAAGGACTGCATCGTTAAGCGATACAATATCTAAACTCCTGAAGAGTAAAAAAAAAACTCAGAACATGAGCTGTGATCACCACGACTTCGCAGTCTTGGTTCCTGCTCCGGCCCGCAGTTGACCACCAGGAGCATTCTGTTGACTGCTGAAGGATGGATAGTCAGGTGGGGTTGAGCTGTTACCACCACCATGTAGCAGAGTCTTGTACCGATCCGTGGACTGCGACTGAGCAACGACTGACTTCAGGCCAGGCTTATACGAGGGATAAACGGCTCCAGACGACGTGGAGCTCTGTTGCTGACCGCCAGACTTGTATCTGTAGTTACCGACAGTAGATGGCTTGACATTCAGTGTGAGGCGTTTCGCTGCAGGAACACCGCCAACGTTTGCCTGGTAAGGGCGAGGACTGCCCTGTTTGACTTCAGAGGTTGTGGATCCAGGCTTAGCAGTGCTGTGGCCTTTCTGAAAACGAGAAGGATGCTGCTGCTGAGGACCAGGGTAGCCCTGCAGAGAAAGGAAGGAAAGTCGCTGCTGAGCACCTGAGTAGCCCTGCTGAGGACGAGAGGAAGGTTGCTGCTGAGGACCAGAGTATCCCTGCTGTGGACGAGAGGAAGGCTGCTGCTGAGGACCAGAGTAACCCTGCTGAGAACGGGAGAAGTGCTGCTGCTGCTGAGGACCAGAGTATCCCTGCTGAGGACTGGAGGCCGCCTGCTGCTGTATGGCTCCAGAGTACCCCCGGGCACCGTAGCCCCGTGTCGGTCCGACGTTGGCTGAAGAGGCCGTCTGTCGACCGTAGCCGCCCTCCCTGCTGCCGCTGCCCTCTCTGGGAGGATCGTACCTGGCCTCGCCCTGGTACGACACCTCGGCCACATAGCCGCCGTCACCGTCCACGCTGTAGGTGACTGTCTGCAGCCGGCCGTCGGGGAGCAGCACCGAGTACGAGCCCCGCGCCTGGCGGCCCTGGCGGCTCTCCCGCTGGCCGTAGTGGGTCCCCTGTTTGTCAACGCTCCAGTCGAATTCGTACTGGGCCGACTCGTCGCCGTACGGCGGTCCAGCTGTGTAGTCGGTGGCGTGGCCGACTGAGACGGCACCGTCGGCGGCGGTGGCCGCAGGCGGTCTGTAGTCTCCAGTAGCGTGCACCGGGGCCGGTTTGTAGTCTCCAATAGCGGGCACCGGGGCCGATCTGTAGAATCCTGCAGGTGGCCCGGACTGGTAACTCTGGCCAGAGACGGCCGCCACCATGACGAGCAGAGCACACACGTTCATGGGGCCGCCGACGCTGTGTCCGGTGATCGGCTCACGCTCAATGGTGCTGGACCGCCGGCAGAGGGCCTCTTTATACCGTGACAGCCGCCCTACCAGGTTGGGTACCACGCTCTTCCCACGTGCGGCCAAGTGTCTCCCGGAAAATACATCTCGTCTCGTAATATCATGTCGGAACGTCTGCGTCTCGGGTGACATGGGGAGCACTTATGCCGTGTTATACTTACTTCAGACTGTTGCTCTTCTAAAAGGTATAAGTCCCTGCACTATCTTTCGAGCGCTAACGTAATCCCAGATACCCTTCCATATCCGCAGTGCCAAACCGTCATGCCATGGAGAAATCGCGATACGATGACTGTCGTGATCGGGCAGAAAACATCCCCTGTGTTTAACTACACTCGGTCTTAACCCGCGCACGACCGTCGGTCCGTGTCGAAAATGGGCGACTGGGGGGGAAGTTGGTCGGCCCCCTCTAACTCACGAACAGTTCTTCGCACGATAAAAATAAGCATACCGTTGAAAAGCTTGTGACCAGTAGAGCTCGAAACTCGTCTCATTTTAAATTTTAGATAATATGTAAGCAATTTACGCCCCATATATGTTTTTTTCATAGCCGACTGCATGAGACCGAGAAATGACCTGAATCTCAAGGGCTGTGACTAATGACGCATAGGTAAAGGCACCAACGCACAAGTAAAGGTCCGCTGATGCCGATACGCTTCTAATTTCCTAGATTTGTTCAATATATACGCCGAAACGTTGAGTTAAAGGCACGGCATTTCTCGCAGCAGCTGTAGGCGTGCGCTGCTGCCGTGTACAGTAGCAAATTGACAGGAACTAATTTTAGCGTTCCTTTATTTTCGCAAAAAAGACGATCTATGTATGTTTTATTGATCTTAGTGGTTCTTGTGATGGTTTTTCATGCTTAAATTTTGCAAAAAGTCATTAGTTACCAATCTACACAATTGGCGGACCGTTATTGGCGAAAGCCTGTTTATTTCCAAAATATGCAATTTTTTCAAACTTTTTGAGGTTCCTGGTATTACTTACGTCTGTGCAAGTTAGTCCTGCCATTTCCTACCCATTCTGAGTAATTCATCGTCGATTTTGACGGTGGTACATTTTGGCTCACTACAGTTTTTCGTGACCTGACCTCAGGTCAATGGCTGGAAGTTATTGATACTTTGCCCAATGACGGTAACTAGATGTCTGCTTCACTCCACACTAAAAATGTTATGAAATATTCCGTCAATTTCCGAAAAAAACAACATGGCTTAAAAATAGGCTTGACCTGAGGTCGATGACCAGGAAAATTCCGAAACACCCGAGATGGCATATTTGTTGCAGCTATCACGGTTACTACTCCCTGAAAATTTTTTTGAGATATCTTGTTTTGCGAAAAAGTTAGAGGGCGCTAAACTTTTTTTGACATAGGTCTGTTTAACCTGACCTAGGTGAGGCACCTGACCTGACCTGATGTCAAAATTTTGACACGAGATGTAAAATTGATAAAGCAAAAGGTACAAGAGTTTCGTGACTCTGTGTCTGTTGGTTCTCTCGCAATCTTAGAAGAACCTCAGGGGGACAGTTAACTGCCCCCCCCCCCAGTCGGGGACGGGTTAACCTGACACTGCCTGACGTGTTTTTATACCAGCGACCACATAGGGGTGTCAAATCAGGGCACTCCCTTGTATCTCGGGGTCTAGCCGTCGGATCTGAACCGGCTTACCATCAGTCGATAGCTTTGAGTCTTGCGATTCACAAAATACTACGTTAACCCTGGTCATACGACTGATAACGTCACAGTGCAGGCAAAGCGCATAACAAGCCGTCGGAAAAACTGGCTCTGGTTCGTACATCACATCATCGACAATACTGGCCTTATAACCTTCAGCTGGGTATTCAAGGAAACGTCACGATCTTCTGCATCAGAAGCATAGGAAAATGTTAACAGAATGTAGGGTCAAGGCCAACCTAGGTCAACTGAAATATTGGTCTTACTTTACATGCCAAAGGTCGATACTTCCTCCCAGCCGTTTTGGTCCACGTCACAAAAAGAACGAAACTGAAACCTTTTGGTGACCAGTTTTGCATTACTTACCTTGCATCTAGCCAAAGTCATTCTGGGTCAGGTCAGATAAGTTTGCGCAACTCTTCCTGACAAAGAGCAATACTTACTCGCTTGGATTCTATTCTATAACTGTGTCAAGCAGAGAAGTGAAATGATTTCTTGTGATAATTAAATCTGCTCTGTCTGTTCATTATTGGGCCAAGGTCAAGCCAGGTCAAGACAGACAGTCGTTTTTTCTGACGGGGAACAATAACTGCTTTCTACTGCTACTGAAAGATCTTCCGCGGACAATGGTGTATTTCATTTCATATTGACATCAACCTATGACGTAACCTAACATAACCTCACCGTGCATTTGGTGAACCTAGCTAAGAGACGCATATAGATTTGCTTGTCATGCTTGAACGATGAGGAAGGTCATCGACAACCACTTCTGTCACCCACAATGTAAATCAGTCCTACTGTCATGCATGTGACCTAGCATAACCTTTAATGTTGATGTGTCACGGTTGTGTATCCTTTTGGTGATCGTATCCTTGCTAGATCCAAATAATCCATATATTTTATTCACGAATGTCATATAATTAATGGAACATCTTCGCGCCACGTCCCGAAGGGACGAAATCATGCATGCCGAGGCTCACATATGATGCAATATCCCATGACCTGACTTAGCACGGAAACTGATTGATTAAGAGTTACTGAAGGTTTGGTTGGGCTGACTCTAATGGTTCGGAAGTTATTGGCAAAAAACCGAGGGGTTGCCCTATTTGACAACCCCCGGGCCGTGGCAGGTTAAGAAATGTTATGCATGGATGACAGCCAAAGTACCAGTGCCCTCTTAGCTTAGTCCTTTTTGAAATTAAGGGCATCTTAGGCTAAAATATTAAAATTACTGTCAGTCGTCCTTTTTGAACGTAAAATTCTATGCAGCTTTAGATAGTAATTATGCAATGGGAAACGATGATGTGAATCGCAACACAGTTTGTGTCTTGTTCATCGCCGGAATTCGTTTTGCAATCCTCAAAATGCTCTACAGGTCGCGTCCCATAGGACCCCGTCAAGACGACAAACCACTAACATGACTTCAAATGAGACGTCATGTGAGGTCGCTGTGCGACTTAAACCGGAACTGGTTGAACTGTCTCGCTACCATCCATTGACTGGAGGGAGGTTTGAAATCTCCACGTCTATCTCAGGTACCATCACGCGCTTTAACTGAGTTAAATGGCGCACAATGGTGCCGAATCGTGCCGTCCAGTGCCGTGTACGTCTTTGATTTTGGGCCACTGATGAAGTCGCTGGTCAGGACAAACTTCTCAAAGCTGACCGTCTTCTTCAGAGCTGCGTAATCACGATGCAAAACAGACTGGGACTTAAGTCTTCATAGTAATTTGTTTTAGACCACATGTCATCATATTCTGAGAACCTCCGGAACCAAGTTCATCGAAGGCCTAAGTTATAAACTAGGTCAGATTTGGATTCCTCGCCAAAAAATCATGCAATGGTTCTGTTGGAACCAATTTCGGACAGTTCTTCTAGGAAATGTGCATTCAAGAAGCCATGTGCACAAATAAACCTTTGAAATGTTTCCTATAATTGCACACATGTAATACTGCAGTATGATATACATTAAAACTCGGATTATCCCTAGTACACTGGTTGCTTTCTTCTGGTATCTATGGACGTCCGTGCAAGGCAATTTGGCTCCTGATGGAAGCTGTTCCTGCTGCAAAACAAAACACTGTATTCAAGTGTATTGCAAAGGTCGATGTCCACATGACGGTCGTTCGTACCGCTAAAAGAAAGCCAGCTTTTTACTCTGTGAACAGAAGTTTGGATAAAACAGCAAACGGTCGGATTGGAAAATCGCTGTATTGTTGCAACAACGTCATGCATAAATCGGATGAAGATTTATGCATGATGACGACCAACGCATAACGATCGTATGGAAATTCGTTCATCTATCTGTCCATGTCCCAGATCACCTTGTTGATCTCTTTTTCTAAAAGGTCCCTTCACAAGATCTGGAACGGAGAAACCATACGTTTCATGTACAAACATTTAGCATGAGGTTAGGAGGAACTTCGTGTTGACGTTTCAGGTTATTCTAATATGCAGTTAAAATGACAGTCATGATCTTATGTGAAGATCTTACAGTCATGATCTTACAGACAGCCATGATCTTATGTTAAGGTCAAACGTCGAGTCACATGGTTTTCTTTAATATGTCATTTCGACGTAACCTAAGATCACCTTATTCCCGTCTTGTTCTGAACCTGCCAAATTGGTGTAAAAAAGTGCGGAGAATTTCAAGGCGCTAAGCTCGTTTCCTTGGGGAAAATTGACCAGAACCACCACAAGGGGAAGGAGTGTAAACGCACTCCCTTTTCCCCATTGCGAGTTAAAATCATCAAAATGGGTATCACTTTGCACCCCACAAAGAACTGTCTCCATGTTCATTGTTGCTTCGTTGCTCTATCCCTTCCCAATAGCTAGCGGAGTGTGGTACTCCCTTCGCTGTCGGACGTGGCCAAATGGCGAATACTGGCGATGTCTAGCACCCTCACAACGAAAGGGATCATGCGCCTCACCGTTCCAGGGCGCGTCAGACATTATGTCATCGTTTGAAAGACGAGTGCCTCTCCAGGAATGTGCTACCATACTGGCATCTCCATATCATAATGTATTTAGCTTTCACGCCACCTGCAGCACACGTGCGTGCACAACAAAGAACTGGCACGAAGGGCTGGCACCAGTTATCACGAATATGAAAAAAATATGCTCCTTGAATATCAACGAACAGAATAAAAACGGCATCGTTCAACGGCAGCACCAGCTAAACCGTTCAGTAGCGACAGCACTCAGAATACGGGCTGTGCTCACCATGATTTAGCAGTCTTGTCTCCTGCTCTGCCCTGCGGTTGTCGGCCAGGAGCATTCTGTTGACTGTTGAAGGATGGATAGTTAGCCGGGGGTGAGCTGTTATCACTAGCCTGTGACGGGACCTGATGCCCCTTCGTGGGCTGCGGCTGAGCAGCGGCTGACTTGAGGCCGAGCTTGTAGGAGGGATAGTCGGCTCCAGACGACGAGGCGCCCTGTTGCTGACCACCAGACTTGTAGTTTTTCGTATCGACAACAGATGGCGTCACAGCCAGCGTAAGGTGTTTCCCTGTAGGAGTGGAGTTCCCGTTTGCTTGATCAGGCCGAGAACTGCCCTGGTGGGATTGTGAGGACGTGGATCCAGGCTTAGAAGTGCTGTGGTCCTGCAGCGAATGGGAGGAAGACTGCTGCTGCGGACTAGAGTATACCTGCTGAGGACGGGAAGAAGGCTGATGGCCAGGAGTTTTCTGTTGACTGTTGAAAGATGGATAGTCAGCTGGGGGTGAGCTGTTACCACCAGCCTGTGACGGAGCCTGATGTCCCTCCTTGGACTTGGACTGAGGAGCGGCTGACTTCACGCCAAGCTTGTAGGAGGGATAGTCGGCTCCAGACGACGTGGAGCTCTGTGGCTGACTTTCAGACTTGTAGTTGCCGTTTCCGATAGTAGATGGCGTCTCACTCGGTGTCGGGCGTTTCCTCGTCTGACCGTTTGTATGATAAGGTCGAGGATTGCCGTTCTGGACTTGAGAGGAGGAAGATTTAGGTTTAACAGTGCTCAGTCCCTGATGAGAACGAGAGGAAGGCTGCTGCTGAGGACCGGAATAACCCTGCTGAGGACGGGAGGAAACCCGCTGCTGAGGACCAGAGTATCCCTGCTGAGGACGAGAGGAAGATTTCTGCTGATGACCAGAGTAACCCTGCTGAGGGCGAGAGGAAGGTTGCTGCTGAGGACCAGGAAATCCCTGCTGAGGACGGAAAGAAGATCGCAGCTGAGGACCAGAGTATCCCTGCTGAGAACGGGAGAAATGCTGCTGCTGCTGAGGATCAGAGTATCCCTGCTGAGGACGGGAAGAAGATCGATGCTGAGGACCAGAGTAACCCTGCTGAGAATGAGAGAAATGCTGCTGCTGCTGAGGACCAGAGTATTTCTGCTGAGGAGTGGAGGCCGCCTGCTGCTGTATAACTCCAGAGTACCCCCGGGCATTGTAGCCCCGTGTCGGTCCGACGTTGGCTGAAGAGGCCGTCTGTCGGCCGTAGCCGCCCTCCCTGCTGCCGCTGCCCTGGCTGGGAGGATCGTACCTGGCCTCGCCCTGGTACGACACCTCGGCTACATAGCCGCCGTCACCGTCCACGCTGTAGGTGACCGTCTGCAGTCGGCCGTCGGGCAGCAGCACCGAGTACGAGCCCCGCGTCTGGCGGCCCTGGCGGCTCTCCCGCTGGCCGTAGTGGGTCTCCTTCTTGTCAACGCTCCAGTCGAACTTGTACTGGGCCGACTCGTCGCCGTACGACGGTCCAGCTGTGCGGCCGGCGGCGTGGCCGACTGATACGCCACCGTCGGCGGCGGAGGCCACAGCCGGTCTATAGTCTTCAGCAGCGGGCCGAGGGGGTGGTCTGTAGTATGCTGCAGGTGGGCCGGACTGGTAACTCTGGCCAGAGACGGCCGTCACCATGACGAGCAGAGCACACACGTTCATGGCGCCGCCGACGTAAACGGGAGATTGGCTGGCGCTGAATGGTGCTGAGCCGCCGGCGACGGGACTCTTTATACCATGACTGCCTCCCCGTTGGGTGAGGTGCCATGTTTTTCCCACTGCGGTCACGTGTCTCTCGTGACATCTCATTTCATTTCGTGATATGTTGCCAGAACATATCACTCTGGTGACGTGATTTGGTCACAGCAGAATATTCGTGTATCATAAAATTTGCGAATTCCAGACGGAATAACAGGTCTCATTTCCTTTCCACCGTATAACTCCAGACGCAAACGGTGCAGCGATGTCAAATATTTTACACCACTAGTCACTTCCATTGGGAAAATTTGGGTAAAAAGTATCTAGCAAAGCTATTTTAGGTCAGGCTGGAATGCTGTGATGACAAAGTGATATTTTTCGTGTTTGTTTTTAGTTTGCAATCGTCCATGTGTTACTGCTGCGAAACAATGAACAATTGGAGTGTGTTACAAGGTGATAACAAGTCACTACATATTATTTATGATGTAATGTAAGTTCATCATTGGTGAGATTGATCAAACTGCATTGTTTTAATGTTATTAATTTTGAAATATAATAATATTTCAGATACAATCTTTTTTCATTAACCCAATTCCCGGAGGGTTAGACGGTATGGTTGATTCCCGGCAGGGAGGCGGATTCGGCCCCCCCCCCCCTGAGATCTCGAGAACTACTTGTCCGATTTCATCACAACAAACGGCAATCGATTTGCCGTGACCTGAACTACATTTTTATCAAAAGAAATTTTCAAAATTTTAAAATTTCTGGATACAGGGAGGCAAAAATGTCAAAATGGGGGTACTTTTGGACTTCTTATAACTCCGTTGTTTATGGACCGATTTCGATGAAACTGGCATCAATCGAGAGATTATGAATAGGGCTTTTACCATGGGTCCGCAAATCTGAAATTTTGAGAAAATTCATGGGCGTTCACAGGGTTTCCAAAATAGGAGGATTAGTTTTCTAACAACTGAATGAAGAAAAGAGGCAAACACCCTTTTTTGGCTTCTGCTAGTCATTTTTTACTAAAGAAGTACAAATCGCATTACAATGTTTATATAATATTAGCATAGGCGGTGCCAGGGATATGAAGAAAGGGGAACTGTCACGGTCACACGTTTCTCAGATCAACTTGTGACCTTTGACCTTAAATGACCTCCAGTGACCTTGGGGTCACTTGTAATGATCTGGTGTGCATTTAATATTATCTGTAAACGTTTTCAATCATTTGAATTCACTCTATTTCAAAAATTTCATTTTTGGCTATTGCGATATAGGGGTCGCGCCCTGACATTTTAGGTCATATCTCCGTGACCCAACCAGATATCAAGCTGAAACTTGGCACACAAGTAGAGGGCACCCTTCTACGTCATATATATTCTGAGTTTTGCATTTGAGAAAACGGCGCCGAAATTATAGCAAAAAAACCAATTTTGATTTTTGACCTTGCCCTGACCTTGTAAAACGACCTCAGATAAGCAAAATTATATCTGCACATTTCTCAACTATTTAGCTATACATCCATATAAAGTTTTAAGTTCTAGCTTTAAAACTGTGTTTTTGGCAGACATTTTCCTTTTACCCTTAACATGGCCAAAAATGGCATGAGGTGCCTCCCAAAAACGTTGCCTGGCTCCGCCCCTGAGCAAAATAGAATTTTGAAATTTTGTGACGGCACGTAGAAAAAATACCTAGGAAAAGTCACCAAGTTTCGTGAAACTTCGTTAAAAAGCCTGGAATTGGCAAGCAAAAAACCCGAGGGGGGCGGATTCCGCCCCCCCTGCCGGGAATAGGGTTAAACCATATGTGTTAGTCATTTAAAGATTTCCGATGTAGACGAAGGTTTAAAATTACTGATTCATTGGCATGAAATATGATGTGTTCATTAATTCTGTTCCACATCCAACTGGTACATAGTTGAGGTTTCTGTGAAAATTCGTAGGCGTCTATGGGGTTGGAAAACGGGGAATACTTTTTAACCCGCCTCGGACGGGGGGAGGGGGCGTTTGAACACCCCTCGGGTTTTTGCGTCATAGTAAAAAAGAGAAGGGAAAAACGCAGAGCCGCCAGTCTAAGACACGTTTTCTACGGTTCATTGCACATATTCTTTCAAAATTTTAGCCCCGGATCAGGTCAGTCACTGACCTAGGCCGGGTCAAAGAAGTCAGCCTCCAAAAAACTTTGGCCCCGGATTGGACCGAGCTCGCAAAAACTGGCAGGAGTTACAGCATATGATAAAAGTGACAACTTGCGCACTCAGTTTTTTTTGGAATGTTCCAGGTCAATACCTGAGGTGAGGTCAAATTTAGCCCTTTTTGGACTTTGTCGAAATTTGAATGGATTTTTACGGAGTTGCAATGCCCAGATATTGCCAGCAGCAAAACCTCTCACATGTGGTACCGTCATGTCACCAGAGCGCCCGTGACCTTGGCTCAGTTCATGGCCCACCAGTATGGGTGCATGTTTTCTTAAACACGGACTTTATGTTTTTTTGCACTTTTTGCAAAAAAATTTTTTTGCCCAGACTTTTTGCCCAAAATTGGTAATTTCTGCCTCATCAGGGTTTAAAACAAATGCCAAATTTGAATTTATGGCCGGAAATGATCTTATCTCACGTCGTAGGACAAAAATGGTCACTAGAGATCATTCGAGTTCAATGACCCTTTTTAGCATGAGCAATGCAATTGAAAGTTTGTTGTGGTCTTCAATGGGTCATTGCAATGAGTAAAAACAACGTTAGAGTCTAAAATAAGGGCACATTAAAAGAAAATTCCTATGAAGCTATGTGTACCTTACTTATTCCTCCCACGGCAGACGCATTAATCCGCGCAGTGGAAAGGGGTTTCGCACTAACGCTCACTGAAAGGGGACACAAAAGTGCACCCCTCCGATCTCGGGAGCGGAAAGAGCTAGAGACATGACATTTTAGGGCCAGAGTGGGGCTACGACGATTTACATTGTGTCGAGTTTTCATGACCCTAGGTAGATCACTTCAAGGTCAAATGGGGTCGAAAAGGTCAACTTTGGACACTTTCTCGGCCCGTACAGGCCATGCCGTAAAATTTTTCGAACGAAACGGGAAAAGGATGTTTGTTTGGGCATCCAAACGTGGAATACGACAATGTCCATTCATCTGACGCCTTCACTGAGGATTTCGGGCCGAGGTCATGTCAGGCCATTGACCTATGGCGTCATTTTTTCATCTTTTGCAGATCAGATTTCGAGCAACATGGGATAATTTGAGTGTAAATAAGGGCCCTACACGTATCCTTTGGCATATTTCTAGTGAAGGTAGCCAACATCGGTACATTCGGTCACTTCCAGGGTTTATATTTACGTAGATATGTACATGCGTAGATGTATATACATGTGAGTTTCAGTGTGCCAAAAGTGTTTTTAGTAGGGTCTTTGAACGAATATCTCATAAAAATCGACACATTGCAAAGCAAATCTGGGCCAGGTAACAGAAAAGTTGCCCTTGGCATCTCATGATCTTGACCTGAAGTGACCTTGGTATATATAAGCGTATCCATGTGCACACACGTGTTTTTATTAGGGCCTTTGAATGCATATTTCATACAAATCGACATGTTGCAAAGCAAATCTGTTCCAGTTCACAAGATATTTGACCTCGAACCCTAATGACCCTGACCTTTACTGACTCTGGTAGAATGTATGTGGTATGTGGTATGTGTAAGCGTATCAGTGTGCGCACACGTGCTTTTATTAGGGTCTTTGAATGCATATTTCATACAAACCGACATGTTGCAAAGCAAATCTGGATCGGGTCACAAGCTGGTTGGCCTTGACCTTTGATGACCTTGACTCGCACTGACCCTGGCTTTGGTCTTGGTACATCCATCACTTATGCCCGTATGACGTTGCGTGATTGTGTTCAAACGGTTATCTTAGGTAAAACGCTGGTCCTTTCACAAAGTTCCCATTTGTCAACGACAACCGTCGTTTTTGTTCTGTTTGACTTCAGATGCTTGAAACTTAAAACATGTTCGGCAAGCCATAAATGTTACAAAGTAGCAGCAACCAGCTCTGATCCGTTCCCGAGATATTCAAGAAAAAACAGGTGGGAGAGGGGCACAAAAGTGCACGCCATTTAAGATGTGCACTTCCAGTGCACGTCTAAAGTGGCGTCGGAGACCGTCGGCTGGTGACCTCGCATTGCCTCTCTTGGCCTCCAATGACCCTCGCTGAACCCTGGAAATTATTTAACTTGCCATGTGGATCCCGCTAATACTTTGAGTTTTTTATTTTTATCATTCGAAAATTTGACCTTAGTTGATCTCAGCTGACGTTTGGTTTAACATGAAATCATTCTCGAGCATCTATAGTGTACTTTGGTATCTGACTGGCACTCTCTAAAATGTAAATTAATCATAAAAACATATTCATCGGGAAGAAGAGAAAGAGGGCACATATTTTGCAGTTTTTGGAACGATGACGTAATCTGACCTGACTGGTGCTGAAGCTTAAAAACGGGTAACTTTACTTAAAAAAAGAGTTTTTTGGCATGTTGTAAGATATCGTGACAGCCGTAATTTGAGGAGAAATATGGATTAGTTGCTAAGCTGTTAAGAAATAAGAAAAACACTGAATATTAATCTTTTTGGCTACATTTTATTGACAGTTTGGTCAATTTCAAATATGTTGCCGGTTTCCAGCTCTACTCTTCAAGTGCTTTCCAATGGTGTATCTTTCATTTTCTTCCGGAACATGATTCACGAGTTAGGGCGAGTTGTGTTCAAACACCCTTTGGTACAGGGAAGATGGATCTGACGACTGGTACGGGAAGGGCTGAGACTGAATTAACATACCAATCCGGGAAAAATATCAGCCTCTACCTGTTATGTTAAACTTAAGAAGTACAAATCGTATTATAGTGATGATATAATGTTGGCATAGGCGGCGCCAGGGGTATGCAAAAAAGGGCACTGCTATAGACGCTATTCATCAGGTCACCCTACGACCTTTGGCTTAAATGACCGCATACAACCTCATAGTCATATGGAGTGACCTTTCGTTTATCTCATGACGTCCGGAAACATTTCCAATTATATGAACTGACCATATTTTTAAAAGTCCTGTTTATGACCGTCTTGATGTAGGGTACGAGCGCAGACATTTTAAATCATAACACCGTGACACGACCTGACTTCGGCCTGACCGGGAAATATACATCTAGAAAACGGTTCGTCACTTTGACATTGACTTGACCTGTGACCTCAGATAAACAAAGATATTTGTTACATATGCTCAGTTCTTTACTTTTTCACTTATTAACTTTTATCTCAAAAACGAAACTTTTCCAGCCGTTGTTTTTGCCTTTAGCAGTGCCAAAAGTGGTGCATTTTCCAAACATCTGGCCTGGCTACGCCTCTGGGAAATTATCAGTGGACCCAATACCTAGGACGAATAGGTTGGAAAAGTCACCAAGATTAGAAAAACTGCTTCATAAACCATGGAAACGGTGAACAAATGACCGGAGCTGGGGCCTCCTGAGTCCTCCCACCCCCCCCCCTCCATACGGGGATTGTATTAACTGAAGCAAAGATTCACGTGTGATATCGGCTTTGACCTAGTGGTCTGTTCATTACTATGTGTCAAAAATATTTTTATTCAGGCCAGCAATACGCCCATTTAACCCTATTCCCGGCAGGGGGGCTGAATCCACCTCCCCTCGAGTTTTTTGCTTGCCAATTCCAGGCTTTTCCACGCAACCTCACGAAACTTAGTGACTTTTCCTAGATATTCTTTCTACGCGCTGTGACAAAATTTCAAAATTCTATTTTGCTCAGGGGCGGAGCCAGGCAACGTTTTTGAGAGGCACCTCATGCCATTTTGGCCATGTTGAGTGTAAAAGGAAACTGTAACTAAAACTAAAAGGAAACTAAAAAACTGGAAACTGGAATTAAAACTGGAAACTAAAAGGAAACACACATTTCAAAATTTTGAAATTTTTTTTTTCATAAAAATGTAGTTCACGTCATGGCGAATCGATTGCCGTTTATTGTGATGAAATCGGACGAGTAGTTCTCGAGATCTCGATGGGGGCCGAATCCGCCTCCCTGCCGGGAATCGACCATACCGTCTAGCCCTCCGGGAATAGGGTTAAAGTTAACCTGTGCCCGGCCGGGACCAGCGGAAGGCGTTTCAACGCCCCCTCCCTCTATCTCGCGCACGGAACGTTGGAGGAATATGAAATTTACCTGATCGAAAAACTCGTCGCAAGTACGTCCCAAAACATGCCGAAAGTGTTCGAAGATTTTAATAAAATAATGCAACTTTTCGGCCTATGTATAAAAATAGGACTGTCTAGAAAGAGCTTTAGCTCCGCCCCCAGTACAGCTAAAGCAACCTAGAGCATGTCAATCGAAAGCTTACGGAATTCAGATTACGACTGCATGTAATCAGCTCCATGTATATAGTCATATTGCGTCAGATAACCTGATATAATACCATTTTTATTTCCCTATATTTGTGTGTTTTTTGGCGTACCTGGCGAGTTGCTGTCAATGTATGCTTCCAAAACGATAGAAATAATTTATGCAAACTGCTTAAATGCCAACAGAACAGAATGCCAATGACCCGACGTCACCCAACCTGGCCATGCGACCTGTCCAAACATTTAATCGTTTTCTTTCTTTATTTCACGTCTGTCGAGGATCAACGGCAATGCAAACCAAAGGGCAAGAGGTTCCATTGGACTGGAACTCCTGGGGTTCCACAAACGTGATCAGTAGGGTATAAGGTTGGTCACATGACTGACCTGACGTAGGGTCATGACCTGATTTTAAACACGCTTGGGTTTCATATTTTTATGTCTAAATCTGCCATTGACTTATAAAATAAACCAAAGAGATAAATCTGGGAAGCTCAATATGAACACAGATTTTACTACGGTGACCTTGCATCACCTCGGATGACTTAAGGTCATTTAACGGCATGGAAGTTTCGTAGTGCAATCTTAGATTGCGAAATTAGCCTCAGTGTCTGTTTTACCTCATAGTTCATCAAAACGGGGTTTTAGACTCTTTGTTGCTAATTCACCCCAAATATGATCTGACCTGACCTCATGGCCGTTCATGTAAGTCAACACTGTCATGTTTAGTGCCTTCCCTGGCCCAGGAAAGCATTCCGGGCACCAGGAATGCACTTCATCTTCTGTCACGATGACCTCGCATGACCTAGAGATCTCAGGTCACTTGACATCTTGGAAGCATATTGGCGTATTTTTGGACTGCAAAATCGCATTCAGTGCTTTATTTCCCCAGAGTTCATCAAAAAGGGGTTTAATATTGTTTTCTCCTAGTTCACCCTAAATGTGACCGACCTGACCTCACAACCCTTGATGTGGACCAAAATTCTTTGTCGTGTTCAGTGACGTCCTGGCCTACGAATGCATTTCAAGCACCAACGAGCCGAACAAACAGTTAAATCTCCCTCCCCAGAAAATGGGAAAATAAGACGGAAATTGAGCTGACGTCAGGTTGTTGACCCTGACCACGACAAAAAAATAAGGAAACACAATTCCTAGGAATGTACTAGAACTTGACTACTGTCCCCGTCCCAACAACATTTGAAGTTTCATATCGATCGATTATACGGTGTGCTGTGCTGAGGTGCTGAAAAGTACTGTTCTGCTCATGCATCTGCATGCAACAACATCCGAACCTTTATCTTCATCTGAGAAATCTTAAATTATTTCAAATTACATGAAACTCAGAAACACATCTCGCTTATGCCAAAATAAACCGCAGAATATTTAGTAGACATGAAACGCCAGCATAATGGTGGTCTTGGGCATGGATCTCGATCTTTTTTACGCGCTCCAGAGTTTTCACTTTCGAGAATATTTCAACAATCTTACAAAATGCCGACAATGTAAAGAAAATAGCCAAACAAAGGAAAGCTCGATAATGGATTTGATTTAATGGATTTCAGGGATAGAGTGGAAAAGTTTATCAATGTCTGGACACAGTTGTTAATAGACCAGTAACAGATTCATTGTTCCCTACATGGATGGAAACTACCATAAAACGTTTCAAATGGTATTGTGGTTTATCGCTTTCTTTCCTGTAATGCAAAAAGCTCGTAAATTACAATGTTCCCATGCCATCCTGTGTAAAGCACAATGTTCCCATGCCATCCTATGTCAAGCTGATTCCTGTGGTCGTTTGCAAATATTAGCCCTCGCCGGACGAGCGGGTTGCCACCTCAATCCGCTCAACCTCAACCCGCTCCCATGAGGCTCGTCCAGCGGCGAACAGCCCGCTTGAGAAAACTGAAACTGATCTTGGGCTGATTTCGATTGATCTCACGGACTTCAGTTTCGCTTTGTGGTATATGTAAGTCCATTGTACAGACTAATAAAGTTCCACCAGATTTGGTTGCAATCACCTCAGTAGATCTAGAGGATGGGAAAGGCTTCATTTATTCAATGTTTGACCTCTTATGACTTGGAAGTGTTGAAATAAGCCATTCGGTTTTAGGGTTGTAAGATCACCATGCAGACTTCTTCCAAAAAAAATCTTCAAATCAGTAGAATAGATGGAACGGAATGGAACGAAAGCGCAAAAGAAAGGAGACAGATTGAAAGGAAAAGATCGAGATAAAAGTTGGAGGGTTGGCATAATATTTTGACTCGACCTCCCCCTACGTACATCAGTAAGTGTAACTCTCAAAGGGTACCAGCGCACGCGTTAAGACCTGTGGGTCGCAAATCGGTCGAAGATGCAGTGGCGTGTACGAGCATACTATCGTTTGTGCCGTGCCAATACACAGCGAAATGCAAAAGAAAGGATGTGTAGAATAATACGGCGCCCGAGTGCAGGCCAATTTCAGCCGCTCACCAGGCGCTGCGCGTGCCCGGCAGCCGTTTGCGGCTTCCCGCCGGCGATTCTGCGAACTTCCATGCCGTGCTGCCGGTCAGGCGGTCTGTGGATTCCGCACAGCCAGAGAAGGGAGGGTGGGCGGGGCCCGGATGTCGGGACAGGGAGCTCGGGTTTGAAAACCAGACGAATGCCTTTTCTGAACGTCAGAAATTGAAAAATTTTCGTCGAAACTGACGTCCCTTTATGAGTAATTCCCCCCAACACGTTATGAAATTGGCATCCGGTTGGCAACAAGCAGAGTTTCTGGACGTAGAATAGGAATAAACCTCGCTATGTGGATTTAGGATGTGGATATTTCGTCTTCCAACCAGGAAGATCCCAATATTACGGCATCAGTTTTTTTTCTCGATTGATTCAGATGTGCCTGGCTCTGCGTCGCCCATCGTCTGTTTCGCAGCATCAAAGCCTTAATACTCCTTCGAATCCAAAAGAATCGCTCTCTTCGTGCATCTGTCACTTTCGCAGGGCTTCTCAACGCAGAGACGAGAGAAGGTCGCTGGGGAGGAACTTCGCACGCCCATCGCTTCGCTGAGCACGCCAGCTTTCTTTTTCCACGATGGGCAGAAGAGGTGGCGATGGTTGATTTTAGACGCTGATCGATGGAGCATGGGCAGAAAGAATAAATCTCTGTCACTGCTGGCGGCCAGTGAGTTCCTCAACAGGAGGTGCCCGTTCTCGATGGCGGCGCGCCGATGGCTGTTTGGTAATGACCGCGGATGGCAAACCCTTGGGCAAGCTTGCCGTCAAGAGACAGGCCATGGAAATGACGACTGGAAATGACAAGTGGCCTCGAGAACGCTGCCCCAGGTGTAGTGTTGTCGCCACTGGATGGAATTCCCAAGGATTTGGGCTCGAACGTAATAGTTGCGGCGCCGTTAAAGCGGCGTTAAACGCTTCAGGTTTTCCCAGGCGGGTGGGCTGGACTGAGGCAATGTCGTCTGGCTCGGGGATGTTGGTCAGGCACCTCTGGTTAACTCATGTATCGTCACATTGAGAAAGATCCGATCGTGCCAATGAGTCATTGCTATTCGAAACGATCCCTGTTTTGCATTGGTAATGTTTTGATTTACTACGGCGCAACCTAGACTAACTATACCTACTGGATCCTAACAACCTGTGGCAAGGAAAGCTGAGCGTGCCTGGAAACCTGTACGCCGAAAAACGTGACTAATTACCTTTGAAGAACAAAACGTGCGGTATTTTACTGCACATGTACCAGAAAATATTTATCATTATCGCCCACACTAGCAGTAAACTGTATAATTTGGTAAGCAGTAACGTAAGAATGTAAGTTCCAGGGATTCATTGGGCACGTGCTGACGACTGTCGCAGACCGCCTGTATTCCAACAGGAAAACCTGTTCCGTGTTTCTGTCGTAGCAAAACATATTATCGACTACACTTTCTGGCACGACTGTTGTTCTCCCGCTAACCAATTATTTTCTACGGATCACGTGCGGATTGTTTAGAGTTGCTTACAGTCCATCGAACTGCGGAGCAATGCGGTCCGGTGGTAGTATATGACATTTAATTGAAATTAGGCTGTTCATTGTAGGAAATTCCCATCGCAGCAGCAGCATTTTTCACACAGCATGCGTTGAAACTGAACACATGACTCATGTCTTTGAGAATATGGAACACAATGAATACACCTCTGAAATTAGGACGATAATGCAATCTCTGTCTTAAAATTTCCTACGTGCCTTTCCTAAACCCCTGTCTAAAGCCTTTCTCGCAGCGAGATTATTTCTTAAATCTTTGACTGGTGATGTAAAAAATCGTTTCATTCCTTCAACATTTTGAGTGTCAAGTGCTCAATTTCGGCCAGTGACAAAGCAGTAAGGAGATACCATTCATTCATTAACACAACCTCAGGGAATAAATCGCAGTAGTTTATCTTCATTATATGAGAGCTATTTTCATTGTGGTTTAAAAAAGTTTTCAGGCGTTTCTTCTTGTTATATGTTCATGAACATCCTTTTGAAGTTAAGTGACGGCATTGCTCTTCCTTGCGTGCCCATTTCACCTGTTTCAGATTTAAGCCGTATAATTTGCAATTGAAAGTCGATATCAGGCAATGGTTCTCCATGCAAGCTGATTAAATCTCGTTGCAGACCTGAAATTCCAGCGCTGGAAGGATGATGGTACACTGCTACATAACTGATCACCCGGCTTAAGGGAAGTGATTTTTTTGCAGTGCAGTGTACGTGAACTATGAACTATGAACTGTGAGCTATTACCGAACTGTGAATGTCTGTTTTCAAGCAGACGTTCATAGTTCGTTTTGTTCAAAAGACAATTTCTTTTAAGCGCCCAAATAACTTCGTCACATCGATTCAAATGGGATTCATCCCATGGACAACTTTCGCTCTTCAAATAAATTGACTTTCAGCATAGAGGTGCACTGTCCCTCCATGAATTGTAGTTTGCTTTGCACGAGCAGTTGTAATTTGGGCGCTTAACCCTATTCCCGGAGGGCTAGACGGTATGGTCGATTCCCGGCAAGGGGGGCGGACTCGGCCCCCCCCCCAGATTTCGAGAACTACATCCGATTTCATCGCAACAAACGACAATCGATTTGCCATGACGTGAACTACATTTTTATAAAAAGAAATTTTCAAAATTTTGAAAGATGTGGATACAGGGGGGCAAAAATGCCAAAATCAAGGGTATTTTTGGACTTCTTATAATTCCGTTGTTTATGCACCGATTTCGATGAACCTGGCGTGAATCGTGAGATTATGGGTAGGACTTTTACCATTGGTACACATCTGAAATTTTGAGAAAATTCGTGGGCACTCACAGGGTTCCAAAAATAGGAGGATTAGTTTTCCAACAACTGAATGAACAAAAAAGGCAAAAACACTTTTTTGGCTTCTGCTACTCATGTTATGCTAAAGAAGTACAAATCGCACTACAGTATTGTATAATGTTAGCATAGGCGGTGCCAGGGACATGAAAAAGGGGAAACTGTCATGGTCACACGTTCTTCAGATCAACTTGTGACCTTTGACCTACAATGACCTCCAGTGACCTTGGAGTCACTTGGAATGATCTCGTGTGCATTAATATTATCTGTAAACATTTTCAATAATTTGAATTCACTCTATTTCAAAAATTTATTTTATGTTTTAATTTATTTTATTTTATCTATTCGTTTTATGGCTACTGCGATATAGGGTACGCGCACCGACGTTTTGGGTCATAACTCCGTGACCCGACTTGATATCAAGCTGAAACTTGATGCACAAGTAGAGGGCGCCTTTTTACGTCATATTTATTGTGGGTTTGGTATTAAAAAAAACGGCGCCGAAATAACTGCAATTAAACCAAATTTTGACTTTTGACCTTGACCTGACCTTGTTTAGTGACCTCAGACGAACAAAATTATATGTGCAGATTGCGTAACTATGTATCTATGCATCCATATAAAGTTTTACGTTCTATTGTAAAAACACCGTTTTTGGCAGACATTTTCCTTTTACCCTCAACATGGCCAAAAATGGCCTGAGGTTCCTCCCAAAAACGTTGCCTGGCTCCTCCCCTGAGCAAAAAAGAACTTTGAAATTTCGTCACGCACGTAGAAGGAATAGCTAGGAAAAGTCACCAAGCTTCGTGAAGCTGCGTGGAAAAGCCTAGAATTGGCAAGCAAAAAACCCGGGGGGCGAATTCAGCCCCCCCTGCCTGGAATAGGGTTAAAGGAAATGGTCTGTTGAAAAAGCAAATTACTAACGAAAATTTCGAGAAAAAAAAATTAAAAACTGGATCCCCATTGCATATCACTGCTGTTCGCAGATTTCACAGCGATAAGCAAATGGTAGATGAAGGCGACGTGGCTACCACTGAAAACGATTCGGAGATCACCAAGTTCTTGGATTAGGAACATTCTCATCAAATCGGGAAGTTTCAAGCAGGTCTATACTTAATTCCACCTGGGGAAATCTATTCCGAATCCGTCCCACGGCTTGGTGAATCGATCCTTAACTTGACGCAACGCGGTCTCTCAAAATTAAGTCATTTCTGATGCCGAATCAAATTAAACTGAATGGATTCCGGAACTGATGCCGCCAAGATCCATTGGACTGCACTGAACAATTGGAATCCATTCCAGTTCTGATTCCGCTGACAACCACGTGGTTCAACTTCGCTCTGACTCCTGCACATAGCTGTAAAATCGATTCAGATTCTGACTCTGACCGGAACGATATCCATTCCCGCCAGGAGCTATTCCCGTGCCGATAGAATGCAGCATCTACAAATCTGACTTCAAATCACTACAACATGACGTGTCGATTTCACGTAAATTCTACCCGTCAGATGATTGTTTGTAGATGATTGATTATTTGTCAGATGATTGTTTTTTTGGGGTGTAACAACAAATGATCAACAACATCCGTGTACATACGTGTAACCGAAACCTCGCGAATGCATTCATCTGCACGTAGTTTTCATACCTCACGCACTGAACTGGCATCAATTATTCATACCAATACAGAAGTAACGGACGTCTGTAGAAAACGTTCTGCTGTAGTGTTATTTATCGATGTGACTATTCTCAGAGCCTCTGGTCAGTAGGTCAACCAGATTCATACTCCCCTCACAGCTCACACACCTCTTCAAGCGGGCGTTGCAGTGACCAGTCCTCCTCGCGCAATCCCAGCACCCTCGAGAGTCCCTCCGGCGCGTCGCCAGAACGCCAGCCTCTGGCGACACCCCGGAAGCGATCGCATCGCAGCGAACAGGCGAGGCGCACACCCGCTGCGTGCAGCCGCCGCGGCCACCACAGCGCCGCACGTCACCGCTCCCATTTCACCGCGCGCCCCGTGACGGGGTGCGGCACAGTTCACGACGCCGCCGTGGTCGGCAGTGGCCGGCGCTGTGGCCGACCGGTTGGCGTGATTCGCTGTCTTCCCGCGGGGAGCGGTCGCCGGGACGAGAGCCGTTCCCATGGAAACGGCGGCGTTTGCACAAGAGGCTCGCGCGACGATCACGGAAACCCGTGCCGGTCGCGCCTGCGGTGGTCGGTGTGAGAAGAGTGAGACACCTCACCCGGTGGGACGGCAGTCACGGTATAAAGAGGCCCGCTGCCGACGGTTCAGCATCATTCAGCGGCAGCCGATCACCGGACACAGCGTCGGCGGCACCATGAACGTGTGTGCTCTGCTCGTCATGGTGGCGGCCGTCTCTGGCCAGAGTTACCAGTCCGGCCCACCTGCAGGACACTACAGACCGGCCCCGGTGCCCGCTGCTGGTGACTACAGACAAGCCCCGGTGCCCACTACTAGAGACTACAGACCGGCCCCTGTGCCCGTTGCTGGAGACTACAGACCGGCTGTGGCCGCCGTCGCCGACGGTGGCGTCTCAGTCGGCCAACGTCGGACCGTCGTATAGCGATGAGTCGGCCCAGTACGAGTTCGACTGGAGCGTCGACAAGCAGGAGACCCGCTACGGCCAGCGGGAGAGCCGCCAGGGCCGCCAGACGCGGGGCTCGTACTCGGTGCTGCTGCCCGACGGTCGACTGCAGACGGTCACCTACAGCGTGGACGGTGACGGCGGCTATGTGGCCGAGGTGTCGTACCAGGGCGAGGCCAGGTACGACCCTCCCAGCCAGGGCAGCGGCAGCAGGGAGGGCGGCTACGGCCGACAGACGGTCTCTTCACCCAACGTCGGACCGACACGGGGCTACGGTGCCCGGGGGTACTCTGGAGCCATACAGCAGCAGGCGGCCTCCAGTCCTCAGCAGGGGTACTCTGGTCCTCAGCAGCGAGCTGCACTTCCTTCCGTTCTCAGCAGGGGTACTCTGGTCCTCAGCAGCAGCATTTCTCCCGTCCTGAGCAGGGGTACTCTGGTCCTCAGCAGCGACCTTCCTTCCTTCCTCAGCAGGAGTACCCTGGTCCTCAGCAGCAGCCTTCCTCTCGTCCTCAACAGGGATACTCTGGTCCTCAGAAGCAGCCTTCCTCTCGTCCTCAGCAGGGATACTCTGGTCCTCAGCAGCAACCTTCCTCTCGTCCCCAGCAGGGATACTTTGGTCCTCAGAAGCAGCCTTCCTCTCGTCCTCAGCAGGGATACTCTGGTCCTCAGCAGCAGCCTTCTTCCCGTCCTCAGCAGGGCTACCCTGGTTCTCAGCAGCAGCCCTCGTCCCGTCCTCACCAGGGATACTTTGCTCCTCAGCAGCAGCCTTCCCCTCACCCTCAGCAGAGTTACTCTAGTCCTCAGCAGCAGCCTTCCTCTGGTCCTCAGCAGGGCTACGGCACTGCTAAACCCGGATCTACATTCTCTCAAGTCCAGCAAGGCAGTCCTCGGCCTTACCAAACAAACGGTGGCCCTGCTCCTACGGGGAAACGCTTGACGCTGATTATAACGCCATCTATTGTCGGTAACGACAACTACAAGTCTGGCGGTCAGCAACAGAGCCCTACGCCGTCTGGAGCCAACTATCCCTCCTACAAATTCGGTCTGAAGTCAGCTGCCGCTCATTCCCAGCCCACGGAGGGGTACCAGGTGCCGCCACAGGCTGGTGGTAACAGCTCACCCCCAGCCGACTATCCATCCTTCAGCAGTCAACAGAATGCTCCTGGTGGTCAACCGCTGGCCGGAGCCGGCAACAGGCCTGCTAAATCGTGGTAAGAACGGTGATGTTACGATACGATGATGCCGGAAAATTAATCCAGGAAGAGTGGGTGAGTTTGGGGACTCGGTTTCGTAGGTGAGAGCAAGTGATGATTATTTATGATCTACGTGTTAATCGACGCATTTGGTGTGCCATTTGTTACGTATGTAAACAAACCAGTAGTTGAAAATATACCCAGTGTGACTCGAGGCCGGGTGTTTTTCGTACCATGGACACTACGTGAAACGTCCTGAAAATAATAAACATTGGTGTACATGGAGAACTTGCCGTTAGCAGGGCGAAGCAAATGGTCTTAAAAAACTAGGTTCGGAAAAGTTGCTTGGGAGCTCGTTGGGTAGTCTTCACATTATTCTTTAATTATCAATGTTTAGCCAAGCATCGGGTGGGCATGCTGCTGACGGTAGAATGCTTTTGCAGGTGTCTCTGACGACTGATCAGCTAATGCAGCCTACGGCAAACATTACCCTTTTCAGTCTGTCACAACGCAATGAAAAACGATGGCCGCATCATCTTCAGTCATTATTGGTCGCCTATGAACCTACCTGCCTCACAAAACTGTCTTCACTGACTCAGAGTTAAGCTTTGGACGCCGTTGTTCAATCTCAGAGCAACTCAACCAACGCTCTTCACAGTAAGATGGCGGTGACGCTCCGTCGTACGAAAAGCCGATCTTTGGCAGGCTAAATACCAGCGACAGCGGAAAAGGGGGGGGGGCAGGAGGGGCGGCCGCCCCCCCAGCCGCCAGGCCGGGGGCAAAACTATGTTTTTGCCCCCCCCCCCAGCAATTTTGGCCACTGCATCAAGCAAAACTGTGAAAAATCAGCCTTACGCTAATAAAAAAAAAAAAAAATGGATGTACGAGCCGAAAGAAAACGTACTCCGAATATACAAGAAGGCTTTGTGCTATGGAGAGAGGCCTGTGGTCTGAATGAGCGTTTAGAGGCCCCTGCTAGCTGGTAGGGGAATTCACAGCTTGTTTCAGGAGGGCCCCCTGTAGACCCATAAAGGACCCCTGCCAGCCTCTGAAGGGATCTCCTTTCGGTCTGGAAATAGAGCCCTGCCCCTGCCTCCAGAGGTCGACATGGGCCCTTAACAGACAGATAGAATGCCCTCTACAGATAGGCAGTAGCACCCTGGCCAACAGGTGCGCCTAAACGATTGTTCAGGAGCCCCTGCTTTCCTGTACAGATGCCCCTGCCGACCTGTAACACGCACCCGCCAGATCGCCATGAACGTCTTTACAGGTGAGCATGGGCCCGTTTACACTTCAGCGAGGTACCTTTACAAACTGACAGTAATTTTAACCGCATAGAGTCCCACTCATTACGAGGGCCAGGCGCTGATCCAAAGGGGGAGCAATTAGGGTGGCCACCCCCTCCTCCCTAAGGACTGAGAAGGGGCCCCTGTCAGACTTAAAAGGAGGCCCGAAGGGGCCCCGTATGAGCTTCACGGGGTCTCTATAAAAAACCTAGCATGCTCTTGATGCAGTCAGAGGCCTCCTGGAGGGCTAGATGACCTCTGAGACACATAGAGGGTCCCTGGAGCTCCCAAAGGGCCTCTGAGACCACAAAAGGGTCCCAGTACGGCAGACTGTTCCCGAGACCGCCAGATGGCTCATAGGGCTCCTGAGGCGGCCAAGATGAGGACTGAGTCCCTAAGAGGCCCCTGTGAGTGAAAAGCTGAAGGTTCTTGATGTAGTCAGAGGGCCTCCGGGAAGGTTAATGAGACCCTGACACGGTAAGATGGCCCCTAAGATAAAAAGAAGGGTTCTTGAAACTCTTCGAGGGCCCCTGGGACTGCAAGGGGCCCCAACACGGCAAAGGTTCCATGAGACCGCTAACATTGCCAGAGAGGCACCTGAGACTGAAAGAACTTTAGATGGTGCCTGGCACGGCATAAGGAGACCCTAGCCAGCCAGAGGGGCCCTCTGAACGGGGATTCGTCGATAACCTACTCAGTCTAGAGAGGAGCCACAAATGGGCTACATTGGCCTTTTTGAAACCTTTGGGGTTATTGATGCTGTCAGGGGTCCCTGGGAAGGTCAGGTGGTTTCTGGGACGGCAAGATGGGCCTGTACACCGCAGATGACCCCTGAGAACGCCAAAAAGGTCGCAGGACCCCTGCGAGACAATGACGATAAGAGTGCCTCTCAAACGGTATTTGGGCTTTATGGGGGCGCTGGGCGGACAGAGGGTCCCCGAATGTAAAAAGTGGGCTTCTGGCACGGCAAGATCCCCCTGAGACTGCCAGCGAGGCCCATGAAGCGCCAACAACACGGCTAGGGTTGTCACGGCTAGAGGGGTCCTAAAAGACTGCCAGATATACCTCATGTAACAGAGGAAGACCCCTGATACAGCCATAGGGACCACCGGACACGTTCAGAGGGTCTATGGCACTGCACAGGGGCCCTAAAATTGCCAAAAGGTGTTTTGTAACTGCCTGAGGGCCCCTGAGATGGCAAAAATGTTTCCCAGAGACGATAAGAGGGGTATCCAGGACCGCACGGGGGTCCACTGAGACTGCTAGAGAGAGAGGGCCTTTGAGACTGCTAACTAAAAGTCTCTAGCAACAGGAGCCACTGAGACGACCAGAGGGGCCCCTGAAACTATAGACCTTGAGACGTCCAGACTGCTCGTGAAACGGCCAAAGGACTTAGACGATTGCAAGAGGCGCCCCTGTCACAGCAGAGAGAGGCTTACACAGGGCCCTTTTTAGTGCCTGAGGGGCTCCTTAGACGGCAAAAACGTCTCAGGGACAACAGGAAGGAATCCGAGATGGTTTAAGCGTCCCTAGAACTACTAGATGGGAAACTTCCAAAGGAGCACCTGAGACGCCCCGCGGGACACGTGAACTGGTAAAAGGAACTTGAGACCACTAGAGGATCCTGGCACGGCAGACACCCCGAGACCACCAAAAGTGCCCCTGTAACTGCAAGAGAGAACCTAAACTAAGCTGACCTTAACTGAACTAAACTAGACTAAACTAACCTAAACTAACAAAAATCCGCAAGCTACGGGATTTGGAGGGGGGGGGGGACAGACGGGCTCCTGAACTAGATACGGACACGACGTTTCAAATGAAGGGAGGGACGGAGCCGCCTAAAATCTCGCCGTTTTTGTCATATTTCGGGCACTGTTTTCGGAAAAGAAAACGCAGAATTTCCTCAAGTAAGATGACGCGTTCGAATTTTTTGGTCACCTTATATCGTAGAAAGCAGAATTGCGTCATTTTCCATATCTGGAGGGCAAAAAATGGGGGCCCCGCGCTGACCATTTGCCTCCACCTCCCTCCCCCGCCTTAGTGAAATCTTGGATCCGCCCTTGGCGAGGGCTCCCATTGGTTTCGAGGGTCCCCTTGATCCGATTTGTCCTCCCCCCTGGGCGGAATCCTGGCTACGCCCCTGATCCATTATGTGAGAGATTTGGCGCTGGCATTGTTACGTAATGTGTGTGTGGGGGACAGGCAAAGCTGCTTTGGCAAATGCTTGAGATAATGATTTCGTTCTCGTATGATAGTCTGTAAGAGCTTTGTTACTAAGGGTCGAGTTATAATTCAATACTGTGGGAGGAAACTGCCTTTCAACCGTTTACAAATGTATCTCATAATAATGTTGAATTCGTGATGTAAACGCAAACATAATAACAAGCAGAAGTTTGCATCATCCGCCATTTTGAAGATGGATGCCCAAAGTCAAAGACCTGAAAAATGGCAATGGGTACAGACCTGAACAGAAAAATCAACGCATGTTAGAGAACACAAGTATGCACTAGCGCCAAAACCTGGAAAAGAGGTTTGCTTATTTAAGGAAAAATTGGGCGATAGCAAAAAGAACGAAGTTCAGTTGTTTTTTCCGGGATGGGGAAAGAAGGTAACCTAAATGAGGTCGGCTGTTGATCCGACAGAGCTTGCCTCCCCAGCCGGAAATGCAATCCGCCGTCCCTGCTAAATACCCTGCCCTTGTCCGATTTCCAGCATAATCTCTCCGGCGCAGCGTCAGCCAGAACTAGCAATGTAAATCTCTTGACAGCTGCGAGTAGAGACGTCGATTTCTGTAAATGATTGGGGGTAGCCGAGGGACAGACATCCTAACCTCCCCTTAAATGTGGGTTTCGCGACGGATTTAGCCCACTTTGTGTTGACCAACGGAAATTTGGTTCTTTTTGTTACTATTTATAAACTAAAAAACCGCCTTCATCCCCATGTATTTATATAGATAAATAAATATATATAGACGGATTTATAGAAGACAGAAACATAGACAGATGCATGGCTTTGGGCCCTATTCTTTGATTTGTACCCATCTCTTATCTATTGCGGGCGTTCCTTTCGTTATTGTTGCTCATTTCCCTTCGAACTGACACAAAGATGGGGGTGGGGAGGGGGCAAATCAACACTGGGTGGGTCAGGGCCCTCTCAAAAGGATACAAATCGACACCCCTGGCTGCGAGAATAGCATGTTTCTGCCAGCAGTCTTCGACACCAAGCACGACACGCAAATGGAATGAGTTCTTTGCTGCGATAGTGCGTGTCGTCAGAGCATCAAACTTACGCAAGTCAAGACCACGACTTCGTCGTGACCCCTTCTGCAGAGCCAACGGAGTCGAATTACGGACCTTGCTGTTCTATAAAGAATGCTGCACCCACCTGCACCAACTCAACGGCAGCGCAAAGCTTGCCATTCAAACGCAGGGTCTCTATGAATAGTCTATTTCGCGTTGAGGAATGCCAATGAGTAAAGACCCCCTGAACATGCCAGCAAGCCCTCCCGTCATCACAGCGCAGAAATGATCCCCGCCTCGGGGCACCGAAGCCGCCAACTACAACACGTGCATAGCTGGGCCGGAATCTTCGTAACTGGAGGTGCCTTCGGGCGACGCGGGGCAAAGGTCACACACAGGTCCCGCGGACGTAGCCCGAGGCGGGATCGAGGTCAGGGAGGTCACGAAAGTTGGGGCAAAACCAAGCGAGCATCGCCAGGGGCGGTAAAGTAATGACATCACGACGGGACATCGCTGACAACGCGGAAAGATGGGAACGGCCATGAGGTTTCGAACCAATTCCGAAGGACGCAGACGAATATCTCGATTTGATCTGGAATCTGATTTGGTCGGAAATCTGGTTTAGAAGCGCCACAATGCCGCAAGAAAATACACGCAAAAGAAGCCATGCGGCAGCACAACTCACGCAGTGAAGGGAAGATGCTTCACACGGCAAATAACGGGATACGCATAGTAATACCATTCAGTTTCACATCTCTGCGAGGATGACAAACTAACGTGACGCCGGCCAGCAAACGTGATAATCACTCCATCAGCGCCAGCGTACCTCGCAAATTGTGACCGGACGAAGATCTGGCGTACAACGGTCAGCTCTCGGAAAAACACGTCACCAGCCGCGTCAATACGCCTTCAGATGTTGCACGTCCCGTGAATCATTAACTATCGTTTAGCAATTGCCAGGTGATGCTGTTCTATCACGCCTGGGATAGACCAGTAAGCGCCTAGTTTTGCTCTGTCCGCAATACGTCACCGCCGATCCCACGCAATGTCCAACTGCGAGACCCACTGCACGCCACCGGTCTGAAAAGCACCACCGCCAACGATGCGCAGTCAATCGTGAAGCCACGTGCAAAATCATCCGACAAGAAAAATCACCACACTTCAGTCGATTTCCGCATCCACGATTTTGACTGAATAACACTGCATATTTGAGACACATCTTTGCTGCCCGATCAACTGCTCTCCGTCGTTTCCGCAGGGTTCACAGCACGGTATCCTGTCTGGTTTTCTCTCGGCTCAGGAGCCTGTTGTCAAATTACCGCCAGATTTACATCTCGCCGTGTTCCGCCTGCTGTCGCACGTTGCTCCCGCCCTTGCGCGTCCACAATCGACTTGTCTAGACCAGATGAACCCAGACCAGACTTCGTCTAGACCACACTAGTCCAAGCTAGTTTGGACAAGACTAGTACATGGTAATTTAGTACAGAACAGACCAGACTGGTATACAGTAGCTTAGTATATACTAGACCAGACTAGCATAACTAGCTTAGTCTAGACCGGACCAAGATAGTAAATACTAGCTTAGTCCGAGCTAAACTAGACTAGTATATACTAACTCACTTTAGACTAGACCAGGCTATCCAAGATCGCGTGTGCCGGCCTAGTAGATAATGTTGCTGGTGACCTCCTGCCGCTGCTGGGAGGTGATGGCCTCCTCGAGGCTGCTGTCCAGCTTGCGGTACTGCGCCGAGTGCGGTCGCCGGCGGCCGGCCGGGCTGCGGCCCTCGATAATCAGCGCCAGAATCTGCCGGCCCAGATCAATAGCAGGTCAAACACAACTTACACCGGGGAGAAGCAAAGGTCACAGAGATCACATATACGTGAGTCAGAGGTCACGTAGAGGTCATACGAGACTCTTTGAAGGTCCTACCGAGATTAAATATTGGTCAAAGAGTAGTGTCACGCAGACCATACATACGTAACACTAATGCCAAACAAAGGTCAAAGGGAGGTCATACAGAAACGAAACATAGGTTACACATAAGTTACAGAGGTTATGAAGGATTACACAGGATGACTTGCACTTTGGTTGCACAGGGGTCAACGAGGCCACACAAAATTCATGTGCGCCACACAAAGGTCACTGAGGCAGGCGGCCACTGAAACTCATTCGAACGTTCCACAGGTTATACAAAGGTCATGAAGAGGTTACAAGTTACGCCAGCCAGAAGTCACGAGCCAGAGGTCACGCAGAAGTCACACGGGAGGCTCCTCAGTTTACAGGTCGCACGGAGTGCCGGAGAGCAGCAGCTTTCAAAGACCGGCATCGTAATACGGCGAGACATCAGACCGAAGTCACGGGACAGACACATCACACGAGACACGACGGCAGTCAATTGTCAAACTGACGTCACCAGGCGACGAGATGTCCAAATCACCCAACAAAGGCCTGACGACTGCAAATGCGACTGCCAAGGCACAGCGTGAGCAGGTAATGAGATTCGTAGGTGCGCGCTGCAGGCAAAGCGAACACAGAGTTGAACTGGAAGGGACAGCTGGCATCAAGTAACTCTATAAGACTGAAGTGACTGCGTCAAATCCCCTTCAGCTCCACTCTGACGAGTACACTGCAGAACACTCGTGTTTCGCCGACTGACGACAGCGGCAAATCCCACAGACAACCAGCACTCCAGACTTCGGTGTGATGCACGCCACCCGACGGCTAAAGACCCGACGGTCCCGGCCGCCACACCTTCTGCTTGTTGTGGAACATCAGGTAGAAGATGATGCAGAGAACGACGGCCGTCAGGAAGTAGGCGAAGAAGTTGGAGTTGCCGCCCTGTGCGCGCAGCGGCTCGTACGGGCCCACGCCCGGCTGGTCCTCCATCGGCTGCACGCCGGACGACGCTGGCGACGTATGGCAGGAACTTTTAGAAATAACGCCCATCAAGAATTTAAAATGCGGCGTCCTCATTCCCTAAGAACCGAAAGGGATGACGGCGAATAGTGACAGGCGCAAGGGGATGGGAGACTAGATGAGCAATGGGCATGGCTATATCGGAGAGGCAAGCTCTGATACATGACGATCTTTTCTGTCGTTTAAGTACATCGTGGTCCTCATACATATATAAATATATTATATATATATATATATATATATATATATATATATGTATATGTAATATCATTACCATCTGTGATGCCTGTAACTCTGATAACTGGAACCCCAGTCGACACTTTCAAGTCGTCGGCCGCAGTCCAACTCAGGCACGATTACGTGCCAGATGGCCACACTCGTCAACAGACCAACCATCTCCGGTGAGCGCTTCCACCCAATGCTCAGGCCATGCACCAAAATACAACGCACGACACGCGGGCAAGCACCGGCTTAACCTCTGCTCAAGACGCGGCGGCGACCCGCATCCGCCCCCAGTAGGAAGCCTTCGTAGCCGCGCCCAGCGGAGGAGCCGTGCTCCGGTCAGACCGAGGCCGCAGCCGTACAGAGCAGAGTCGCGCAGCGGCACAGGCACAGACACAGCGCCCGGGCGGCGGACGGAACAGGGCCACGCCCTGTGAAACGTCCTCTTCACGGAGAATCGAAGAAGCGGCTCCAAAGACAAGGGAATTCAAAAGCAACTGTGCTGTTCCCAATGTTAACAGACCTTCATCAGTCACAAAAATGAAGTTAATCACTTGTTTGTAGCCACACAGCTTAGTTTCCCTTCCGAGACACGGCCATTTTTATCCGAAGCATGTACCTCATGCTTCCCCTCCCGGCAGCCGCCAATGTGCAGTGGTAAAGCAGCCAAGAGCGACCGTGGACACAGGCGGGGCCACAATGGCCCGAGGCTCATCACCACGAGGCACGAGAAGCTCCCATATCAACAGAGGCGATCGGCTGTCCCCAGTGGTAAGATCGTGCAAACCGGGGCAGCAGGCGGAGTACGACACTCACAAACGTTATGACGGTAGGTGAGAGTTCATCATTGCGTCAGGAGGGGACTTCATGCCGACCATTTTTACAATTCTAGTACACGCGAATCAGTAATACCAAAGGAAAGGCAATGCATCCAGGCAGCATCCATTTCGGACGGCACAGAAACATCGCAAAAAGCCGCGGTACATCATGTACAAGAGAGGAATCAGCATAGGCGAGTCAATAACATGCACATAATCGAAACACTCACACGCAGAACAGCAGCAGTGTGCATAAGAAGGTAATGTTTAGTTCGTAGTACCAAGGAAACACGTAGTGAAACCAAAAGACCCAGCCACCGTGCCATTAATGATAACCAAGACAACACCTTCACGTTACAAAAATTCGGCAAGCAGTTACGACGCATAAGCATAAGCATCGGTGTCACGGCAAAACGACAGTTGCAGAGTTAAGTCATAACACGAAGGCTACACAAAAGGCAACACCTTGGCAGCAGGCAGTAATGACATCACAACGCGTTAGGTCATGCGTGCTTCGTGCGACAAAATAAAGTATGCGCCGCGTACATCACCACGACGACAACAAGGAACATGCCACCAACCAATCACCGCCCAGGCGCGACGGCGGCAGCCAATCAGCCGCCGGTTGTCATGGTTACCCTTGTACACCGGTGGCGCCTCGTTCAGGGAGAATTCGTCGTCGGCTGGGCCGGCGGCGGCCGGCGCTCGATCGTCTTCCAAACTGTCCGTGTCGTCCACGTAGTCCGGCTCTGCTGAATGTCGGCCGCAGTCAGGGGGGGGGGCGCCCGGGGGGGGAGAGCACCGCGGACCGGCGCCAGTCCCCACAAGCCTGATGATGCACGGGAAAGGCGACACAAAAGCTGCCGCAGATCCGTCCACAGATCAGAGAATGAGGAAGGCCGCGACAGCTATGGCCCTTGGCCAGCACTGGTGGACAATGGCGATGTGATGCGTGGGGCGGCGGCGGACATGGTGAGGCTTCGAGTAAGCTTGGTCCCCAGGATGGCGCAGGCGATGTGAGACGTGAAGTCAGACCTGATGAGCGAGAAGGTGACAAGGAGGGGTGACAAAAGAAGCGAGATGTCAGTTACGAGGAAGTGGGCGAGATGAGATGTGACATGGACGTGAAATCAGCAGTGAGAAACGATATGAAGAACTATGTATAGTCCATTACTACATGTAGAGACCAGGAGTAATAGTCTGTCTCCATCTGCCAATCTTTTTAACTGAGAAACTTCAGCCATTTAATCGACCATGTTGTAGAACCAAATATACCAGCCTAAGATGAACTAGTCTACAACAAATGTCTGTACTGGACACCTAAACAAGACAGCTCTAGTTAAACCTATCACAGACTAGTCTATATTAGACATGAGTAATAGACAAAATCCTAAACAAATGTATACTAGAGTATGCATCAGACTGAATTAGTCTAGCAGATGCTGCACACAAAGCAGACACGCACCTAACGGAGCAAAGCCACCAAAACAAAAACCAAGCGTCCAGCCAGTCGGATGGCTCTAGGGAGCCCACACTCGCACCACCAGGCCGACCTCACCCCCTCACCGTCCACGGCGGGCGCGACCGGTGCCGGCATCACGGCCGGCCGCGGCGGCTGCGCTGCCCCAGGCTCGGCTGGCTGCCCGGGGAGACTCTGACTCTGACTCTGCGGCTGGCTCTGACTCTGACTCTCACTCTGCAGCTGGCTCTGGCCCTGGCTCTGAGGCTGGTCTTTGCCCTGGCTCTGAAGCTGGCTCTGGCCCTGACTCTGAAGTTGGCTCTGACCCGGGCTCTGAGGCCGGTTCTGGCCGTCAGGCTGGTTCTGAGTCTGACTCTGGCTCGGACTCGGACTCGGATTCGGGCTCACGTTCTTGACCGTGTCCGGCCGTGACAGGCTGCCATCAGAACCTGTGGTAGAGGGGCAGACTGGAGTCACAACCTGCAGCAGAGAGGCCGACTGAGCCACAACCTGCCGCAGAGATGCAGACTGTCATCAGAATATACGGCAGAGAGGCAGACTGGAGTCAGAACCTGTGGCAGATGAGCGGAGTGACGTACAGCCTTTGACAGACCACCAGTGGCCAGACCCTCCTGTCATACGCCTCTGACAGACCATCAGGGCGACCACTCTCCCTCACCTGACAGACCACTAGGGTGGCCAAACCACCCACCACACTCCTCAGGCAGACCTCCAGTGACCAGACCTCCCACCACACTCCTCAGACAGACCTCCAGTGACCAGACCTCCCACCACACTCCTCAGACAGACCTCCAGTGACCAGACCTCCCACCACACTCCTCAGACAGACCTCCAGTGACCAGACCACCCACCACACTCCTCAGACAGACCTCCAGTGACCAGACCTCCCACCACGCTCCTCAGACAGACCTCCAGTGACCAGACCTCCCACCACGCTCCTCAGACAGACCTCCAGTGACCAGACCAGACCTCCCACCACACTCCTCAGACAGACCTCCAGTGACCAGACCACCCACCACACTCCTCAGACAGACCTCCAGTGACCAGGCCTCCCACCACACTCCTCAGACAGACCTCCAGTGACCAGACCTCCCACCACACTCCTCAGACAGACCTCCAGTGACCACACCTCCCACCGCACTCCTCAGACAGACCTCCAGTGACCAGAACAGACCACCCACCACACTCCTCAGACAGACCTCCCACCACACTCCTCAGACAGACCTCCCACCACACTCCTCAGACAGACCTCCCACCACACTCCTCAGACAGACCTCCAGTGACCAGACCTCCCACCACACTCCTCAGACAGACCTCCAGTGACCAGACCTCCCACCACACTCCTCAGACAGACCTCCAGTGACCAGACCTCCCACCACACTCCTCAGACAGACCTCCAGTGACCAGACCTCCCACCACACTCCTCAGACAGACCTCCCACCACACTCCTCAGACAGACCTCCAGTGACCAGACCACCCACCACACTCCTCAGACAGACCTCCAGTGACCAGACCTCCCACCACACTCCTCAGACAGACCTCCAGTGACCAGACCACCCACCACACTCCTCAGACAGACCACCCACCACACTCCTCAGACAGACCTCCAGTGACCAGACCACCCACCACACTCCTCAGACAGACCTCCAGTGACCAGACCTCCCACCACACTCCTCAGACAGACCACCCACCACACTCCTCAGACAGACCTCCAGTGACCAGACCACCCACCACACTCCTCAGACCTCCCACCACACTCCTCAGACAGACCTCCAGTGACCAGACCTCCCACCACACTCCTCAGACAGACCTCCAGTGACCAGACCTCCCACCACACTCCTCAGACAGACCTCCAGTGACCAGACCTCCCACCACACTCCTCAGACAGACCTCCAGTGACCAGACCACCCACCACACTCCTCAGACAGACCTCCAGTGACCAGACCAGACCTCCCACCACACTCCTCAGACAGACCTCCAGTGACCAGACCACCCACCACACTCCTCAGACAGACCTCCAGTGACCAGACCACCCACCACACTCCTCAGACAGACCTCCCACCACACTCCTCAGACCTCCAGTGACCAGACCTCCCACCACACTCCTCAGACAGACCTCCAGTGACCAGACCTCCCACCATACTCCTCAGACAGACCTCCAGTGACCAGACCTCCCACCACACTCCTCAGACAGACCTCCAGTGACCAGACCTCCCACCACACTCCTCAGACAGACCTCCAGTGACCAGACCAGACCACCCACCACACTCCTCAGACAGACCACCAGTGACCAGACCACCCACCACACTCCTCAGACAGACCTCCAGTGACCAGACCTCCCACCACACTCCTCAGACAGACCACCAGTGACCAGACCACCCACCACACTCCTCAGACAGACCTCCAGTGACCAGACCTCCCACCACACTCCTCAGACAGACCACCCACCACACTCCTCAGACAGACCTCCAGTGACCAGACCTCCCACCACACTCCTCAGACAGACCTCCAGTGACCAGACCTCCCACCACACTCCTCAGACAGACCTCCAGTGACCAGACCTCCCACCACACTCCTCAGACAGACCTCCAGTGACCAGACCTCCCACCACACTCCTCAGACAGACCTCCAGTGGCCAGACCAGACCACCCACCACACTCCTCAGACAGACCTCCAGTGACCAGACCACCCACCACACTCCTCAGACAGACCACCAGTGACCAGACCTCCCACCACGCTCCTCAGACAGACCTCCAGTGACCAGACCTCCCACCACACTCCTCAGACAGACCTCCAGTGACCAGACCTCCCACCACACTCCTCAGACAGACCTCCAGTGGCCAGACCACCCACCACACTCCTCAGACAGACCTCCAGTGACCAGACCTCCCACCACGCTCCTCAGACAGACCTCCAGTGACCAGACCTCCCACCACACTCCTCAGACAGACCTCCAGTGACCAGACCTCCCACCACGCTCCTCAGACAGACCTCCAGTGACCAGACCTCCCACCACACTCCTCAGACAGACCTCCAGTGACCAGACCTCCCACCACACTCCTCAGACAGACCTCCCACCACACTCCTCAGACAGACCACCAGTGACCAGACCTCCCACCACACTCCTCAGACAGACCACCAGTGACCAGACCTCCCACCACACTCCTCAGACAGACCTCCAGTGGCCAGACCAGACCTCCCACCACACTCCTCAGACAGACCTCCCACCACACTCCTCAGACACACCACCAGTGACCAGACCTCCCACCACACTCCTCAGACAGACCTCCAGTGACCAGACCTCCCACCACACTCCTCAGACAGACCTCCAGTGGCCAGACCTCCCACCACACTCCTCAGACAGACCTCCAGTGACCAGACCTCCCACCACACTCCTCAGACAGACCACCCACCACACTCCTCAGACCTCCAGTGGCCAGACCACCCACCACACTCCTCAGACAGACCTCCAGTGACCAGACCTCCCACCACACTCCTCAGACCTCCAGTGACCAGACCTCCCACCACACTCCTCAGACAGACATCCAGTGACCAGACCTCCCACCACACTCCTCAGACAGACCTCCAGTGGCCAGACCTCCCACCACACTCCTCAGACAGACCACCAGTGACCAGACCTCCCACCACACTCCTCAGACAGACCTCCCACCACACTCCTCAGACAGACCTCCAGTGACCAGACCTCCCACCACACTCCTCAGACAGACCTCCAGTGACCAGACCTCCCACCACACTCCTCAGACAGACCTCCAGTGACCAGACCAGACCTCCCACCACACTCCTCAGACAGACCTCCAGTGACCAGACCAGACCTCCCACCACACTCCTCAGACAGACCTCCAGTGACCAGACCACCCACCACACTCCTCAGACAGACCTCCAGTGACCAGACCTCCCACCACACTCCTCAGACAGACCTCCAGTGACCAGACCTCCCACCACACTCCTCAGACAGACCTCCAGTGACCAGACCTCCCACCACACTCCTCAGACAGACCTCCAGTGACCAGACCTCCCACCACACTCCTCAGACAGACCTCCAGTGACCAGACCTCCCACCACGCTCCTCAGACAGACCTCCAGTGACCAGACCAGACCTCCCACCACACTCCTCAGACAGACCACCCACCACACTCCTCAGACCTCCAGTGACCAGACCACCCACCACACTCCTCAGACAGACCTCCAGTGACCAGACCAGACCTCCCACCACACTCCTCAGACAGACCTCCCACCACACTCCTCAGACAGACCACCCACCACACTCCTCAGACAGACCTCCAGTGACCAGACCTCCCACCACACTCCTCAGACAGACCTCCAGTGACCAGACCTCCCACCACGCTCCTCAGACAGACCTCCAGTGACCAGACCACCCACCACACTCCTCAGACAGACCTCCAGTGACCAGACCTCCCACCACACTCCTCAGACAGACCACCCACCACACTCCTCAGACCTCCAGTGGCCAGACCACCCACCACACTCCTCAGACAGACCTCCAGTGACCAGACCAGACCTCCCACCACACTCCTCAGACAGACCTCCCACCACACTCCTCAGACAGACCACCCACCACACTCCTCAGACAGACCTCCAGTGACCAGACCTCCCACCACACTCCTCAGACAGACCTCCAGTGACCAGACCTCCCACCACACTCCTCAGACAGACCACCCACCACACTCCTCAGACAGACCTCCAGTGACCAGACCTCCCACCACACTCCTCAGACAGACCTCCAGTGGCCAGACCAGACCTCCCACCACACTCCTCAGACAGACCTCCCACCACACTCCTCAGACAGACCTCCAGTGACCAGACCTCCCACCACACTCCTCAGACAGACCTCCAGTGACCAGACCTCCCACCACACTCCTCAGACAGACCTCCCACCACACTCCTCAGACAGACCTCCAGTGACCAGACCTCCCACCACACTCCTCAGACAGACCTCCAGTGGCCAGACCTCCCACCACACTCCTCAGACAGACCACCAGTGACCAGACCTCCCACCACACTCCTCAGACAGACCTCCAGTGGCCAGACCTCCCACCACACTCCTCAGACAGACCACCCACCACACTCCTCAGACAGACCTCCAGTGACCAGACCTCCCACCACACTCCTCAGACAGACCTCCAGTGACCAGACCTCCCACCACACTCCTCAGACAGACCTCCCACCACACTCCTCAGACAGACCTCCAGTGACCAGACCTCCCACCACACTCCTCAGACAGACCACCCACCACACTCCTCAGACAGACCTCCAGTGACCAGACCTCCCACCACATCTCTCCAGCACACCATTAGTGACCAGACCTCCCACCAGACCCCTCCAGCAGACCACCAGGGTGACCAGACCCTTCCTGCGGCGGCCGACGGACGGCTTCAGCGGTGGCTCTCACCTGCGGCCGGAGACGGCGCCGCGGAGGACGACGGCTTCAGCGGCGGCGGCGGCCGCCTCATTTCCAGTGGACCCTGGGTATCGGCGGCGGCGGCGGCGGAGAAAGACGTCGCCGACGCCGCGGCGGCTGCGGAGACGGAGGCCGGTCAGCCGGCGGCCAGACAGGGAACACGGACAGGGAACATACAGACCGGGAACACACTGACCGGGAACCCAGGGACAGAGAACACAGAGACAGGGAACACAGAGACAGGGAACACCCCGACAGAGAACACACAGACAGGGAACACACGGGCAAGGAACAGACCGGGAACACACGGACAGGGAACACCGAGACAGGGAACACACGGAGAGGGAACATAGAGACAGGGGACACCCAGACAGGGAACACCCAGACCGCGAACACCCAGAGAGGGACACACAGACAGGGAACACACGGACAGGGAAAACACGGACAAGGAACTTACAGACCGGGAACATACAGACCGGGAACCCACGGAGAAGGAACACAGAGACAAGGAACACATGGACAAGGAACTTACAGACCGGGAACCCACGGACAGGGAACTTACAGACCGGGAACATACAGACCGGCAACCCAGGGAGACAGGGAACACCCTGACGGAGAACACACAGAGCGGGAACCCACGGACAGGGAACACAGACAGGGAACATACAGACCGGCAACACAGAGACAGGGAACACACGGACAGGGAACACAGAGACATGGAACACACCGACAGGGAACACCTCGACAGAGAACACCCAGACAGGGAACCCACGGACAGGGGACACAGAGACAGGGAACACACCGACAGGGAACACCCCGACAGAGAACACCCAGACAGGGAACCCACGGACAGGGGACACAGAGACAGGGAACACACCGACAGGGAACACCCCGACAGAGAACACCCAGACAGGGAACCCACGGACAGGGGACACAGAGACAGGGAGCGGACAGACCCACACAATAAACGTCCGGACATGAAGCGCCTGAACATAAGAACTCAGGTACGGAACAGCCACACACGCAACGCCCAAAAATCGAGCACAGAGACAAAGAACACCCACACATGAAATGTGGAACACCCACAAACGGAATGTTGAACACTGACGGACATGGAATGCCCACTATGAACACCCAAACAAGGAACAGCAATGGCAGCAGGGCTCACAGGCATCGCTGGCACCTCGCGCGCCACATCACAGCACAGGCCACACCAAAGCACAGGTGTATGTCACGTGATGCGTCACATCCTGGGCTGCGCCACGGGTCACATCACATCACAGAATACAACGTATGTCACACCACACCCTAGGTCTCATTGGGTGTAACTTTACATCAGAGGGTCACATCAAATGATATGTTACATCACATATCAGGTTACACCACATGACATCACAACTGATGTCACATCGCTGGTCGCATTCCAGTCAAGGTCTGAGATCCTGGGGGCCCTTTCAGGGATTCGCTTCAATCGGCGTGAACCGTACGACAGGGAATGAATGCGAAGAAGCTTTACGTACACCATACACTACCGTGCGCTGAATCCGTCCATCAAAAACCAACACAACTATGGGCACTATCTTGACCCAATAGTGATTACAGAACAGATCGTGGAACTTTTCTGGCATCGATGGCCAGCCTCCTTAGAAATTATGCATCTGACGAGCACGGATAGAATGTGCAACGAAAAACATGTGATATGAAACTGCGAGTCACTGGAACAGCCACTGTCGACACGGTATGGCCGTTTTGAAATGCCTTTTTTCGCCGTGTGCTAAACCCCGGCGTCGGACACAGCCGCTGCGTAGGACGCGCCAACCGGAGACCAAACACACACGGCACAGGCAAAGGCCCCCGTGGTGCTGTTTTACATGACTGGCCGCTTTAAACTGCTATATTATTGCTGCACTATAGATGACAGTTATAATGGTATTCCTCTCCTGCCTGGAACTCCTGTCAGACCAGCAGCAACACACAAGGTCAGACATACGACACATCAAGGTCACACACAGGTAACACCACCACACAAAGGTCGGACTGACCACATAAATGTCGCACTATGACTACACGGAGGTCACGTGACTATCACACCCACATGACAATACTTAAACGTTGGCAATGTCAAGGTCATAGAGGTCACGCAAAGGTCACAAAGAGGTCACACGGAGGTCAACCGGCGGCCAGGTCATGCGGCTGCCGCGGGACAGCTCACAGGGTAGCAAGCAGACACTATTAGTGCACATGCGCCATGCACCAATGCGTCGTGCACAGACAGGCGGCCGCAGACTTCACCGTACGTGGCCAGACCCTGGGACAGACGGTGCCACTATCGCCAGGTGCGGCCGGTCGTGGCTGGGGCCTGTACGGCTGGGAGCCTACCTGGAGGTCCCACGCGGCGCCGCTGGGATCGAGGCGAGATGGGTGCTGGTGAAAACGCAAGACGGCGGTGGTGTGGGAGAGTCCAGGGTGTTGAGGTGACTTTGGGACGGTCGACGTTAGACCACGATTCGATGTTTGGAGATGCATGAAATTTATGAGAGCTGACTTAAATGACGAAACAATCCGGCTAAATCTGAACGGAAAGTCCATTTTTTCAAGTCGAGTTTCTGCGCTTTTTCTGTTTCAAACAAACTGGCATAGTGCTCCGAACACACGCTACGCCATTTGACACAGAAACGACGTAATCAATTTCTTCTTTGTGACTACTACGCAGAGTACACCGGCCAATCAAAACGCGATGACGTCATCCGTGACGTCACGTAGACCGACGCCGGCCAGTGTTGCAACTCCTGCTCCTGTGCAGTACCCGAACCCCTGAACAGTGTCCCAGCCCCCCGGCAGTGTACCATTCCGGGGGTACGCAGTCCACACAAGGCTTGTGCCTGATTCACCTCAGAAGAATCGATTCAGATTCTCATTCAGAGCACCTTTAAACAGTGCATCAATTCAGTCCTGAGTCAACAACGAATGAATAGAAACAATGCTGTAATTCAATTACGGTTTTGATTCACAGGCGTTTTCCAAGGAATTAATCCTGACTTTGATTCACGACGACCAAACGACTCGGAATAAATTCCGAAATATCCAGAATCAAGCACAAGCCTGGTCCACGCTGTGCAGTGGCCACGCAGGCGATGCTCCGGCGACCCCCCCCCCCCCCTCTTCGCCCGGCTCACCCTCCAGCAGGTCGAACCCCGCAGGCGCTGAGTCTGAACTCATACCTTCAGAAGAGAAGAGGTAATCCAAGCCGTCTAAAACGAAGCCACCGACACGTCATGTCATGTGTCACGCAGTCAGTGGCGGCGGCCAGGAGCGTAAAAATGGCGGAATAGTACGCACAAACGAAAAAAAACATTCCATCAAAAGGCAAGGAACCGGACCATGAAAGGAACGCAAGGACTCAAAGGATTCCAGTGCCGTGAACTCCATGTCATTTAGCTCCGATGTCTGAAGTCATCAGAATACGAGCCCTTTCAGCTTGACAACACCGCATGACCGTCGAACAGGACAAGGCTGAACCAGATACCGCAAGTCTAGTACTCTGCTAGCACCTTCTGCGCATGCCTCTCAATGCTGTTCATCGTCACACTGAGAAACTTTCACTCAGCTAGCACCAAGGTTGGAAGCTTGGTTTTTGTTACTGGTGTCAGCGTATAATTATTGTTTTGGAGTGCAAAATTTTTCAAGCAGTAATACTGGTTTAGGTTAGCCTTCATTGCGTATGTCAGTTATGACATCATGCCTCCTTCTTACTGAATGGAGACTAAGTTATTTGCTCCCAGAGTTACAAATTTCTCAACATGGTTATACAATAGCTTTGGGATTGCACAATGCCAGATTTTTGGGGCAAAAATTGCAATAGAAAATTGTAGTAAAATTGCAATAAAAAAGTTATTGCAGCCAATATTTTCTGGTGTTCTTCTGCACCGCAAAACATCCTCTTTTCCAACCTTGGCCAGCAATGATTTCGCATTACCCCGGAAACATCGGCTGTACAGCTCCAGGCAAAGCTCATGATAACCGTATACATACGTCGTTGCCTCAGCTCAGCACCTTGGTTTTGGCAGCTCTGGAGCACATCACAACCATCTCGACCACGCTTTGCACCCCATCTCCGACAACTAACGGCCCCTGATCAGTTCCACCACCACCAGCACCAGCAAACAGCCCTAGCACCCCGTGCCAGCCCGTCCCGCGGAGGGGAGCCACCACATCACCCCCACATCACGCGCGGCCACGTCACCGCCGCCCTCCACGGACCGCACCAGCCCCATCAGCGGCCCCATCAGTCGCATCAGCCGACGTCACCTGCGGTAGTGTTCTCAGTCTCGGCCCAGCCTGTAGAGGTTTCCGCCTTCGCCCGCGTTGCGGCCCCGCTTGTTGGCGGGTCGCCCGCCGGCGCCGTGCTCCCGGCGGCGGGCGGCGCAACTGTAGTTTTGCTGGCCGGCCGCTGGGCGGCGCCACCGCCGGCCGGCGGGACAGTGCTTCTTGTGGCCGCTCCTGCCAGTCGGTTGGGGGGATGATGGAGGGGTGCAGCTCTGCATGGTTCCGTCAACAGATGGGTAGGATACGTGCAGCAGGGACACAGACAACGGGGGTCGAAACGAAGGTACAGTTATCACGTTTCAGCATGCTTACTAACTTAGCAATGATAACGGCCATGCAATGTGATCTCTTACACGCATGCCATGGCTGCGACATACGGGATAATGGGCGCGGAAGACGACAATGCGTTCGTGTATCTGAGCAAGTTATCTGAGTTAATGGCCAAGCACGGCTGGACAAGTAAGGCAAGCGTTCGACCTGACAGACTGGCTGTGCCGCCAAAGCCGAACCAATCAGCATCTGATTGAGCCTGGTCCCCTGCACTGCTCGACGAAAGACAAATCTCGCCGCGAAAGGCGAACCAATCAGCGCCGATACAGGCTTGTTCAACCGCCCCGGCATCGGCGCTGATTGGCTAAGGGCGCCCGACGGGGCGGGGCTTACCAGAGGACGTCGCGGTTCGGGGCAAAGTCGACTGACTCGCAAAGCCTTCCACTGGCACCCGTGAACGCCCTGCGACGAGATGGACCAATCGTAACCATCGACACCTCAACACAAAACTTCTCCCAATCTTTACCCTGAAACCTCTAATATAGAAGTCTACCGTCAGTTTCTGAGCAATATTACACCAAATGCCACCAGTCTTAACACATCCTCAGTTCAATTTTTATCACAACCTCTGTTTAATCTTTACCCATGTCAATGGGCAGCGAGAACTCGTCTTCTGCAGATGGAACGGTCCAAATCCACTAAACACAATGAAACCCTCCAAGACGCGGTCGCAACACAACTACTGTACCTGGGAACTTTCGAACCACTCTATGTGAGACGAAAATTAGGCTGCCCGAGGTGACTAGTCTCTCAACTGAATGTAGCTAGTACACAATGGACAGGGCCAGCTGTTAAACTCCTGATGTCTTTGACAAAGATGTTTCCACAAAAAACATGTCATGTGGTGTTTAACATAAAATGTACTAGGTGAATTTTTCCATGCTTATAACGAGCAAAACGTCTGAGGTGCTGGTAATATATTCCCAGAATGGCAATGTGATTATAGGTCACTAAATCGCACCACAACAAAACGCACATTTTCTAACCAGGAAGAATGCAAGCAATCAGCACTGAGTGATCTATGAAATCAATCCATGCAAAGTGGTTTCATCATTACATCCAAACGTCACAAACGATACACCACAGCAATGCATCTTAAAATCACACCCACTATTCATCATGCAGAAAGTAGAAACCTAACTCAAAAACTTCCCTCGCGAGCCGTTAAAAGGATACACTGCTCAGTGCCCAGAATAAAGATGCATGACTTTACCACCATGATGCAACAGCGACACTATCTTGAAGCAGTGACAGCACCAATGGGGGACTGCCCTCTCTAGCTCGGAAATTACCACAATGTCCCAGTGACGTAGCACAGAAAGAAATGATTCGAAACTGTTGCTTGGGGCTGCGACTGGTGGATCCGGGGGGGGGGGGGGCACTGGGACAATGACCCTTTTCCATTGGGAAATAGAAATCAACATGTCTTTTGGCCCATTCCCTTTCAGACAGAAATGTTTTTCTTCTTTCAAAGCATTTTTGGAGGACACGTCAATTTTCCACAAGGACGACAGACAGTGGCCGACATCCGGGCAGAAATCAACATTTGGGGACTGGTCAGGAAACACAGAAGGATATCTGCCCAACCCCCCTCCCGCCAGCACATGGCCTGAATCCGCCCTTGGCCCCCGCCGCCACTGCCCCGACGACCGCAGCGCCACCTACCGCCGACCGGCTCCGCTACTTGGGGTCGCGTCACCGCTGCCGGCGCCGGACGCTCCAGGCTGACAGCTGCACGCGGAAGGTCGGACTGGATTACAGTCTGATCGAATTCAGTTTGCATTGTGTAAAAAGACCATGGTGATGCTGGGGAGATGGGTGGATCCGGAACCGCAAATATTCAAGTATTCTGACATTAACATAATGACTATGGCAATGACTAGAAAGACATGGTCTGAAATCATATGTACCTCCCCCCCCCACCCAATGGCTTTCAGAGATCTCCAGCCATGATAAGGAAACAGATATTTAAGTGCAGAAGAATATAGAAGTGCTTGCTAATGACTCACAGTTGCAAACAACACATCTTACAAATATTTTTAAACAGCCCTTGCAATGCACCATTCATGAGTCACAAACATAATGAATGTGCAAATGTTTTGTCAATCAAAACACTGTATGTATATATATATATATATATATGTATATATATATATGTATATATATATATATATATATATATATATATATATATATATATATATATATATATATATATATATGGCAGTACCACAGGTAAGGAAAAACTGTTGTTTTTATCAGCCATTTTTACAGCCATTAAATTCAACAATGCAATCCATAAATGCAGAATTCAGTGACATTATGCTACACTGCATCAACAGGACAGAGCATCATGCAAGGGAAATGTGTCATGAAAAATAATACAGGATGACAATTTTTCACATAAGGATGTATTCATTTTCCTGTTTGGGCATCACTTTTCCCACCAAATTTTTAAATCAGGCAAAATGGTTAGGACTCACAGCCAGCTGGGTTCAGGCATCCATTTTCCAATCTGCACCATATGTATCACCAACAGAGAGCAGGCATCATCAAAACTAGAGCCCACGACCATGCAATTATGAGCCAACTTATGCCCTGTGAACTAAGAGGGACGAAGTTGCCTGCAAATGTGTTAAAGACTAATGTTTGTCAAATGCTAGCCAGCCACGCACTGCTTAATGGATACAATGCCAGTCAATAATGGCTGAAGGTGAAAAAACTCAAGCCTATCTCATGACAACATAAAAAACAATGGAAGGTGCCAAAACTCAAGCCTGTCCCATGAGAACATAAAAAAACAACTGTGATCTGTGATGTTGATGATCCTGTATTGTTCAGGCATACACTGAAAGGTTAAGTAGCCTGACTCCTCAGTCAGCAGCTGTTCTAAGTTCAGTAAAGCATTGCTCTTCCCATGGAGACCATACAATGCTACACTGTCACCTGGAATGTTGTCCACTGGATGACTGCTGTGTGTAAACATTTGCACTGCATTAACTCACATGTTTCTGCTGGTGTTTTGCTCTGCTCCCCTTAGGTTCCGCATCACAATTTCCGACCAACATATGTCAATGGCCCAGCATTTTCAGAAGCCCCACTTAAAAACACAGCCACCTAATTATACATCAAAACCTGATGAGGCCAAGTCATATGATGCCATCAGCTGAACAAAAGAGTAAGGCTCTTATCAGGACTTAAGTATCTGTTGCTTCCTTCTGACAAGGCCTGCAAGGAGCAAACAGAAATAATAGATTATTAGGTCATTCAAGTCATAAATAGCCTCAAATGGGGTAAATGGTAGCCACTTGCTAGCTTTGTAGTGTTCCATAAGCCTTTTTGTGAGACAAATCCAACTCTAGCAATCAGAATTTGCAAATATAGGCAAGCACAATTCTTCAGCCTGTGAAAATCTTCAATGACAAGTTGTAAAATATTGTAAGTCAGATTACTACTTTCCTTGACTTCATAGCCTGGATGGGCATCATCTACTGTTTTGTTTAAAAGGAATTTGCATTCTCACAGTAAAATGAGCTCATTTGATATGGCATGTTGCCAATCCTATCCACTCTGGCCTAACTATATAATATGCTTTTAAAGCTGTCAGCAAATCATGTCACATTATGGGCTTTCACCTGACCTGTGACAATGTCAGTGATCATGAGGTCAGCAAATGTGTCACATCTGGTGACATGCCACTGATCAATAGCTGAATTAAGAAGATCAGACCAATGATTATCAAGATAGCCAGGGGTATCAACAAAAGTTCCCCAGTAAGTCAAAAGCAGCAAAATATCTCATCAATGTTCATGCCATAGAATCACAGTATTTGATAGAATACATCTGACCAGAACACATATGCACATGGGAAAGGCCATCTACAGCAGGTTTAGGTGCAGCAAAGTGCAGTACACATCATGCTAGCGACATTTTTTACAATCTGTATGCTGTATGTCTTCCTTGGCCAAGGAAACAGCCAAGGGGGCATATGGGCCATGACTCTCCCAGGCCAAGCAGTCTTTACTAGATACTTAGCAATGTCACAAGAATATGGGGATGTGATGATAGACATGCTGCAAAAACCAAGTGCATTTTTGCCAAGCCTTAAATATGAGGCTATTTACGTAAAATTGCCATTTTTTCTGAGAATTTCATTGAATGGCAGTGACACAGGAGAAAATATGACATTTAACCCTCCCCCACCACAATGAAAATCCTCTCTATAGGCCTGCCTTTGGCTCAAGTTGGCACTCTGCCACTTCAAAAACCATCCATGACATTAAATCCTGGGATGTTCAGGGCTCTTTGACCCCAGCCCCAAAAGCAGCAACAAGAAAAATGCAAGTTGCATTATTCATAGCATCTAGATTAAGAGCAGCAAATATTTTTATCCTATTTGTCAAAAAAAAATCATAAAACATGTTGCAGATCACAATGCATGTAATTATTTTGTTAGAAAGGACAACATATGAAGCAGCTGTCATACTCCATCTCCACTTCCCAACCAGCTTGATGGTACCATGCAAAAATGCAAACACAACCCTTCAACAATGTCATGCTACAAACAGTGTAGGCATCACACTACAATCACTGAAAATGGGACAAAACTGTTCAATAGATATTGGGAAAAATATTGCAAAATATAATAATCCACTATCTCCTGACATCATGCACACAACCACATCAGAAGAAACAGCATCTCACCTGGAGTTCTCAAATTCCACTGTTTCATTGCAGTCAGCACCATTCTCCCATAGTACAAATAATAGCATTCTTGGTTTACTTGAGTTGAACTACTGGCTTCCTTGCTTTCAACACAGGTTTTTTGGCAATCATCCCCATAAACCTGCCCTGCCACAGTACTGACAGATGTAGCTTCTCTGACCCACAGGGAGAGGACTTTGCACACCTCCTCAAGAGGGACACTGTTTGGTGGAATGTCAATGACCAAACCTTGCTGTGGCTTATCAATCTCACATGCAGCTTTCAGTGTGCTGAAGCTCAGAGCACAAAACAGTCCAGGAGGGTCACGGAGTGATATAGAGTCATCCTTTGGGTAAGGCCTCTCACACTTTGGCTTTGCCACAAATGGGCCAGATTTCCTCATGCCAATGCCCAATGCCAAAACCATTTCCTTCTTGTTTTTCTCTGGAATGGAACAATGCTGATTTCTGAGGAAGTTTTCTACATCCTTTGATATGAGTGGGCCGCCCTGACTCTGTACTGATTCAACCATCAGAATGATTGGTATCATCAAACTTAGCCTGACGTAGACCAGAGGCTTCATCTTGGATGTACTGCTCGCCGTCCAAAAACAAGAATAATGCACCCTTCAGTTGTCAATAAAATACAGACGGAACAGATTGTACTGCGCTTTTCCTCAGAATTTCAGGATCGGTGCAAAACAGTGAGGCGTTAGGTAGCCTTGACGCAAACGCATCAACACCAACTCGCATTCCAACAAGTGATGGAAATCCGTTGGTGTCCAAAGGTCGTCGGCGCATCATGCAACGAATCAACCCAAACGAGTACGTCTCAAGTGAGCTGTATTTGTCTCAGGGATATGGGCTACGTCATTGTAGTTTGGTACCATGAAGCTATGGAAGCCTAGCATAATGACGTCACATACGAATTTTCTGGCGACAAACCTACGGTTATACAAGTAAACAAGGCGACGAAAAACAGCCTAGAGACTTTTCAGTCAGGTTCGTGGTTTCCCACCTCTTTGTTGGTGCCCCGGCATCCACAAAGTCGAAATGGGCATCACAATAAGACTTGAGCGCCCGCAACTTAAGGTGTAATACTTTAAAGGTGTGATACTTTAAATATTCAAATATCGCTATATTCTAAGGCCAATGACGTTAATCACCTAAAATCAGATGCTGATTGGAAATCATTGACTTCATTGTCACCGATTCCTTGTCCCCAACATCCTCCAAGTCAAATTGTGTCAAACTGGGTCCTGGAGCGATGTCCTCTATTAAATGGAGCGTATCTACTCAAATCGTGATTTTTAACGATACACGTGCGACTGAAGGGGACATTTTTATGAACCGCAGAGCAGATACCATCCATTCCTGCTACCTCGTTCTCGTTAGTTCTTATTTTACTGGAGGTAATTACGCTGGCTGCCAGCCCAAGTTTTATCTATTTACCCCGTTCCTTTCCACCACTGAAATCACCGACAAAATGTGTTGCACATCGTTAGCCTGAGCGATGTCGAATCTGACAGCAGCCGACGGACATCGGAATTATAAAGGCGGCCATCATGTACCTATTTATACAAGTGTCGCTGCAGTTTCACGAATTTCCGCCGCAAGTACGTATGTCGTACGCGAATAGGTCGAAATGCGTTGATATTGCTGAAAGACTCGTTTCTGTCATTTATAACTGCGTCTGGTAAAAACAAATATGTTCCCTGGTCAATGCGCCGCCTAAGGCTATCCATGATATACGTAAGACATCGTTTCGTAATTTACCTCCCGTATACATTTTAGAATTCATTTCTCTGAGCTTTAGGCATTAACCCTATTCCTGGAGGGCTAGACGGTATGGTCGGTTCCCGGCAGGGGAGGGGGCGGATTCGCCCCCCCCCCCGAGATCTCGAGAATTACACATCCGATTTCATCGCAACAAACGGCAATCGATTTGCCGTCAGTGAACTACATTTTTATCAAAAGAAATTTTCAAAATTTTGAAAGGTGTGGATACAGGGGGCAAAAATGTCAAAATCAGGTATATTTTTTAACTTCTTGTAACTCCGTTGTTTATGGACCGATTTCGATGAAACTGGCGTGGATCGAGAGATTATGAAAATGACTTTTGCCATTGGTACACACATCTGTAATTTTTAGATCATGGGCGTTCACAGGGTTTTAAAAATAGGAGGAATAGTCCTCCAACAACTGAATGAACAAAAAAGGCAAAAACGCTTTTTTGGCTTATGCTAGTCATGTTATGCTACAGAAGTACAAATCCCAATACAATGTTTGAATCATGTTAGCATAGGCGGTGCCAGGGACATGAAAAAGGGAGAACTGTCATGGTCACAACTTCTTCAGATCAACTTGTGACCTTTGACCTTAAATGACCTTCAGTGACCTTTGAGTCATTTGGAATGACCTCATGTGCATTTAATATTGTCTGTAGACGTTTTCAATCATTTAAATTCATTCTATTTAAAAAAAAATCACTCTACGGCTATTGCGATATAGGGTACGCGCACTGACCTTTTAGACATAGCATAGACATAGCTCCGTGAACTGACCTGATATCAAGCTGAAACTTGATACACAAGTAGAGGGCACCCTTTTACGTCATATATATTCCGGGTGTAGCATTTGAGAAAACAGCGCCGAAACTATTGCAATAACACCAAATTTTGACTTTTGATCTTGACCTGACCTTGTAAAGTGACCTCAGATCAACAAAATCATATCTGCACATTGCCCAACTATTAAGCTATACATCCATATAAGGTTTTAAGTTCTATCTTACAAACGCTGTTTTTGGCGGACATTTTCCTTTTACCCTCAACATGGCCAAAAATGGCCTGAGGTGCCTCCCAAAAACGTTGCCTGGCTCCGCCTCCGAGCAAAACAGAATTTTGAAATTTTGGCACGGCACGTAGAAAGAAAAGGTAGGAAAGTCACCAAGTTTTGTGAAGCTGCGTTAAAAAGCCTTGAATTGGCAAGCAAAAAACCCGAGGGGGGCGGATTCAGCCCCCCCGACGGGAATAGGGTTAACGCCTGTTACAACACTCTCTACCCTCCCTCCCGGCGCAATGTCGAGATGTACTCATATGCGTCTGGGGCAACCACAGTCATTTTCCAAGAACCATGCCCATGCCAAAATATGAAACAATGCTGGAGCAGCGTTCAAAGTGCACGTGTTCTTGGTGATCAGAACCAACTACCTTCGTCACTAAAAAGGTATTCGAGAAAAAACGCAGAATCCTATATTAATAGACACTAGAGTTGTGGGAGCTCCAGCCCCCTCGCTGCCCCCCCCCCCCAACTTGCAGCTCAGCGCCCCACACCTTGCAGCCAGCCCCAACTTTCCAAAAAGCAAAACAAAATGATCCAATTCCGGGGAAAAAAATCTGTTTTTGGGGGTACCTCAGTTTGAACGACCCAGGGCTGGGCTCCCACAAATGATTTTGCAATCCGACACCCCTGCGCAGGAGATACTAAGACGATCCACTGTCCGCCGGGCGAGGTTTAATACAAAAGGTGCATTTTCCAAATTAATAGAATGCTAGTGGCAAGTTCTGGAGTTAATTCTTCCAGGTGACGCCACAGGCACATGTTATTTCTTCGTTAACATGGGGATGCACGTGCTTTTCACACTGTGTTCTATCCTTGTCTCAGTTCACACAATATGTTTGTGTCATTTCTACCGAGTGAGGCACCTAAATTGCTTGGCAAGCCGTAACATATAGTCTAACGGAAAGCTTATGACCAGACAAGCTTCATTCGTCGAATGTTTGTCGTTGTGACACCATCGCTGAGAACAAGAGTCCACGAAGTGCTAACACCAGCAGGTATAAGACGATGGATACTATACAGTTAGGAACGTTTCTTTTCAAAGAGGTAGGATCTTGGTTCATACTCTGTTTTCTTCCCAAGCACCGCCGTGGGGTTCCTGTTAGCGCTGGGAAGTCATCTGCAGTGTCTGAAGTTGAATTAGTTGTCTGAGGCGCGTGTTTACGAAAGGCGTGCCTGTACGGCAACAGGTCCCTGTAATTGGCTGATTTAGTGCGTGACTTTTCGTAGATGACGTAAGACCTGGAAACGCTTCCCGATTGGTGGTTATCAGGGCCATACAAGAGTTACAGTCAGTCAGCCGGAGAATGACAGCGAGGGAGGAGGGTCATTTGGTGACTGAAATAAAACTTTGGCTGAGATTCGCATTCCTGTCAAGTTCTTTTCAAACGGACTTAATATGACGCAAGATAAGTAATGTTGTTCATTAGCTCAGGAGTCCGTCTGACAACTCGGAGTCGCAAAAGCCATCCATACAAACCCTTTACAATGCACAACGAGCCGCGCATCACGATGGCGCAGTTTGCTATGATGCTTGACCGGCACACGTAAAAAGTGAAGTGGGTCTGACTAAAAACGCGGTTGCTGTATCGGTGTTCTGCCACTGCTCGGTGAACGAATAATTATCACGACCTAACAGCGTACTTTTCAATAGCACTACTTCTTCTTACATCCTCTTTTATTATCTTGATCATACTTCCAGTACTATTGCTCGATATCACCCACGCCATAGGATATCGAGCCATATGGAGAGGCCTCTAGGAGTAAAAGCATTTCACGCAAGGGGTAACAGCCGTATCTGTTGTATTTGCAAGACGCAGTGCTAAAAATCCATCTCATTCAAAAGCCTCTAGACAAAGAATTTCAACAACTATCTGTGGAACACACAGCGCTGGATCGTAGAAACTGCGGCGCTCACGGAAGAGGCAGAAAAATTACCGCGACGACATGGATTTGAACCCGCTGCACCTCGTTCGCAAGTGCACACATTGAGAGCCGCAACAAACTGTACCATAGCGACGCGTAAAAAAAAAAAAAATCACGCGGGCATTTCTGGGCTGCTCTGATGGCTTCCTGAAGTGATCTTCAGTTTAACTTCTCAGCATTACGCGGTATTCACATTTCTTTCATTTGGAAGGAATGTGACAAGAACAAGAAATTCTGGGCGCCGAATGACCCTGCAGTCGGTGCGCCCCTAAGCCCCAATAACCAACCAACAAGAAATTCAATAAAATCTGTTATTCCACCCACGAAATGGGACACATGAAACAATTTCCCCGTCCACAGAAACCACCAGTCGGGAAGCGTTTCAAGATGCGACGTCGTCAGATACCGAATCAACCAGCCACGGAAATCTGGTGCCCGTCCAGGGCTTGTATAAATATAGAATTGCAAGATATAGATCGCACTTTGGCTTGTGTTGTATGACTTTCATGCATTCTGGAATTCCCAAGTTACAGATCAATGTGACCAGCCACACCAATAACCAGTGTGATGAGAGGTCTTTCCTATGTCTCTGCCTGATTCCATGGCAAGTCATTTCCAGCCGGGGTTTCACACCGTAAAACAGTACCTTAGTGTCAAGAAATCCGTATTGCGCAGTACCGTGGTAGACCCCCGCATGGGGCCCCCGTGGTCCGAGTTTGATTCCACGTGGAGATCTACGAACTCTGTATTACGTAGTTATGTGTCCGCGTGACGCTGGTGATTGTTAACGACCATTCATTTAAACCGGCTATGTAACTGTCCAGTGGTCACGATGCATAATGTGGATAAAAAATCCGCAGAAACCTGGGAACAGGAATACCATAATCAAATGAATGCCACAGTCTGTTGTGAAGAAAAGCTAGGCATAATTTGGCGGACAACCGATCACCATTTATAGAAACGTATTAAAGGAAAAGAAAAAAGAAACAAAACGAATGAAAATAAAGATTGGTAAGGTATGGCCATGGAGTCGGCGCATCCTTGAGCCTTCATCAGTGATAATAAAAAGAAAAGAAAGAATGATGAAGGCACGTACATTTATCAACAGAAAGTGAAGTAGTCGACTCCAGCACCATCTATCGTTCGAAAAAATAACCACGCGAACGGCGCTGCAACTTCCCTGAAGACATGAAATTCGAGTGGCGACATGGGAAGTGCGCAGACTGTGACGTCACCTCGCTACACCAGCATCGACGATCGAAAACCGTTTGCAAGTTAGACGCACCCTGTGCAGTCTCTTGGACTCAGGAGTCCAGATTTAGGTGAAATCTCGCGCTCGCCAGGCGTCTGTCAGTCGTGGAAAGGGAACGGAACGCCGCCTGCTCAGTTTCTCTCCGCAGGCCAGCTCGGTCCCGCCCTCGGCGATAGTGCCCACACCACGGATTAACCGGTCAGAGGTCACTGTCCTGACAACGCCTCCGGGCCCGCCGACTGCCAACCGCCCGACATCAACCGCGATACTACCGAGACACATTATTCGTATAAAACTGCCGTTTTGTTTCGAGTTCTTGAATCTTTATCGCCAAGGAGCGTTCAAGACATACCCATCGTCTTGAACGCTTGCAATGCGTTTCGGGACAAGTCAAGATACGAATTCTGCATCGTAAGATATTGTAACAATTCTTCTTCCGTTTAATTCTGCGCAGAAAATGTAAAATCAAATCCATTCAAGCGACATTGCAGAAACAGCAGTACATTGTTGTTCGGTGGCCGAAGAGGTTGTCGAGGCAGAACAGTGCGATATGGCGTTGCGAGAAACAGATGATAACCTGGCGTGGCGACTCACCAGATGGTGAAGTGACGGTCGAGCAGGACAGCACAGGAAGCAGCGGGGGTTAGCCCGAACCCCATAATGGCGGGTCGTAGAAATGAGAGGGGACCCAAGGTGCGGCTTTTGTTCAGACCAACAACTGGCAGTTGCGTGGCTTTCACGGGACAGCTGAACTGTCGTGTCGAAAGGAGGTCTGTCTCTGTATGACCATTTCGTCGCCCGAAGTGGTTCGGACCTCGTTGGTTCTCCCATCTGCGTACCTCTCCGTAATGGTCATCGGAGTAGTCGTACTGCCAATGCCAAACATCGCCTGCGTCACGGAAGCGCAGATTTTCCGAGTGAACCAATTGTCTTTCTATTGACCAAGGTTTTCTGACTTAGTTTTCGTTTCCTTTTTGGATACAATCCGGAAATCGATATCCAGCGGAGGATGAATTTTGAATCGTTGCCAGATCTGACGGTGGGACCGTAGGAAAAGACTGGGTCTCCCGGCTGAAAGGAATGGCTGGGCTTTTCCAGTAATTCTGTTTGTTTTGCTCGAGATCCTGGCGTAAATTTTGTGCCATGTGCTGAAAGGCATTGCGGAAGTTTTCGAACAAGGCAGGGACATAGTCCTCGCAGATGGATTTGACTTTAGGATACAAAAATGGGTCCACTGGGAGGACGGGATCTCTGCCGTACAAGATTAAATGTGGTGAGTATTTCAAAGACTAGTTTTTGCTAAATGGGCAGGCAGCTAAACATGGTTGTCGGATTCCGTCCTACTTGCTTTGGTTTTCGATTATCTGGTTCACGGTAATCTCATTCATGCTCTTATGACAGCGTCTTTTCATTTGACTGCATGGCAACTAGGTGTCCTGATGCTTGCAATCCCTGACTCTGATTACATTTAATCCAAAATAAAGTTACAGTACTCGAGCCTTGGTTGCTCATGATCATACGAGGTAATCCATGCCGAAGATTGAATTCCCGTAAAACAATTTTGGATATGGTGTCCGCTGTTGTGTTACGGTTTACCCAAACCTCATGTCAACCGATCAGATGATAAGCAATAGTGGAAATATACATATTTCCGTTTTCCGAAGTATGAAAAAGGCCGCAAGAGTCAATCTAAGGGATTTCCATGGGGGGATTGGGCATGGGCCTATCTTGCATGGGTCGTCCTTCGTTCCGTAATCTATTGCTGTTACATGTTTCGCGCGTCTGAAGGTAATTGATGATAAAAGTAGGAACTGCCAGTCTCATCCCTAGTTTTTTTTTCTACACATAAATGACCTAAAAACATTCGTCGTTATAGTCCTTCAAAACGATTTCACGAGACTGGTTTGGCTAGAGCGACTGAACACGGGTTTGTGGACGCGTTTTTGTTCCAAGTTTGAGATCAGTAGTAAATCATCCTCAACATAAAATTCCACAGGTACTTCAGAATTTTTGTCTCTCAAAACGATGATAATAGGAAGAAGCTCTTGATCGGCTTCCGGAGCCCTACAAACATCTAAACAAATTTTACTGTAGTCAGGAAAGATCTGGATCTCTTCCTCCCCTGAATCAATGGTGTACGCCTTATCCACTACGTTCACACTTGTTTTTTCATCATCGCCTTTCCAATCTAAATGTTTATTATCCGAACGATCTGAAAGCTTAGTATATTGCAGTCAGGAAAACATTTTTGCTGTAAGATTTTTGGGTCCACTGATATATTCAATATGACACGTGCATATTCTCATTGAATACGGGCTCCCAGAATGGGCTGGACCCGCATTGTCAGGCCCAGTGCTGACTATGAGGATTTTTTTTTATTTCGCTAGTGAACAGATGTCTGCAAAGCCTGTGATCGGTATACACCGTTATACTTCTTCGGACGGAAATAGGACGGAATGTTGACAAACTACAAATGGCAGAAAACGCCTGGCGTTCTATGGTGGGTAATTTTTGTGGTGCGTCAGTCAACTGATGTGAAACATCCTGAATGACGCGATCATGACATGGCTCTTGCACGATCTCATGCATACTGTGATGCATCCGCAGAGTCTTTATGGTGAAATGACATCCAGAAAGCCCAAAATGGGAGCCTCGACCAACTGTCGTTCCACTGTTTCAAATAATTCTCGAGTCTCACGGTTCCAACAGAATTTGACATGCTTCCTAGTCATGACTGTTCGAGGACGAGCGATTTTGCTGAAATATTTTCCATACGTTCGGCAGTAAGATTCTGACGTGGATCCAAAAAGATTCTGACATCGCGAATAAATTTCGGAGGGTACATGTTTCCAACTGCTTACGTTTTGTCGAAATTGACAGCGATACCTGAGGTGGAAGCTACATGGCACACATCATTCAATTTTTCTTTCAGAAATCACACTTGATTTTGAGCTTTAGGTTGGCTTGACCAATCCGATCGAGCACAATACCTAAATGTTAGACACGTTCCACGACAGGGCTGCTAAAAACAGTAACGTCGTCAATGTTGCTACCACAAACTTTCCAACGTCACTTTACCCAGCATTCGTGAGGATCGGAAAGACTTATGGCGACTCAGAAAAGCCGAAAGCCATGGAATTATTTTCAAAGAAGCCTCAATCCATGCCAAGACAGATCTCTCTCTGTTCTTTCCACGTATTGGAATTTGCCTAAATCCTGCCTCGGCACTGTTTTTGCTGTTGTCGGGGTGCAGCAGGTGCTCGGCACACACAGTCCTTCGTGCATAGTCGTCACATTCCGGCGTGTTTCCGAGTAATGGTCTGCTGACAATCTAGAGTCACACCGGAGATGGCAGAGATGGTTTCGAAGACGATTTGCACGGCCGAATTCAAAGTATGCGCGTGCGGGGCATGTGCGTTGAGAGCTTACATGTGTGGTTACTGTCACTGCTCTTACGGGACCGTGTAGAGGACCGAAAATGAAAATATACATGTATGTACATGTTTGCACCACCACATGACTAACAAAAACGCCACAGAAATGCACCCACTGGCGTACTCAAGGGCATCCAGCCCTTTGCAGCGTCACGCAAAGGTAATGCACAATTACGAGTGTCACATTACAGAGACCAACCGTCTTTCGAAAACACCGCAGAATGAACTTGGGTATTCACCTTGCTGATGCTTCACGTAATCGATAAGATCGATCACGCAAAATATCATCCAAAACCAGCTGCTGTCGACCAAGAACCAACTTCACCGGCCGGCCTCATAGAGGCCTGTAGCGAGAAACACCATCGCATATTCTCCGAATTGTTGCACGCAGCGACGAGATTTTACTCGTAAACGTTTTTCGCAAAGAGCTTCTCAAGAGGACGAACAGTCACAGTCTCGGTCCCAGAACAGACGAACAGCATCGTCAGGTCTCGCAGCCTCCTCGTATCAAGTATTTGTGCGGCCATTCCCCAGTCCGAGAGCTCTTACTACGGTGCGGTATGACCGTCGCGCTTCAGTACGCATCGAATGAAATAGCAGAACTTTCCACCGGGTCGCAGGCCTCACCTCCAGCCTGCCACGTTTGCGTCCGGCAGAAAATCTGCACACCACCACTGTCTAGGCATCATCGGCTGGCGGCTCTCACAGGCCCAGCGCGTGCTGGGTGGAGGCACCGAAAACATCTTCGTCTCCAGAGGACTGCACGCTGTAAATTATTAAAACAAAGGAACGAGGCGGGACACACACGTCTGCGGCCGGCAGTGCCCCGCGCTTCGACCGGTCGCGGGCGCACAAACGTGACCTCTCATAGGTCACTGGCCCCACCCCGCCTCGGGCGGTCGGCAACCGGCAGCCGCTGCCTGGCCAGTCATAACGACGATACACACATTATTGTTAAATATGTACAGTTAAAGCCACACACATACAGTTAAATCCGCTTATGACGAATTCACGGGGCCTTTGTACAAATCCGTTGTCAGCGAACTTCGTTATAGCCGAAGCCGCAGGATAAATTCATTTGGGTAAAATCAGTCCTTTAATAGACCAAATTCACCATTCTTATATTAAAATCAAACGGTATGGATTGTCGAAAGATATAAGAAAAAGCTTGTTTCTGATGTAGTCCATGCTCATAAGAATCGTTGACAATGCTGGGGTTCGAATCTTGAAATCTCCAACAATTTTGTTTGTCTTGGCCGGCGGGACCCGTTCCCTGGGTTGACCCGAACATCACAGCCTTCTGCTGATCTGCGTCGTTTGTTGCCCCGTACAGTCACCGTGGAACGAGCATACCTTCAGAAAATATTTGAGTGCGTTCGCCCCCGCCTGCTCGTCGTATCGTCGTCGCGCCTAGCACGTTGCCCCGACTGCCGACCGCAATGCCGACGCAGCCGATCTAGTGATTTATCCTCACACCGGGGGGGAGAAATTGCCCGCCCCTCATGTTCCTCTGCGCATGACATCGGCGGCAATGAAGGTCGAGCGAGGAAATTTTGTCTGTTTTCTTCTGAACTCCTATTTTGTGCCCATTTAAATTTGAGCGTCGTTCGATGACATTTGTTACTACAGTCCCGCGAAGCCTAGGCGCTTGTCACGCGGCCGCGGCCAGCCTCGGCGCATTACCGCACGTAACGCGGGCCGAGGTCAGGGGCGGGCCGAGGTCAGGGTATTGTTTCGCATTGTAGGTTACATATATCATGTGATAGGTTCTGCTGGACCGCCACCTGCAAAGCATTGTGGGGAGGAAGACTGTGCGATAAATTTACAATCTTAAGGCACAGGTAGCCTGGGTTAGGTCAGTCGAGGTCAACCAGGGTCATGCGTAACAAAATGCAGTATCCTGTGAGTCACATGGGAAAGCGGTGGAAACCTTGTATGAATGATAACTGCATTTACCTCGTAGCATGAGGAAAGTGCTACGAGGTCAGCAGATCACGTCAGCTGGGGTATCCAAGGTCAGCCACCGTAAATGAAAAACTACTTATATTTCTCCCGATACATGTTAATTGTGTTTTGTAAGGGTTTACATTGTTGACCTCAGGTAACTTCGGATAGTCTTAGATGGCCCGAGTAAGTCACATAGCGTACGCGCAAGGACATCCCACCTACTGATTACCCACCAGATTGTACTATGATCGATTTCGAAGAAAAATAACATTTTCAAATGATGACTTAGTGCGATGACCTGACTTAGGTCAAACTCGGTTCATTATGCTACTTTCTTTCCATAAAGTTTTGTTACAATTGGTGCAGTAGATTACAAAATAGGAAGGTGACAAAATATGTCCCCACCCCATCGCTGCGCGTTTTTCTCAGGTCCAGCGGCGCGCGTGCTAAGGGCGAATTTCCTGCAGGTCAGAAGCGAATATACCCACATCAAAAAAGGTACCTTCAGCAAATGGGCACCTGCTTTGATACTCTCACCAGATCTGTACCTTGATCTTTAGTGAAGGTGCCTCCGATTCAAAGATTTCGGGTAACGAACACGAAAGTGTTGAATGATTCCTCTTCTCCTTCATGATGTCTAGAAGATCGGGAGTTTTCAGCTTGACCAAAAGTTGTCTCCTTAGTCTCGCAAAACTCGAACGTATGTCAAAAGTTAGGTTTTATTATTGCCGAATTTCGTTACAAACGGAAATTTTATAAGCGGATCCAAACGTATATAGGTAGGTATATATACATATATATATGTATATATATATATAACATATATGTTACATATATAATATAGATGTGACATATATATGCACATATATATATATATATATATATATATATATATATATATATATCAATGCGTGCGTTTCGTTGAACGAGACGGCTGTTTCGGCCTTCAGAGTTTTTCGATGGTTCGAGCTGTTATTTTCGATGTCGTTGATAGCTTCGATATCAGGTTTACGAAAGTACTCATATAGTGTAGAAGGTAAAATGAGGTTTTGAGAAATGTATTTTTTATCTTCAGGGTGAATCCTGATCGGGACGGCATAGCGAAGGCAAGTTCGAAATTTTCAAGTACCACGCGCGCCATAATTACCTAGGCACTTTCAAAAACAGGCTCACATCTACATGTTTAAAAAGGGCATAACATACATTACAGGCATTGCACAGGACACGCCGATTGCCTGACGTAAGGAGAGTCACCCCACAGCTGTAGGGTACAAATGAGTTTAATCGAACGTCGAGGGAGGGTCGAAGTTTTTGTAAAAGTAGAGCCCCGTACGTAATAAGTCGTCTGTGATCTGCACATGCCATGAATATCATGGTGTTCTTAGTCAGGATTTAAACCACACAACGCTTTGAAACCCATGCACCTATGTAGTGCATCAGTTCTCCTGTCCGTACGGAGACTGCAGACTTCGTCAGATGCACTACATCGATGTTACGACCACAGCTCTCTAGACGACTGACTATGCACTTGCGTAACGGAGCTCTTGCTCAGCATGCACAACAAGCACTCAGCGCAAAATGGCCGCAATGTTCGAAGCGCCGTACAAAACTCATCACTCACGACGAGCATACAACAAAGACATCACGAGGAAAATCTTGACTTACAGCATAACGATACTTATGACATGTACGGATCGCCAACAAATAGCGATGCACGAGGTTTTACTTATACAAAAACATCGCCCGCCTCGACTTTCAATTAAAATCACTTTTAAACCGTCCACGACTGGGGAGCAGTTGACCATCCCCCTGAGGTTTTTCTAGGATTGCGAGAGAACAAACAAACACAGAGTCACGAAACTTTGTGTACCTTTTGATTCATCAACTTTACATCTCGTGTCGAAATTTTGACCCCAGGTCAGGTCAGGTGCCTGACCTAGGTGATGTCAAACAGACCTATGTTCAAAAAAATTTAGCGCCCTCTAACTTTTTCGCAAAACAAGATATCTCAATAATACTTTCAGGGATTAGTGATCCTGGTAGATGCAACAAATCTGCTGTCTCAAATTTTTCGGAATTTTCCGGGTCATTGACCTAAGCTCAAGTTCATTTTTAACACATGTCGTTTTTTTCGAAAATTGACGGAATATTTCATAACATTTTTAGTGTGGAGAGAAGCAGACAACTAGTAACCGTCATTGGGCAAAGTATCAATGACTTCCAGCCATTATCTTGAGGTCAGGTCACGAATAACTGTAGTGAGCCAAAATGTACCAGCGTCAAAATCAGCGTTGAATTACTCAGAATGGGTAGAAAATGGCAGAACTAGCTTGCACAGACGTAAGTAATACCAGGAACCTCAAAAAGTTTGAAAAAATATCATATTTTGGAAATAAAGGGACTCTCGCGAATAAAGCTCTGCCAATTTTTCCAAAATTTAAACATGAAAAACCATCACAAGAACCACTAAGATCAATAAAATTCACACAGATAGTCTTTTTTCTCGAAAATAAAAGGACGCTAAAATTCGTTCCCGTCAATTTGTTACTGTATACGGCAGCGGCGCACGCCGACAGCTGGTGCGAGAATAGCCGTGTCTTTAACTCAACGTTTCGGCGTATATATTGAAGAAATCTACGAAATTAGACGTGTATCGGCATCCGCGGACATTTACTTGTGCGCTGGTGCCTTTACCTATGCGTTATTAGTCACAGCCCTTGAGACTGAGGCCATTTCTCGGTGTCATGCAGTGGGCTATGAGAAAACATATATATGGCGTAAATTGGCTTACATATTATCTAAAACTAAAAATAAGAGCAGTTTCGAGCTCTACTCGTCACAAGCTTTCCAACGGTATGCTTATTTTTATCATGCGACCAACCGTTCGTGAGTTAGAGGGGTGGTGGCCAACTGCCCCCCCCCCCCCCAGTCGCGCATGTTCGAAACCGACCGACGGTCGTGCGCGGGTTATCTTTGGTCTCTGAGGCTATCCTCTAAAGGTGAGGCAACCAGCGTGTCTTGTGCAGTGCATTTAGTGTATGGTATACGTATGCATGTTCTAAACACGTAGATTTGAACCTGCTTGTGAAAGTATCTAAGTAATCATGACTCGCGTGGTACCATGAAATTTCAAATTTGCTTTTCCTATGCCGTCCCGATAAAAATTTATGCTGACGATGAAAAGTTTGTTTTCTGAAACGTAACTGTACTTTGTATACATAACTGTATAAAAATGGGTGTTTTTGTAACCTGATATCGAAACTTTCAACGACATGGAAAGCGACGACCCGAACCATAAACAAAACGCTAACCCTCTTCCCGGAGGGCTAGACGGTATTCTAGCCTATATATATAGGCTAGTCGATTCCCGGCAGGGAGGGGGCGGATTCGGCCCCCCTCCCCTGAGATCTCGAGAACTACATATCCGATTTCATTGCAACAAACGGCAATCGATTGGCCATGGCGTAAACTACGTTTTTATAAAAAGAAACTTTCAAAATTTTAAAAAGTATGGATACAAGGTGGGCGAAAATGTCAGAATTACGGGGTATTTTTGGACTTCTTAAAACTCCGTTGATTATGGACCAATTTCGATGAAACTGGCATGAATCGAGGGGTTATGGATAAGATTTTTGCCATTGGTAAACACATCTGAAATTTCGGGAAAATTCATGAGCGTTTACAGGGTTTCAAAAATCGGAGGATTAGTTTTTTAACAACTAAATGAACAAAAAAGGTAAAAGCACGTTTTTGACTTCTGCTAGTTATGTTATGCTAAAGAAGTACAAATCGCATTACAATGTTTGTATAATATTAGCATAGGCGGTGCCAGGGACATGAAAAAGGGGGAACTGTCATGGTCACACGCTCTTCAGGTCAACTTGTGACCTTTGACCTTAAATGACCTCCGGTAACCTTGGAGTCACTTGGAATGATCTTGTGTGCATTTAATATTAACTGTTAACGTTTTCAATCATTTGAATTCACTCTATTTCCAAAATTTCATTTTATGGCTATTGCGATATAGGGCAGGCGCACTGACATTTTAGGTCATAGCTCTGTGACCCGAACTGATATCAAGCTGCAACTTGATACACAAGTAGAGGGCATCCTTCTACTTGTCATATATATTTCGGGTTTGGCATTTGAAAGAATAGCGCCGAAATTATTGCAAAAAAAACAAATTTTGACTTTTGACTTTGACCCGACGTTGTCAAGTGACCTCAGACCAGCAAAATTATATCTGAACATTGTCCAAATATTTAGCTATTCATCCATATAAAGTTTTAAGTCCTATCTTAAAAACGTTCTTTTTGGCAGACATTTTCCTTTTCCCCTTAACATGGCCAAAATGGCCTGAGGTGCCCCCCAAAAAACCTTGCCTGGCTCCGCCCCTGAACAAAATAGAATTTTGAAATGGAATTGGCAAGCAAAAAACCCGAGGGGGCGGATTAAGCCTCCCCTGCCGGGAATAGAGGCTTAAGAAGCTGCTGAAAACCGAAACAGCTGTCTCGTTTAACGGAGCACAGGAAAATGTAAATATCCCACCACATATAAGGATATATGCGCGTATATAAATAACTATATATACATATATGTTATGTTACGCTATGCTATGTTATATATATGTTATGTTACACACACAGATATATATATATATATATATGTGTGTGTGTGTGTGTGTGTGTGTGTGTGTAATAGTTTAATAAAACCTGCATCAAGGAGAATGTTCTGCCCAAGTATACCAATATATATATTGACAAAATTGATTATGGAGCAAAAAGCATATCACAGCAAATTAAAACCCAATGAACCAATGGAACAGAAACCCATCGCACACGTCTCGTCGCAGTCACATGTCAGCTCAGACCAAACCATTTTCGAATCTCGCTCTTCGGTTCGCATCTGGAGCTATGGCTTCGGACTCAGAACTAAGACCTGTTCAACACCGATGGGGCTCGAAAGCGGAAGGACTGCCTTGCAAGTTTCGCCCACACGCTCGGGAGCCGCACGAGGTCGGCTACCGATCCACGGGCAGCAGCGGATCGCATCGGCGATGACTCATTAAACACACATTAACGAGCCATTGGACACGTACAATTGAAACTGTCGCCCGCTATATGCATCGTCGAAAATGGGAGCTAAAAGCATTGTGGCAGAAACGACATGTCATGAACTCGTGAAATGGCTCCGTTTGGTCCTGTTCGTCTTGTGTTTAACGGAGAGGACGGTTCTGTGGCACTGCTCTGTGGCCGTGCGGAACGCCGTAAAAAGCTGTTGCGCGACAGTAACAGTGAACGCCACGTGACAGGTGCCCTTTCCTCTTCCGAACGAGCGTGAAGAAGGTCAGACGTGGCATTAGGCCCTTGTATTCCCCGATTTACATTTCACACCGTAGATGGCGTGTGACCCTCTCAAACAGGCGTGAATGCCCAAAAGAGGAATGTGTCAACAAGTGCAATTAGTTTATAGGCCGGAAAACCAAGCAAATTTGTGCGTGGGAAGGACATCTCTATAGGCCTCATGTGGTATGTAAACGAGTGCGTTACGCTGCAGTGCTGTGCCAATGTCAAGTTTCTTGGCAAATTTCTTTAGACCCGATTTTTTCCCATTATACCATAATTTCCAAACTTAAATAATGAATTTCACATCACAAATTCCGCATCCAACTTGTGCTGTACCAGCAAAATTATGGCCTCCTAAAATGGGTAAAGGGATGCTTTAAGTGAAACTTTTGTGCCCAGTTTGAGTTTCTACTCTTTTTTCAGAGATGACTTTCCTTGGTGGCGTCATAATTTCTATGATATTCTTATTCTCAGATCTCAAAGCGCACACTGAACTTTCATTGATCGGTTCAACGAGTTCAGCTTGCGATCTTATGGAACACGTAAACGAGTGCCCTATGCCACACCAGTGTCACAGTTTTGATCTTGGCCTTCGATTTCTTCCCAACGCTACTTTGTTGTTCAATACCACAACTAATGTCCCCATTTTTACTACTTCATGTGATTGCTTTTGTCCATGGCTCATATTTATGCTAACGGATTGAGATAAGATAAATGGGAATAAGAATAGCTCTGTTTTTCTACAGAAAATGGTTCGCTTTCCGTTATGATTGGAGAAAATTTTAATTATCAGGATTTAAGCCCTGCACAGCCTGGCGTGTTTTGACATCCTCGACCGGCTGGGGGTGTCAAAAAGGGCACCCCCAGCTATCTCAAGATCTAACCGTCGGATCTGAACCAGTATATCACCAGTCTATAGCCATGGGTCTTGCAATACGGAAAATACTATGTTGGCCCTGGTCACGTGACTGATGACATCACAGGTAACGTAAAATGCATAACACGACGTCGGAAAAACTGACATCGGTTCGTACATCATATCACCGTCAATAGTCGTCTTAGACTATTCAGTTGGGTATCAAACGAAACGAAATCAAAGTCACGATCCCTTGCATTAAATGCATGCCAAAATGTTAAACAATGCCAGGTCAAGGTTAACCTAGAGCAGGTGAAATATTAATCTTACCTTACATGCCAAAGATCCATACAAACTCGCAACAGTTTTGATTCACGTGACAAAAGAAATGGAAATGAAACCTTCTTTTGATCAGTTTTGCGTTGTCTACGTTTCACTCAGTCAAGATCAGTCTAGGTCAGGTGAAATAAGGTTGCATTACTCTTCCTGACAAAGAGCGATAATTACCTGCTAGGATTCTTAACTGGATCAAGTGCAGAGCTGAAATGATTTCTCGTGATAATCAAATCTGCTCTCTCTGCCTTTTGTTGTGTCAAGGTCAGTCCAGGTCACGACAGTCATTTTCCATTTTCTGACTAAGAACAATAATTGCTCTCTGCTGCTACTGAACGATATTCCGCATACAATGTTGTATTTCCATTCGTTTTGACATCTACCTATAACGTGATCTGACATGATCTCACGTTGCACTTGGAGAACATTGCTTAGAGGCGGATGTAGATTTGCTTGCTCGCTTTCTATAGGTTGTCTGGCTTGAATGATAGGGCACGTCAGCGGCAACCACTTCTATGACCAAGAATGCAGATCAGTCCGATTGTCATCATGCATGTGACCTAGCATGGCCACTAATGTCGACATGCCACGGTTGTATATCCCTTCGGGGCCGTATCCTATGTAAATCCAAATAATTAATCCATTATATTCGCCAATGTTATAAAAAAAACAAAGCATGTTTGCGCCACCCCCGAGCAGGCAAAAACATGCATGCAAGGATTCAATTATGACGTCATATCTCCATGGCCTGACCTACCATGGGAATGGTTTGGTGTCCAAATATGTAGAACTGATTGTTGTACAGGTGCCAAAAATCCATTTGACCTCACTCTAACGATTCAGAAGCTATTCAAAAGAACCCGACAGGGTGCCCCATTTGACGTCCCCCCGAGCCGTGCCAGGTTAAGGCACGCCGACTATTGCGCGCGAAGTTACGCAGCTTCACAAGGAGTCTCGACGCAGCGCAGCGCGGAAAACAGCTCGACGGAGGGCGTGACGACGGCGAACGACGCTTGCGGACAAATGGTCCACTAGCACGGCAATGACGCGACGCGCGAGGGCAGACGTTAAGATGTCCGTCTGCAACGTCCTTCCGCACGTCCACAACGACCCAACTCAGCAGGAATATCTGCCGCCGTCCGCTCGCTTCGCGCAGTCAGCAGTCCTCTGAGGCAATCTCCTGCTATGCGCACACACGTGTCACCGTCCGTTCGCCTGGCGAGATCGGGAATTCAGAATGGTTGTCTGCCTTGTTATGCGCAGCACTGAGGTTCGAGTCGTTTTCGTGCGATACTCAGGTGCCGCACGTGCTGCCATCCGCTTGTCGGACGCGACCGGGAAACCAGGCTGAGCTGATTTTCCCGGCCGGCCGTGCCTTATCAGTAAACAGATTCTAGAGCATTCCGGCAATCTTTGGCCGCCTCCCAGCTCAGCTAACTAACCTTCAAGTGTTCCTACGCACCGGCCGACTGCTAACGTTTGCTCGTCGCTGATTGGCCAGCCAAATCTGACGTCACGCACCTGGCCTAACCGGGCGCCGAAAGACACGAGACGCAGGGGGCGTATCGAGCGCGACCGAAGTTAAAATGTTTTAGATGAAAACGTTGACAGGTTTTTGACGTAAACAAAGGGAACATATTTATCAGACCTGAGATCCTTGTTTCTTTTTGCACTTTTGCCATCGAGAAGCAGAGTGATATTAAGAGTCGGCAGGGTCTTCATTAACTACCACATTCTGTTAGGTGACAAATCGCATGTGTCCAGATCGAGCTGCAGACGTCGTTGTGAGAACGTTCGCCCGTATTGAAATGAACGGGCGCCTGGCTGCAGAGACTTGGACTGGATGTCGCTTCTCCATAGCTGTACGATCTCGGCTGCCGTCTGGTGTTGTGCCAATGTCACGTGCGAATTTCACAGGGCGCCGGCCGAGGAACTTTCCACTGGCAGCGCAGCTTCCGCATGACTTCGAAGCTGCCAATCGGCCATGACCGTGTAGCGACAGTGTACGGCGCGAATGCCGTTCCGTTCAGTTCCGTTCCGTTGCTCCGACATGACGCTGAATAGCTGCGAAATGTGCGTGAGTCATGCCCGAAGCGCATCAAATTCGTCTGCTTAATATCACTAGTGTTTCATTAAGCACACAGCAAGCGTCCCATGAACTGCCATTGTAAGTTTGAGGAAGCCAAATAGTAAGGGGAAAATGCCCAATTTGCGTCGCCTCTTCGAAAAACGGTCAATGTAGTTATGATATCGCATACATTGTCGTATTTCATTCTGGTATATTTTGCATGGTGTTTTGGCCATCAGAATGTCGCGTGTTGTAAAACTCTAGTATTGGCTTACCATTTTTTTTTATTTGTTGCCTGGCCAGGCGCTGTAAAAGGAGCAATTAGGGCCATCCTGCCGCACGCGCATCACATGATGTGCGTAATTGCGTCCCCATAGAAATGATCGGAGTTTCAGGTACGTCTGCAGCGGCAAATGGGACAATGAACCACTATCTGGTGTATGACGAACAGTTTCACTTACTATTCTTTCTGCCAATACGTCCTAACGGGTTGGAAGAGGTGCTCGGATCCTGGCAGGATGCCAGGCAAACCCCATAGATGTAGTTACATAGGCGCATCCGGTGGGCTTCGGGTCCATATCCTTCCCGAGATCCAAAAATGTTTTCCGCTTAACCCTATTCCCGGAGGGCTAGACGGTATGGTCGATCCCCGGCATGGGGTGGATTCGGCCCCCCTGAGGTCTCGAAAACTACTCTTACGATTTCATTGCAACAAACGGCAATCGATTTGCCATGCCGTGAACTACATTTTTATAAAAAGAAACTTTCAAAATTTTTGAAATGGGTTGATACAGGGGGCAAAAATGTCAAAATCAGGGTTATTTTTGGACTTCTTATAACTCCGTCAGAATCGTCGTTTATCGATCGATTTCCACGAAACTGGCATGAATCGAGAGATTATGGATAGGGCTTTTACCATGGGTACACAAATTTGAAATTTTGAGAAAATTCATGGGCGTCCACAGGGTTTCAAAAGTAGGAGGATTAGTTTTCTAACAAATGAATAAACAAAAGAGGAAAAAGCACTTTTTTGGCTTCTGTTAGTCATGTTATCCTAAAGAAGTACAAATCGCATCACAATGTTTGTATCATGTTAGCATAGGCGGTGCCAGGGAGATGAAAAAGGGGAAACTGTCATGGTCACACGTTCTTTAGATCAACTTGTGAGTTTTCACCTTAAATGACCTCCAGTGACCTTTGGGGTCACTTGGAATGATCTTGTGTGCATTTGATATTATCTGTAAACGTTTTTAATCATTTCAGCCCACTCTATTTTGAAAATTTCATTTTATGGCCATTGCGATATAGGATACGCGCACTGACATTTTGTGTCATAGCTCTGTGACCCGACCTGTTATCAAGCTGAGACTTGATACACAAGTAGAGGGCACCCTTCTACGTCATATGTATTCCGGGTTTGGCATTTAAAAAAACGACGCCGAAATTATTGCAAAAAACTGATTTTGAATTTTGACCTTGACCTGGCCTTGTCAAATGATCTCAGATGAACAAAATTACATCTGCGCATTGCCCAACTATTTAGCTATACATCCATATAAAGTTTTAAGTTCTATCTTTAAAACCCTGTTTTTGGCAGATATTTTCCTTTTACCCTCAACATCGCCAAAAATGGCCTGAGGTGCCTCCCAAAAACGTTGCCTGACTCCGCCTCTGAGCAAAAAATAATTTGAGATTTTGTCACGGCACGTAGAACGAATAGCTAGGAAAGTGACGAAGTTTCGTGCAGCTGCGTTAAAAAGCCTGGAATTGGCAAGCAAAAACCCGAGGAGAGGGGGCAGATTCAGCCCCCCGCCGGGAATAGGGTTAAGACCGGAAGTAAAACAGCGCTCCATTTCCTACATGCCGAAGTAAGGTCATCGAAATCTTGAGAATTTTGGAGCATGAGAAGGGTACATTCTCATCCACCCCTCTTTCGGTGTCTATTTTAGCGTGTAAACTGGGGAGCAAATTCATGGCCTCACAACTAAATCCCCCAATGGGGAAGGACAGCGAGGTCATCTGGCTCCGAAGGGCACAACGAATGAGGTCAGCAGTAGGTCACACCCTGTAGGTCAGGAGGTCACACCTTCTAGATAAATTGGCTGAAATCTTAAAAAACCTTTACTCATAAGACTGATAGGTCCTCTAAGGGTGTCGGCACAGTTCTCGGCCTGGAGGCTGGCTGCCAAATTTGAGTGCGTTGATTTCGTGGTTCATGAGAAAAACTGTGTTTTACATTAGTTTCCGCGGCCCGCGTGGACGGCGAGGCTAAACGGACTCCACGGGCGGGGGGGGGGGGAGCTGATGACTGAAGCCCTCCCAAGGAGGCTCTGGCGACGCTTCTGCCTCACTCTCAAGGTGTCCCCTCTGCGGCAGAAATCATCCCCCCGTGATTTTCTCTTTCAATGGGTCCGAGACACGTGAAAAACATTGCAACTACCATCAGCTCACCTGTACCTAGCCCTGCCCGATTGTGCTGCCGACGCAATAAGGCTCAGCAAATGCTGGCGCAAGAAAGGCAATAACTTTACCGCAGCAAAACCAGCCGAGGACAAAAAAAAACGTGTGCGCGCATCATTTCTACTCTGGGTAAATGGGAAACGAAATTCTACAAAGAAGGCACTGTGTCGGATCAGTTTTGCTTCACGGAACTCATAAAAGAGTTAAAGACGGGTATCACAAGCCAGAAAATCATTTCAGGCTTGCCCTGCAACGAATCACCACACGTCTTGGCCGCTGCCAAAAACGGAGAAAGAAGGCTTACATCTGCACCATGCCGTCTCTCTCAGAAAACATCCTTTATTTGCCAATCAGCTGTCTCCGTTGGGAGATCATGGGTATGGCGCAGTTAGTCAGGGTGGTGTTTATTGGGAAGTTTTCCCTACTTGGCAACAAGGAAGCAATGTAAGGTTATGCTAATTCAGATGTTATTTTGATGGCAGTTGGCATCACGTGATATTAATCTAAAACATGATTACGGTGACCGAAAAAAATAGTGATGCCGAAACAAAGAGGTCATATGTTATCTTTTAATCGAATCTCGCTTAATTTCGATTAATTTCAAATGGTCTATAGCGTCTGAAGATAGAGAAGGGAACTGTTTCTTACTTTTTTCCTATGTTTTAATGCGGTCTACAATTAGGTTTGAGAGCCTCCAGTGAAGAAGACATCTGTATTTGTTCATTTTTTTGTAAAGCAGCCACTCACTCACGGCAACACGAACGCCTCACCAAATATCTTCTGAAGCATCATTTCGCTCTTCTTTCGAGTAAGCTAGTGAAAGCCATTTCAGATAAAAGCGTGTGGCACGCGAATTTCTTCCTGGCATGCCAGTTTTCTCTCCAACACATTTCGTGCATTGGTTTACCGGTGAAAAGGTCCTGCATGAACCTTCCACTTCAGGCCTTGCATACGTGAAGTTTGACATAACCAGGATGATTCTTGCGTGTCGCGTGCAAGTATGCGTGGTTCTTCTTCGGCACAAGACGGCCCACAGTCCATTGACAAGAGAACATCGGGTGCTTGGTCGCCCAATATGATCTTATACTTCCGGGGTATCCGAGGACGTGTACATTGGCGGCTGTCGGCAATAGCTATCGCTGGACATTTCAAACAAGTGCCAAAACACCGATAATCATAAATGACAAACATGTTATGTGAGAGCTGAGATCAGAACATGTCAGAGCTGAGGTCAGAGGGTAGATCAGAGCTGAAGGCAGGGTAGGTTACAGCTGAAGTCATGGTAGGTCAGGGCTGAGGTCGGGGCAGGTCAGAGCCGAGGTCAGGTTAAGTCGCAGCCGATGCCAGGATCAGTCACCAGGCCGGCTAAGCGGTTGGCAAAGTCGAAAGACCCACACGAAGCGCCTGCATCCCAGCCTAGTAGCGGTTTCCAAAGACGACGAGCCGCTGCCAGCCGGGCAGCTCTCCGGGCCGCTGTCCCACGTGCAGGTAGCGGCCGGCCAGCGGCTGTGGGCAGCTGAAGAGACGGCTGAAGTTGGCTGCCGCCGGCGGGCCCTTCTGGCGACGACAGAGGGTCGACTCCAGGTCGGTGGCGTCGGTCGGGTGTCGGCCCACCCTGATCTCGGTGAGCTGCGGTTTGACGTTGCCCGATGCTTCGGCCACGTACAGGACCCCAGTGACCTGGAGCACGGCGCCAAGGTCGGCCGTCCACCAGTTCAGCTGACGGAGGCTGTCAGAGCGCACCGCGCCCACCGGCTCGACCATCAGGTCTTCGCCAACGTACTCACAGAGCTGGGGTCGGCTTCTCTCGCACCGGAAGTCGTTAAAGGCTGGCGATCCGTAGAAACCAAGGCAGTGCTCACCTGACCCGTGGTTGTCAGGTTGGCCTTTAGCCCAGCGTGGATCCCCTTTGGACAGGACCGTGCCGTCGGGAAGATCGAAACGCCCCTCATTTAGCAAGTCAGTCCCGCCCACTCCCACGTAGTTTCTTTCGTTGCCTGTTCGGCCATTGATGGCCCCGTAGATCCGATGCAGGAGTTCCGACTCGCCCGGTGAGTACTGGACGGCGCCGAGCTTCAAGCAGGCGTCCGCTGCGCCGAAGAACGCTGCCGGCGCGCTCAGCAGGAACAGCCGGCCGGCCACCTCGATGGCGGCTTCAGGCGCGGCGCCGTCCGGTCGCGGAAACTGCCAGACGTAGCCGACGGCGGTCTGGTCGTCCGGCTCGGCGGCGGCGGCCGCCTGCACGCCGGCGGCGTACTGACGGCAGCGGGACGTGCTCTCGGCGTAGTCGAGCGCCCAGCAGCCGGGCGTGCGGTGGCAGGCGTCCTGGCAGGCCGTCAGAGAGGCCTCAGTGGTGACGCCGAGCGGCGCGGAGGCGGCCAGCGTGCCGTTTGTGACCAGCACGTACTGTCCGTCGGGGCGGCACACCTCGTCGCTGGGCGGGCTCCAGCCGGCGTGGCAGGTGCACCTGCCGTCAGGACCGCACACAGCGCTGGTCACCAGCAGGCTGCAGTCTCTGTCGGCCCGGCACGGCTGCTGCAGCCAGCTGATACCGCGGCGCCGGCCCGCGCTCCAGCCGCCGACCGTCTCCTCCGTGACTTTGGCCGGCAGCAGGACGTCCGTCAGGCCGCAGGAGCCGCTGACTGCCTCGTGCTCGTAGCCCATGCAGCGGACGTCGGCCAGACAGAGGTGGCTGCACTGGCAGGCCGAGTTCGCCGTCAGGGTGCGGTAGCGGACCTCCTCCGGGTACCGCTGCGCTCCGGTGGCGATGCCGTGAAAGTCGAAGGCGGCCGGCGGCAGGCGGGGCCGTCCGGACCGGAGCTGCTTCAGCAGGGCGGCCGGCAGCGGTGCCCCGACACCGGAACCTGCCGCCGGCGACTTGACAGAGGTCGCCGCCAGGCTGGAGGCGGCCAGCAGCGGTAACAGCAGCGGCGTCAGCAGCAGCAGCGGCGGCGGCGGCCGGGCGGAGCCACTCGGACGTCGGCCCATGGTGGCTGTTGGCAAGGCACTGCCGGCGTAGGCTGGTGGGCCGGGCCGGCGCTGATGGACCGGAAACGACGGCACCGCGTCGGCGCCGACCTGCAGTCCTGCACGGTCGCCCAGGTGATCTGGAGTTGGGTGGTGTCCCGTCGAGGCGTCTGAGGTGAAGGCATTGCACGGCGTGCAGTGGTGCTTCGTTTGCATAATTTGTGTCCACAACCTTTCATGAACCGTTCATGACGACTTATGGCATGTGCATGGCTCAGTTAATTAATGTCTTCCAGTCCATTAACCTTTCAGTTCATCAACCCGGTTCTGACTGCGATATTTCACCAGCCACAAGTTACGGGGGGGGGGGCGGGGGGGGGCGTTTTCTGCGCTCGTTCGTCTCACTGTCCCATTTCAGCAATCCAAAAGTAGGTGATTGTCCCTGACGCCTCTGAAATTCCCAATTTGTTCACCCCAAGATGACGTGTGACGTCATGGCTCCGGTAAAACCGTAAAAGCGAAAAAGCCATTTGCGGATAGTTTAAGAAACGACTTTACAGCACAGACTTAGTCCTCGTTGGCTTTGGGTCGTTTCAAAGAAGTTGTTTTGAACGACGAGCAGTACTTTGGCAACACGTGACTCGAAGCTCGCAGTACGCGCTAAGGACAGAACTCATAGCGACAAAAATTGGCGGATGCCTGGTGGACCGCGAGACCTTTCGAACAGTGCGCGCTACGTGCAGATCCGTCAACACGTTCGGTCACTGGACGACAGTTCTCTCTCGTCTCCTTGACTCTGTGGGAAGGCGGGGCGGGAGGGAAACAGTTATTTCACCATCGGTTTCATCCATGTCACAACGACGCTCTCGAATTGCATTCAGTCTGGATGAAAATATTTCATCCAAACGTCAACAGCCAAAACCGACATTCCAAACAGACCAAATCGTTTTTTTGCCAAAGCAAAAGGAGTGGCATCCATCCACAGATCAGGCACCGAATCCTTTCGCCCAGAGATGCGAGCCTTTGCAGATGCCGTAGCTGGGCTCGTGGCGGGCCAGCCAGCCACAGCTGTATTTGTCGAACGCGAACAGCAAGCCGGTGACAAAGTCGGCGTCGTACCTTCTCTTCGTAGGGCGCTGGGGAGGGAGCAGGTACTCATTGTTAGCACGCGCGCTTGAATGGACGTGAAAATAACGCGAACCGGAGAGGGGACAGGCATATGTTCCTAAAATTATCGGCCCATTTTAATGACAGTTTGCAGGAAGGGAACTCCGATAAGACAAACTCTTTGATTAAAATTTCTGACGCTTAGATTGATTTCTACGATTGTACGATTTAAGTACGTCAAATATATAAAAAGGGTTTTTCGAGGCATCAAAACACAACATCTGTAGGAAGTCATAAGTCAGACATTATGACGAAACTACGCATTCTGAAAGGTTCTGAAAGTGGACGTCTGATATCCCGAACAACGACGATAGTTGTTAACATGTACCTTAAATACCACAGAATGCACCGATACAGCAAAGAAATGCAAAAGTAATTTTTCGACGGGTTGCCCTTCGCGCCCAGACATGCAGCTAACTGTCTCATATTTGATCCACGCTCACAAATTACCTGTTAATGTAAGGGTGTTTATTTTTGGCAAAACCGATACAAATGTCTTTCTCCCTTCAGTAAGGCAAAAAAGTGGTGTCGCATCATGAAGTTATTACATGATCACTTGAGCTGTATCCCGAAAGTCCGTCGTCAAAAGTTTTTCTTGGATTTTGCCCGTGTCATGAGAGAGGAAAGCCAGATACTAGCTTGTTTTCATAAAAATACGCACGTTATAGAGAAGTTCAATGCCGCAAAAGATAACAGTCAAACATGGTGTAACGTGATTACGCTTTTCTTTTCCCTATCTCCTTGGTAAAACCACGTTCAAACCCATCTCAGTAAAGTGCTTTTAACTTTTTTGTTAAATCAGTTTTTCAAAAGACTTACTCCTGCTATTTTGAAAACCCTGTGAACGCCTATGAATTTTCCCAGAATTTCTAATGTATTTAAGTCCGATCCATAATTTCTCGATTCATGCCAATTTCATCAAAATCGGTCCACAAACAATGGAGTTAAAAGCAGTCCAAAGAAACCCCTCATTTTGTCCTTTTTTTCCCCATATCCTTTCAAACTTTTGAAGACTTTTTTTTACAAAAATCTAGTTTGCGCCATGACAAATCGAATACCGTTTGTTACAATGAAATCGGACGAGTAGTTCTCGAGATCTCAGCGGGGGGGAGCGAACCCGCCGACCCCCTGCCGGGAATCTGTCATACCGCTAGCCCGTCGGGAATAGGGTTAAATACCACAGAATGCGCCGAAGCAGCAAATAAATGCAAAAGAAATCTTTCCTCGGTTTGTCTTTCGCGCCCAGGCATGCAGCCAAGTGTCTTTATTTGAACCGTGTTCACAAAGAACCTACTTACGTAAGAGTATGCTCATTTTTGACACAACCGATGCAAAGGTATTTTTCCCTTCAACAAAGTAAAAAGAAAAGTGTCGCGTCTTGAAGTGATTACGTTATCACTTGATCTGTATCCCTAGTTAAGTCTGTTAATTAAGTCTGTCGTAAAGGTTTTTTCTTGGATTTAACACGTGTCATGGGCGTGTATGTCTAGTCATGGCTGTTACGAATTTGTTTTCAGTGAAAACAGACGTTTATAGGGTTATTCATGACACAAAGATCAATATCCAAAAACGACGTAACGTGACTGCGTTTTCTTTTCTCTTTCTCCTTCGGAAAACCGCGTTCAGAGCCATCTCAGCATTGCTGTTCAGTGGCCATGGCGGAGCGGCGGCCGCCGTCCTTCGAGCCTCAGAGATTCCTTGACAGCCTAGCTAGTCCTCCGTGCCGTCCCCAACCCCATTTCCACCCAGGGCCATAAACACAACCGTGGTCGTCACTCAGAGCCAGCGGCCGGCAGCTCCAATCAAGCCCGGAAAAAGACTCTTCCATGATTACAAAGACTACAACGGCCCAGTTCATAATGTGAGAACGGCCAAAATGAGGTGCGGCACCTCCGGCCTGTACAGGCAAGTAGAAACTTTGTGGCTTCGTAGAAGTCCAAAGACCCAGAAAGTCGGTGAGACGGTGCTCGAGGACGAGGTAGTTCGCTCGTACCCATGATGGAGACGGCGCTCAGTCGAAGGGCATCGACCTCATGCCGACACCGCCGGCGAGGGGGAGGGGCCGCGACGAAGTTTACGGTGACGCGCACCAATAGGGGAGAAGGGTGCAGCCCACCCGAGGCCGAAATGCGTGCAGAGGACGCATCGGTGGCGAGCAGGAGGAGCCAGACTGACGGAACCGAAAATCCGAGTTATTCATGTAAAAAAGTTATTCATTCTTTACAAAAAGCAGGACCGTTGTTGCTAAGGCAGTTCAAAACTCCGCTTGGCAACTTCAGTCATTTCCCGTCCCGAAATTTGTCTTTGGTCAGGCGGGGGCTTATTATTTGGATTTAGGGACCTCGTTTCGTCAGTGTCCACTGCAAGGCTGATCGCACTGTCAGTTAGCTGTTCCATGCGTCAAATATTCACGATGAATGAATTAGATTGGGAGATCTACTTGTTAGCTCAAGTCATTTCATTCTGGATTGGACCTCATCGGGAAAGAGGTTCTGATTGGACCCTGGACAACTCGGTTCACGATCCATCCGCAGTTTCTTAAGTTTTAAAATGGTCTCATTAAAAAGGGGCTCAGGAAGAGCTAAAAATTAACGGCTGGGACGACTGGAGAACCGCCTTTCCCATCGCATCGTTTGGGCGGCGGCCAGGCTAGAAATACCCTGTACTTCCCCGAGAGGAAGATGAGGTCAACATCGCTCGCGGGTTCCCGCAGCAAAGAACGCCAGGGGTCGCTGCCCTGTCATCAGGTATAGACAGCCGTACAACGCCCATGACGGCCACCATACTATCATATAGTGGCTACCTTTGCACTTGGGATATTTCATACACAAGCGCGGTCCGTGCAGTTGGCTACTGTTGAGACACCTTGATGGGCCGGAGCCATCGTCATATGGTTTCCCCGCACCCAGCCGTGGACATGAGCTGAGTTACCACGGACTTGACTCCAAAGCGGTTCCGTCTCCTTGGCGGGAGAAACTTTCGTCATCACACGGAGCACCGGAGATCGTTTTGGGCAGAGTTCTCGCCAGCGAAAAAATTAAAATAAAACTCACACTTTCTTAGCCGGGAGGAGTGAGTTTTAAGCCGATTCGTATGAAGATTCTTATTCCGTCCGTTGGGACGCCTACTGGACACCCGGGGATGCCAGCCGGGCAGAGGTGGAATTTAACGCATTACAGTACAGCAGCCTCAATGGGGCAACTAATCATGGTAAGCGCTGGATCTCACTACATGCAAGGAGAACTGATGGACAGTGACGTAGCGGAACACAACCCACATTCAGTCCAGGCTTTGCCCAGCCCAGATTCGGTAGGGAATTCCCTTTACGGGCCGCTATCTCCCCTAGAACTTGAAAAACCTAGCCTTGCCACACACCACCTGAAAGCATCGTTATCCCAAATGCAACCGCGCAAAGATAAACAACTTATCTTGGCTATGGGGAAGTTATAGAAGATAAAAAAGTCACGTCTAGTGGGCGGCCCCTACGATGTTCTTCAAAACTGGTAAATTCACACCGACCTCAGCACACCATTCTGGCTGAGGAAACCCTATGGGTAATCAGGGATGTAGATGTCTGGCAGTGACGTGTAAACAAAAGTAACCTTATCAACCCTATTCACGGAGGGCTAGACGGTATGGCCGATTCCTGGCGGGGGGGGGGGGCGGAATCGGCCCCCAGAGATCTCGAGAATTACATATCCGATTTCATCGCAACAAACGGCGATCTATTTTCCATGACGTAAATTGCGTTTTTGTGAAAAGAAGTTTACAGAATTTTGGAACGGGTGGATACAGGGGCCAAAAGTTAAATTTAGGGATATTTTTGGACTTGTTATAATTTTGCTGTTTATCGACCGATTTCCACGAAATTGGCATAAATCGAGAGATTATAGACGAAACTTTTACTATTGGTCTATACACCTCAAATTTTGAGAAAATTCATAGGAGTTCATGGAGCTTGGAAAACGGTATAAAGAAATTTCTGAAAACTGATTTAACATAAAAGATTAAAACATTTTAAGCTTTTGCGAGTCATTCTATACTTTCGAAGTACAAATCGCCTTACATTGTCCATATAATGCTGACAGGCGGCACCTTGGCACGAAAAAGGAGAACTGTCATGATCGTATATTACGTCAGCTAACGGCCCTTGACCTGCAATGGCCTGAGACGACCTTAAGGAGGTATAAAATGGCTTTAGGCTTATTTCTTAGTGCGTGGAAACGTTTCGAATCACTTGAATCGATTATACTTCTAACACTACTGTGTATGAACGTCGTGATTTTGGGTAAGCGCGCGAACATTTTAGGTCATAGCTCCTTGTTTCCCGCTCTGATGGCGACCTGCAACAGGACGAAAAAGTAAAGGACACTGTTTTCAGCTACACATGGACTGAGTGTTTAATTACACAAATTAACGTCAGAAGTACTTACTTTAGATTAAATTTCGAGTTTTAATCTTCACCTGACCTTGTAAAAAGATCCCAGACCAACACAGTTATTTGTGTATGTTTTCCCAGTTATTAACCAATACACTCTTGTTTTGGGTTATTTCGCAGAAATTATTTTTAGGTAGCCATTCTTCGCTTACCTTCAGCAGAGCCCAAATTAGGTGATACCCCAAAACTTGGATCACGAGAATTTGGAATAGTATGTAGGAAGAATGGGCAAGAGGAGACATCCAGTTTCGTAAAGCTATTAAAGAAGCCTGGAAATGGTGAGCGAAAATCCGGAGGAGGGGCTCCTGAAGGTCCCTTCCCATACGGGAGTAAGGTCAAGCGAGAAAATGTAACGCTTCTCAAGCGGAGCAGTCTGCAGTCTCAAGGTCGTAGACTGCGCCGACAGTCACAGTCTACGGCGAAATGATTCAGCTACGGTGTTTGTGTCAGTCAGCTACAGTGTTTGCCACAGTGAAATGAGTCACTACAGTGATTCAGCTTCAGCTACAGACGCAGTCCACAGTGAAATGATTTTTCTTTTCTTTGATGACTTGATGGAATGATTTCTTTGATGATGACGAAATGATTTCTCCCTTTTCTTCGAGTAACCCGAGCGAGGAGAGAAGTATTCACCCTCGTCAGCAGACAGTCAAAGCCGAAGAGCACTAACCCATGTCTTCAGGAAGCCCGCCGGATGGGCCGAGAAGGAATGGCCCTCGGCGCTGCTGATCCTGGCCGGGTAGGTGAAGAACCGCAGGCGCAGCGCGTAGCGCACGTCGCGCCGCAGCACGGACGGGGTCAGGAACCACAGGTGCCCGGACTGTCGCCACTGCCGGCCCGGCGGTGACGGGTCAGAGCCGCGACTCGAACAGCAGGCCAACGGCCGGGCCGTCCGGACGACGGGCGAGCGAAACCAGGCGCCGAGCGACTGAGCCGGCTCTCGCGCCACCCCGTGCCGGGCTGAGACGGACGACGGACGAGCGAAACCAGGCGCCGAGCGACCGAGCCGGCTCTCGCGCCACCCCGTGCCGGGCTGAGACGGACGACGGGCGAGCGAAACCAGGCGCCGAGCGACCGAGCCGGCTCTCGCGCCACCCCGTGCCGGGCTGAGACGGACGACGGGCGAGCGAAACCAGGCGCCGAGCGACCGAGCTGGCTGTCGCGCCACCCCGTGCCGGACTGAGACGCAGTCAGCTCGGGGGAGCGCGCGGCTCCGCTGCCGACAACAAGGACCAGACAAAGACACCGGCCTCGTTGGCAGGCCAACGAGGCCTTCCCGCCATCCCGCCTTGGTCCGGGATGAGGCGTCGAAAGCTCCGCCGCCGGCCGGCGGGGGCTGCGTAAGGCCGCGCTCCGCTCGCGGGGTCCCTGCCGCCAACGATCTGACGCCGTCGCCACTCACGTAGCTGTCGCCGGCAATGGACAGGAAGCCGGCAAAGTTGTAGGACCTCAGCCGGGTGAGGTAATGCCTCCAGCCGTGAGAGTAGGTTCGGCGGATGTAGTTGTGATATCCGAGCTGCGTAATGCGCCGGAAGACGAGCGAACCTCTCGGGAAGACGGACGAGCTCGGCAGTCGGACCTTTCCCTGTTGGACAGACCGCGAAAGGAGTCCGTTAATTTCAAAAAGGCGGGGAAGCGTGCGGTGACGTCATTACGCACGTGCCGCGACTCGTGGAGAAGTGATGTCCAGTGGAGTGACTCGTGGTCGAACGGACCGGAGACTGTTTTGGTCACTCGGAAGTCTGAGGCTGACTAAGCACAGCGTGCCTCTGTCCCGCAATTCTTACACTTTCTGCAGTCTGCTAGTCACTTGCTTAGGGTAAAATGAAAGTCAAGAGGCAGAACGAATACGTACAAAAACAAGGGAGTTGACGGCGACTTTCCTGAAGTGCTTGTCCGTCCCGTACCGGTAGCCGCTCAGTTTAGCCGCTATTTTCCACAGCTCCCGACATTTTACTGCAACGCCACAATTCATCTTTATCCAGCCAAAACGAATACCGTCCAGAAAACTAATTCTCTTTGAGTCTCTGTGGCAGAGCTGAAGTTGCGGATACTTAGTCTCACTGGAGAAGATTCAAGACATCATTTACATTTACCAAGTACATTAACCCGCATATACCCCGACGCCCAAATCACTCTTCGCTAACCCCGCGGGGGACCATCGAGATCTCGATGATCTCGAGAACTAAGAGACCTACGGAGATGAAAGCAGCACCAATCGAAAGCTCCTTTTGAAGAATGAACACATGTTATTTGGCCCTAACTCAAGGTTTAGAGCCAAGAGGTCAAACAACGTGACATCATGGCCTCCAAAACATTTGGTCAAGAAAAGCAAATAGGACGGTGATAAAAAGTAGTCTTTTGTACCGAACAATTAAAAGGAACCTACTTTCACTTTTCCAGCATTTTATTGTTGCAAATATGTTCCTCACATTGGACGCCTCTCAGGACGTATCCATGTAAGAAATTTCGGAAGGCAGCCTCCGAGGTCGGCATCACCAAGTGATAGGCGAAGTGGACATCGCAGATCGCCAGGATGTCCTGCAGGATGGCACGCGTTGCATTCAACAAACAGGCCGCCCAGTGAGTCGTCGTCACACAGAGCGCCGCTCTCAGACGAGCCGCTCACCCACTGCGCGCTCTCGTTTTAACTGCTTCACGAATCTCCCCGCTTCTGTAAGGGCTTCACCATCGGTGCCGCGACCATCCCCCACAACGAAAACTCCGGCTTAAAATGAGACTCATTCACAATCCGCACTTTCATCCTCTTTAATGCCAGTCCTTGTCGCCACAGCTTCTTCTTTCTAACGCCATGAAAGTGCATTCAGCCCTCTCTCCTTCGTCCCACGGCTCTGAAATGACCGAACCGGTCGAAGGCGTTCCATCCACAAACAAAGCAAACATGAAATAGTCGTACCTTAAAAAGACATGACCCTCTGTAATATGGCATGACCTGGGAGCATCTGAAAGGTCAAATGTTACTCAGCGTGCCGTATGATTTCATACCATGCCGACACAACATGCATAGTTGGTCCGCGTGTTATCTTTAAGTCGTGTCTGAGATACAAAGGATTTTTTTTTGTTCGAGATAGAATGATCTTTCATTGTTACATTGATGATAACCTTTGTTTCAGTGGTTCTGGGCTGTTCTTATAAGCCCAAACTTGTTTTAGTACTTCGTTGTCCTCCGTGGCACTATAATTTTTGAACGACGTGACACATTTTCTCCTGATATCGTCATTGACCTGAATTGGCCTGACCTAACCTTCACTCCCATGTCATTCAAAAACACGTTAGCGTAGCAAACAGTTAGCACGCAAACACGTTAGCATAGCATAAACACGAACCAGACACGCGGGCGCAGCCTGTCTCAGATCGGCCACCGAGCCAGCAGACGGTGGACCGCCGGCCGCCGGTCGTTACTCGCCGCCATGAAGCTGTTGGACGGACGGCGGCGGCCCGCCGGTCGTTACTCGCCGCCGTGAAGCTGTTGGACGGACGGCGGCGGCCCGCGAGGGCAAGCAGGCTGGAGTTGTAGCCGCCGCCGCCGAACACGGGCGGCAGCACGTCCATCACTCTGGCGACGTAGGCGCGCCAGTAGCGCGTCGGCACCGGCACGTGGTGGCAGACGTCGACGGGCGGCAGGGGGAGGCGGGCGCCGATAGGTCTCGGCCCGCCGAATCCGAACTTTCCCGAGCCTCGGAAGCAGAGGCGGGTGCCCGGCTCTGGCGACTGAGTGGTGACGTTTCAGAGGGCATCGCGAGACGCTCGGTAGTGTTCAGGATGATTGCTGGTGTTCTGGTATTCAGGAGGACGGGAGCAGGACTGCTGCTTTATAATGCTAGGGATCTCGTCAGAACGCAAGCTGACGTCGGAACGGGTTACAGCTGTTTAAGCCTATTCCCGCATGGAAGTGGGCTTCAAAAGCCCCCTCAGGTGTTTTGCTTGCATTTCCGAGATTTTTGAAAGAGCTTTACCAAACTCGATCACTTTTCCCATTTATTCATGCTACGCAATGTCATATTTTGATAATGTTATTTTGCCCAAGGACGGAGTCAGCTTACGTCTTTAGGAAGCACCTGAGGCATTTTTGGCGATGCTCAAGGTAAAACAGAAATGGCAATCAGGAATGTCTTTTTTTTAAGTCGAACTAATAACTTAAAAGACTGTATACGTAAATAACTGGATACGGAAATACTTTTGTTGACCTGAGATCGCTACACAAGGTCAGGTCATGGTCAAATTAACACAATGCTCTCTACCTTTGTCAAAGAGCTAAGACCTAAATGTTTGCGCTTATACCCGGTATCATTACGGTCATAAACAGGAGTTTTAGAACCATGGTCGCTCCAAATGATCGGAAATGTTTGCGAACATTACGGGCTGAAAGCAACGCCATTCCGTGTGACACTGGGGTCATTCGAGGTCATTGGCGGTTAAAAATCGTAAGCTGATCTGGTGGAGATGCGACCATGACAGTTCCTCCTTTTCCATGCCCCTGGCGCCGCCCATCCCAACTTTATACGAACAGTGTTATACGATTTGCACTTGTGAAGTATAGAGTGACTAATAAAAGCATAACAGATATTTCAAACTTTCATGTTGATTCAGTAAAAAAAAATTGTCGTCCTGTCTTTCAGCCTCCTTGAACGCCTACGGATTTCCTTAAGGTTAGACATGTTTGGGCCAGAGAAAAGTCCCATCGATTAGCTCTCAGTTCATACTAGCTATATGAAAATCGGCCAATACGCATAGCAGTTGTGGCAAGCAAAAAATGCTCTCTTTCTGTTTTCTGCCCACTGTGTCCATTCTTTACATTTTCGAAACTAATTTTAAAAAAAAATGTAGCTCACATCAAGGCAAATCGAATGACGTTTGTTGTGCACTGAAATTGAACGGGTAGTTCTCGAGATCTCAGGGGGGGGGGGAATAAGCCCCCCATGCAGAGTGAGTGCTAGCGTCATAGGTAAGCGAATAGGATTGACACGTGCCGGACGGCACCACGATGCCACGCTTGAGAAGAGACTGGATCCATGCTGGGGTTTTGTGACCACATGTTGGAAGTGCGTCTCATCACCTCTCAGACACCCTCTCAGGTTGCGGCGGTGGCAATACTCACCCCGCGCTCTCTGCCCTTCGGCCGGAGGACGGACAGGATGAGCCGTGGAGGGTTGTGGACGACATAGTAGAGGAGATAGCTGGCGGTCAGGTCCGAGATGCCGGGGTATCGCAGGCGGATGAGACGGAAGAACTCGGGGTACCAGTAAACCCTCAGGTCGACGTCGCCGAAACGCCGTGGGACTTCGCTGTGGTGGTCGCCGGGGCCAGTGCACGGGCCGGCGGCCCAGGGCCGTTGGCGCCACCAAGAGCAGCAGCCGGAGCATGGCCGGGCAATGTGAGCTCTCCTGGGTGGACCGCGCCACTGGGCGCCCGGCCGGGCGTTTTTCTGTGCTCGGCCGCCTGTCCGCGGTCGGTGCAGCGTCCGGGACGGCGGCTCGTCAGAGGACCTGTCATGTCCGCGGTCGGTGCAGTGTCCGGGACGGCGGCTAGTCAGAGGGCCTGTCATGTCCGCGGTCGGTGCAGCGGGACGGCGGCCTAAGGCCTGTCATGTCCGCGGTCGGTGCAGTGTCCGGGACGGCGGCTCGTCAGAGGGCCTGTCATGTCCGCGGTCGGTGCAGTGTCCGGGACGGCGGCTCGTCAGAGGGCCTGTCATGTCCGCGGTCGGTGCAGTGTCCGGGACGGCGGCTCGTCAGAGGGCCTGTCATGTCCGCGGTCGGTGCAGTGTCCGGGACGGCGGCTCGTCAGAGGGCCTGTCATGTCCGTCATCACGGGTCGGGAGAGGTCATCGAAAGGTCACGGCTGCTGACAGGAGGCAGCCATGGGACCGACAGGCTCACTGCCTTATCTGTCAAGCATTTTGGCGAAGGCCCTTATTGTTAAGTCAATAACAGCGGGTGTCCACATTAATGAACTGCTCGGTCTTTGCCAACAGAACAAGAAATACATGCAAATTTAACCCTGGAATGGCGAGGGGAAACAGCTGCCATCTCCCATTCAGATTTTTTGTAATAACATAAATGGTACTGGGGCTGGGCCGCTGGCGAGGTCAGGTTACGAAAATACACGTCACTCTCAAGGATCTGCAGACCAGTTTTGCGCAAAAATGCATTTTAAGCATTTTCATGGTAAACCGATACTGTCGCCACATTTGATGCTTCCTCGGGTTGAACAGCTAACAGCACAATCACACAATATAGCATGGTCTGAATTAGTCACACTGAAGGGTCAGGTCGGTTCAGTGACCTTGCTTGAACTTGTATGACTTTGACTTTTTTTAGTCTTTTTGTGGGCTTATGCCAATGTTTACGGAACCCAGTCACACTAAAGAGACAACTTGGAGTGAAACTAGTTGTAAATGGACCATGTCTATGGGACCCACTGTTTTCAAGGCCGTCTCGAGGTCAAACGAAGTCACTGAACTCGCTTGACATCGAATGACATTGAACCTCGGATGAAATAAGCTGAATAATCTAAAATGGTACCAAATGGATGTCAGACTGAAAATTAGAGCCCAGAAATACCCTGTATGCGACACACGGTCAACAGAAGTCATCCAAGGCCAACCGAGATCACTGACCTCGGATAACCTGAGGTGAACTTTGCTACCTCGGCTCGACCCTGAGGTATTTCTGAGGATTGCTTTCGGATTTGACATAGATTTTGCGCCATTCTGACTTATCCATGTTCATTTCATGGCAGCCAGAGAGCTCTAGATTCCGTACAGTTCCGGCCGGTCACGGGATGTGATCTGAGCTGACGTATTTCATTGACCGAATATAGCAACGAAGGGCACCATTAGGTCCGCAGTGCTTCAAGGAGTTCTATGCTTCTAATCCGGTGTCTCTAACTGTGAGACTTAAAGTTTCGTGGCCTGTCAAGCAAAACGTTTGACCATTTTCGCCAATTCCGGGTCGTTGCGTGACCTGGAAGTTCACCGGTTGACCCAAAATTTTAAAACCTGAAAACCATTGTCTCGCTGGGATAGCGAGCATCTCGCGTATTTTGGCTTGTGGTCCTATCTCAATTAGGAGCAAAACGACGAATGGATTCCCACCCACACCCCGCCTGCCTAAAACGTTAGTAAAAAAACTTTCACCCGGCGAGGGCTATTTTCACGGACCACCTTACTAGTCCACTAAACTGGAACGAAACTTACAACTCATAAATCTTAACCCGCGCACGACCGTCGGTCGGTTACGATCATGCCCGACTGGGGGGTAGTTGGCCGCCTCCTCTAACTCACGAACTGTTGGTCGCACGATAAAAATAAGCACACCGTTCAAATGCTTGTGACGAGTAGACCTCGAAACTGGTTTCATTTGTTAGTTTAAGATAATATGTAAACAACTTACGTCCCATAAATGTTTTCTCGTAGCCGACTGCATGAGACCAAGAAATGGCCCGAATCTCAGTGTGACTAATAACGAATAGGTAAAGGCTCCAGCGCACAAGTGAAGGTCCGCAAATGCCTATGCACATCCAATTTCCCAGATCTGTATAATATGTACGCCGAAACGTTGAGTTAAAGACATGGCAATTTTCGGGCCGGCTGCACCGCAGCCGTACACAGTGAGAAATTAACGAGAACTAATTTTAGCGTTCCTTTATTTTCGCAAAAAAGCCCATCTATGTAAATTGTATTGATCTCAGTGGTTCTTGTGGTGGTTTTTAATGCTTGAATTTTGGAAAAAAACTCAGTAGTTACCAATCTACACAATTAGCGGAGCTTTATCCGTGACAGCCTATTATATCCAATATACACAATTTTTAATTTTTTTGAGATTTCTAGTATTACATCTGTGCAAACCAGTTCTGCTATTTTCTACCCATTCTGAGTAATTCATCGCTGATTTTGACGGTGGTACATTTTGACTTTCTACAGTTATTCGTGACCTGACCTCAGGTCAATGGTCGGAAGTGATTGATACTTTGTCCAATGGCGATAACTAGATGAATGCTTCATTCCACACTAAAAATGTTATGAAATATCCCGTCAATTGCCGAAAAGATGACATCGTCATCTTTTCGGCAATTGACGGCAATTTGGCAATCGGCAAATGTCCTAAAAATGGGCTTGACCTTAGGTCAATGAACAGGAAAATTCCGAAAAATCTGAGATAGCAGATTTGTCGCATCTGTCGAGATCACTAATCCTTGAAAATATTATTGGGATATTTTGTTTTGCGAAAAAAACTAGAGGGCGCTAAACTTTTTTGGACATAGATCTGTCTGACCCACCTATCGTAGGCCAGGCACCTAATCTGACCTGAGGTCAAAATTTTGACACAATGTAAAAAATTGATCAAGCAAAAGGTAAACACAGATTCGTGGCGTTGTGTTTGTTTGTTCTCTCGCAATCCAAGAAAACCTCAGGGGGGACGGTCAGCAGCCCCCTCAGTCGGGGGAGGTTAACTAAAAAACGTAACCATATCGGAAAAGCATGAAAAAGGCGTTTGAACCAAACTGGCTGGAATGATCAAGCTTACTGGGGGTGTAACTTGACATCTCTTTGTGGTTTCACATGCAGCCACAAACCAGATCTGCGTACCCACAAATATGGTCCGTGCACTCACATGGCAAGGAACAGTTAATCCCTCCAAAAACAATACCTGGACTCTTCATAGTACAAAAAGGGCCCGTATGTGTGCAAAAAATGAAATATGTGTGGAGGTGCATTTGTACATTCACTACATGGCCAGCAAATGCGCCACAGAAATTCACCCGTAAGGGTATTCAGGGGATTTAGCCTATTTTAGCGTCACGCAAGGGCAATGCACAATTGCACTTGTCACATTACAGAGACGAACCGTCTTCCGATGATACAGCACAGTGAACTTGGGTATTCGCCTTGCTGATGCTTCAGATAATCGATAAGACCGATCACGTGAAACATGATCTAAAGCCAACTGTTTTCGATCAAGAGCTACCTCCATCTGCGAGCTACTTGGAGTCCTGGAGCGAGAAAAACCATCGCATATTCTTGTTATTACACACAACGACGGAATTAACTCGTTCAGTTTTGATACTAACGTGCTTTTTCACAAACAGCTTCTCAAGAGGGTGAGCAGTGACATGAGCAACATCACGTCTCACAGTCTCCTCATAACAAGTGTTTGTGCACTCAGTCCTTATTTTACCTTGACCGAGAGCTCTCACGACGGTGCAGTATAACCATCGTGCTTAAGTGCACATTGAATGAAGTAGTAGAACCTTTCACCGGATCTTTGTAGGACACGATGGCGGCGCAGCATACCAGCACTGCGGTGACATTCATGACGTGGTTGTATCGTTTCCCAGCAAGTAGCTGGGGAGTTCGGAAGGCGTACTATTACCACATTCAAGTCTCGAGGACTTGTCGTGTTGGTGCGACTGCAGTCGGATACAAGTGTCCTCTCATCAAGAAATTCCCTTTTCATGCATCCATGTCTGCAGCTATCCATAGCAATGTTGAAAATATATTGTGTCAAGTCAAATATATGTTATACCAAAATATCTTATGTATTTAAGCGACATTAGCTCAAAAATTGGTTGGCTGAGAAATGGAAATTTCTGAAGCTGAGATAATAAGACCCCTAGAACCCATAGCTCAGGTTAGTTCACTGCGCTTCCTTCCCGACACACCGCCACCATCCCATGGCAGAAGGATCTTTCCTGGCTGGCGGCTCCTTTGCAAAAAAGGCATCCTTTCCGGTTTTCTCATGTGCCTTTTGATAGGTACATACATGTCGAGGGGCCCCACTTACCCTCCCCGGTCAGGGGGCACCCCACTACCTGCCAAAGGGGTCTTTGCCTGGGGAATGGGAGCTCTTTCAGATTTCAAACTTCAGACGTATATTGAAGCCATCCGCAACCGGCTCGCGGCCATGACGGTCTCTCGTCAAAAGTAATAAAAACAAGAGGTCATTGGTCATTAGTGCATTCAATCGCTGCCTAACACATAATGCACACAATCACTATCATATGAACGACTTAAAAAAGTACACAAGACTCGGTGGGTCTTCCACTCCTCCTTTGCAGAGGGCTAGACGGTATGGCCGATTCCCGACGTGGGCGGGGGGGGGGGGGGGGCGGTTTCGGCCCCCCTGAGATCTCGAGAACCACACATTCGATTTCATCGCAACAAAATGACAGTCGATTTTCTATGACGTAAAATACATTTCTATAAAAGAACGTTCTCAAGATTTTGAAACGGGTGGATACAGAGGGACAAAAATATCGAAATTGGGGATATTTTCCGACTTCTTTTAACTCCATTCTTTACCGGCCGATGTCACTTGGAATGATTTCGTGCTTAAAAACGTTATTTTTGATAGTCATTTTTCTTTTACCCTCGACAGGGCCAAAAATGGTGTCAGGTGCCTCCCCAAATCGTTTTCTGGCTCCGCCCCTAAGCGAAATAAAATTTCAGAGTTTTGTCACAGTACGTAGAAAGAATAGTTAGGAAAAGTCACCATGTTTCGTGAAGTTGCGTCAAGAATCTTGGAATTGGCTAGCAAAGAACCCGAGGGAGGGGCCGATTTAGCCTCCCTCTGTCGGAAATAGGGTTAAGCAGATGCCAGGGGCGCCTTCCCCTTCGTGTGCCACAAAAATTTGTTCCGGGATCTCTGGGACCTCCCAAGCTACGACACCGGCTCAAGTGCCTGTGCAGAGGAAGGCATACATTCGAGGCATACTCGTACTTTCAGCCACTAACGAAACCACATTGTTCTGATTTTGTCCTGTTCCAAAGTCTGTGTTCTGGTCTACCTTATTTGGTCTGTATATGTCCATCTCCGTCTTGTCACAATTTTTAGATTTTTTTTTTTGAAATCCCGAAATCGGAGGGTGCTTCAGACTCACCGCCATCGAACAATGTCATTTTCAGCCAGAAACAAAATGGGCTGGTTTGGTTCACAATCGGCAAAAACACGCAAAAGTGGCAAGTTAACTTTTTATACGCCTTCATGTGAATCAGTCTCGAAGAAACACAACGAATTATTTTAAAGGACGTGTACAGAATTGATCAAGGAACTTAGCAGCACAGCGATAGAAGCAATGAAATTCCGAAACGCTTAACGGCATAACCAGTTCTTATTTCAAGACCCGGCTGTCAAAAGCCTGTATGTGGCATGCGACCATTTGTGTGAGGGCCAAAAGATATGTTCCCCCCAATATCTTTGGATGGAAAAGGGGCACTTTGTCCCGTCGTCCCTGCGCTTCTACCGCCACTGCCTGGAATGACTGCTGCGGGTTTTAAGTCAATGACCTGACCTCAGGTTTTATTATAGCACTTAACCCAGAAGACTTCCAGTTACCTCATGATGACACAAAATTAGCCTATGTTTCGATTTTATGGTGTATGGAAGCAATTTGAATTGCACGAATTGATTTCATTCCTCAATATCCTGTTTTGACCATATAGTTCTATGGGTGCGTTCTGTAGGTTCTATGCGGGCGTTTTCGGCCATGGCTCCGAGACGTGACCTGATGTCGGCTTTGAACTTGAATTACAAGTGTATCGTACAACGCCACAATATATATATATATATATATATATATATATATATATATATATATATATATATATATATGTATGTATGTATGTAATTACATCTAGGTGCGTGTGTGTGTGTGTTTACGTCACATTTCTTTTAGCATTTTGAAAATTAGCGCCAGAATATTGCAACCAGGACCAGATTTCGAACTTTGACATTTACCTGTTTACTAAAAGTGACGTCAGGCTAACCAAAACATTTTTATATTGTAGTTCCAATACACAAGTATACATTCATATGGTCATTTTTTGTCCTAAAAACTCTGTTTTTGAGAGCCATTTTATTTCTACATTTAGCAGTAACAAAAAAGATTGGCATGCTCTTCAAAAACGTGCATGGCTCCGCCACTGAAAAAACAGAATGATGAAATTTTGGCACAATACCTAGAACGAACAGATAAATAACACAAAGTTTCGTATTTTTTTCCAACATACCTGGAAATTTCGAAAAAACGGAGAAGTGTACACTTAAGCTCTCCTCCCCCTTTTTTGGGAGTTGGAGCAGCTTTGGAGACATGCTGATGCTCTGTGTTTCGACAATGTCGCACTTGACACAGGTAAGTAAGCTTAAACAATGCCAGTCTTTAGCTCTTGGGTTAGCTTGCCTTAATTTAACTTAGCTTTAACTTAGCTTGTTCATATGTCAAGTTTATCTGCGTCCTCGCGGCATCCATTTCTATAATAGATACGGAGAACTATGTTAGTGTGAAGAGGCATTTTGCCATCAAAAGGGATACAAATTCATCCGAATTTTTATAAAACATCGTACAAAAAGCCGACACGATTTGTACTTTTGGATAACATGACTAGTGAAACCCAAAAAAGGGTTTTTAGGCCTTTTTAAATTCAGCTCTTGAAAAAACTGTCCTCCCATTTTCATCACTCTGTGATAGCTTATGAATTTTTTTTTTTATTCCCCATTACGTTGCTTGTTGTCATGACCAAAAGCGCCAAGTCTCATGATCCCTACGTTGAATTTTTAAGGTGCTGAGAACATTGCGCGAGCTCATATTACTATTAGAGGAGCTGAAATGAACATTGGAGGGGCTGAATCCTCTTCAAAGGTTTACAAAATGACAGTCCTGATTGCATATGTATGCTGAAAATCAATCACTGTCATGAGAGTGTCATCTGACTAATTGACTTGTTTTTCTATAATCCCATAAAATTGGTCATCTTTGATCGAACTGCCTTTTTTGTTTTTTACTGATCGTCTCCGTGTCCCTGTTTTGGATGGCTTTGAACGCTGTTAGACGTGTTATATCGTCTACATGTGATAAGTTATCATATCCGAAACAGTTTTCTCTCAGAATTCATGACGTATGCGCGCTACTTCTGATGATGCCAAAAGTCCGGGAGCTCAGATGCCAATTTTTATTTACTAAGTGACATTCTGTCGTGATGTGAATGCTCTTTTCCAAGTCGACTTCCAGGCGCTTTTGCGCTGGTTTTCTTGGTGCAATTTAGTTATTCGACTGAAGAAGGCTTAATGTAGACATTTAACTGACATCAGTAATCTTGCGAACCTGGGTTGCTGCCATATGCTGACAGTTCCTGAGGCAAGAATCAACACGGCAGGCAACGAAGGCACACGCAGTGAAGCACGAGGTCTTCAGCTGCCGCTGCAAATTTAAAGCCGACCTTTCCCGCGCTTCCGACTCATTCCCTTACTGCCCTCCCCCCCAGGCCACGTCCGGGGACCCCGTCCCGTTCTCGTCGCGTTCCAGTGAGCAGTATTCCCAGGACCGGACCAGGATTGTCCGATGCTCCGTCAGTGCTCCAGAGGCAGGTAGTACACGTCCTTGTGCTTGCTGCAGCCGTTCACGTGGTACGAGCTGTGGTCGTCGTCGATGTAGCAGTCCACGGGGTCCATGTTGGTGTCGAAACATACCTCGAGCTGGTACAGCAGGAACCTGTCGGAAAGCAAGATAACACATCGGGAGCCAGTCAACAGCAGGCGAATTATCGGACCGATTGCGCCGGAAGCACGGCTGCAGTTCATACAGCAGAAACCCATCAACAGTGCGGTCAGTGCTCCGACTTTGTGAAAAACTCGTATGCCAATAACACAGCAGACACCTGCCAACAAAGGAACAGACAGCATGAGGAAGTTAGCAGTCAACCGCGGTTACAAATTCATATGCATCCTGCGAACATTTTCCACGTGTGAGCAGTTTCTTCACGTGCTTTACCAACCTGATTCGTCTGCACCGCTCGCGTATATGTTCCTCTGCCCATCAAACACGTCTGCCGTCTCACCCAGGTGGCTGACGAAACCCGCGACAGTGGCGCCGCCGCGCGGAGTCCGAACACACACCTGTCCGGGTTCGACTGGTGTTGGCAGGAGAGTATGAACCGGTAGTAGAGGGTGTCGTCGATCGCCTGCAGGATCGCTGTCAGGTTCTGCGGCTCCGGACTGGGTCCGATGCCCATTTGGGCCAAAATCTGCGACGTCACGAAGATCGTCACCCACAGCGTAACGGAGAATCACGACTTCAAATCGTCACGGGGATCATTACCGCACAACGTCACGAGGGTCGTCACAGCGTCACAAAAGATCGTCACTCACAGTGTCACGGGTAATCGTTACCGCGCAACGCCACGAGAGTCGTCACACGCAGTGTCACGGAGGATCGCCAGTGACGTGTCACGAGCGGCCGTTACCGCACAGCGTTACGAGAGTTGTCACTCACAGCATCACAAAAGATCACACAGTGCCACTGAGGGATCGTCACTCACAGCATCACAGGTGACTGTTTACAAGTAGCGTCACCGAACAGACAGCGTTACGGAGGGATCGTCACTCAGAGCGTCCCGGAGAGAATCACTGCCGCACAGCGCCATTTATCGTCACAGTGGGGCGTCACGGATAGTAGTCGTTAACACAGCGTCACGGAAAGACTGTCACCACACAGCGTTATAGAGGATTGCCGCTCCGTCACAAAGGAGCTGTGACCACACTGCATCACGAGAGGGTCGTCACTCGCAGCGCCATGGGGATCTTTACACGCGGTTGCATGAGAAAGCCTTCAGCATTTTCTCATTTCATCGTTTGCTAACCCGCCATTGACTGGGGCAGGAGGGGAAGCTTAATGCTCCTTCCCCTGGTGCATTTCCAAGCTATTTCTTAAACCAAGGAACGCGGCGTCCTCAAACCTTCAAGACCTATTTTACATCTATTGAGCATATGCTTACAAAAGATTGAAAACGAGGTCATCCTGGGTCACTTGTTAATGATGTCGTAAGTACAACCATGTTTTGTGATTCGGCGTTTCATTTTACTTCGCCATGTTGTCGGTGCTTTTATAATGTTTGGTGACTGTGCCTTGCAATGCATATCAACATATCTTGGGAGTTCAATATGGAACACCCATGACCTCACCCTAGGTCATCCTAAGTCAAACATGTATTTCCCATCTTCCGGATCCAGTAGGAAAATTTTTTATACAAGGAACTGAATAAACTGACTTTTGGATGCGGCCACATAGATTATCGAACTCTCTTACAACAAACGGCATGTGTAACTTCCACTGCAGTCTCTTGCAACATCGCAATATTTTATCGTAGTTTGACCTGCGATAGTTTTACGCAGATTTCGGGTTAGCGAGTAAATTGGTGGCATCTGTTTGGCGTTCTCGATGACTGGTGTAAAGATATCGGCCTTTGCATTGTTGCGCAACGTTCCGCGGAAGTGTGCAATATGGGGCAAGTTCACTTGTTGGGTCGCCCAGAAATCTCATGTGGAGGTCATTACCGTGCTTGTGGTTCTCCGAATTTCGAGCTACAAAATGTTGTAATGTAGCGTGTGCACGCTAACTAGGGCGATTTCGAGTTTGTTCCCAAGGCCCTTTGAAAATGTATTTTTAGAATCTCCGTGTCAAATGGGCCACGAAACATGCATTGGACAACACGTAACGGACGTCAAATTTTCCTAACCTGTGATCTTGACCCGCCACGACGCTGGGTCAGTTGCGCTTAGAATACAACATTCAGCTGTCAGGAACATATTGCAGCGCAAACCTCAGTCGCAGTCTGCTTTTCATTGTAATTAGGGACTCTGGAGAAAATGGCCACTTTTCGTGCTTGACCTCACATGTGACGTTATCAGCGAACTAAAAATAAGAAATATATACATGTCACAACACTGGACGGTTCGTCGCAATCGATCGTTGCTTAAGTCAGTGGAATCGGACGATTGGTTCTCGAGATAAACGGGGGGTGGGGCTGCGTTAAACTTCCCCCCCAGTCAATGGAAGGTGACGAAAAACCCCAGTCAATGCCGGGTTAACCCTATTCCCGGAGGGCCAGACGATATGGTCGATTCCCGACGGGGGGCGGATTCGGCCCCCCCCCCCGAGATCTCGAGAACTACACATCCGATTTCATCGCAACAAACGGCAATCGATTGGCCATTACGTGAACTACATTTTTATAAAAAGACATTTTCAAAATTTTAAAAGAGATGGATACAGGAGGGTAAAAATGTCAAAGCAGGGGTATTTTTGGACTTCTTATAACTCCGTTGTTTATGGACCGATTTCGATGAAACTGGCATGAACCGAGAGATTATGGATAGGACTTTTACCATTGGTACACATATCTGAAATTTTGAGAAAATGCATTGGCGTTCACAGAGTTTCAAAAATGAGAGGATTAGTTTTTCAACATCTGAATGAACAAAAAAAACAAAAATACTTTTTGGCTTTTGCTAGTCATGTTATGCTAAAGAAGTACAAATAGCATTACAGTGCTTGTATAATGATAGCACAGGCGGTGCCAGCGACATGAAAAAGGGTAACTGTCATGGTCACACGTTCTTCAGATCAGATCGGGACGTCTGACCTTAAATGACCTCCAGTGACCTTGGAGCCACTTGGAATGATTTCGTGTGCATGTAGTATCATCTGTAAACGCTTTGAATTATTTGAATTCACTTTATTTCAAATGTTTCATTTTATGGCTATTACGATATAGGGTACGCGCACTGACATTTTAGGTCATAGCTCCGTGACCCGACCTGATATCAAATTGAAACGTCATGCACAAGTAGAGGGCACCTTTCTACGTCTTACGTGTGCCGGGTTTGCCATTTGAAAGAATAGCTCCGACATTATTGCAATAAAACCACATTTTGACTCTTAACCTTGACCTGGCCTTGCAAAGTAACCTCAGATGAACAAAATTATATCTGCATATTGCCCAACTATTTATCTATACATCTATATAAAGCTTTAAGTTCTATCTTAAAAACGCTATTTTTGGCAGACATTTTCCTTTTACCCTGAACATAGCCAAATATGGCCTGAGGTGCCTCCCAAAAACGTTGCCTGGCTCCGTCCCTGAGGAAAATAGATTTTAAAATTTCCTCACGGCACGTAGAGAAAAAACAGCTAGGAAAAGTGGCCAGGTTTCGTGAAGCTGCGTTAAAAAGCCTGGAAATGGCAAGCAAAAAAACCCGAGGGGTGGATTCAGCTCTCTCTGCAGGGAATAGAGTTAAGGCCCATTTTGAGGACGGTTGGAAGAGTTTCTGTGATTCACACAGCAGTAGTCATTGTCAAATAATCTACCAGATGGCTGTACGCTTCACCAGTTTGTTGGCTCCAGCCTCAATAATGAGGACATCATTGGTCCATTAAAAATCCCGAAATAGGCTGTTGAATTATATGCCGCTTCAAACCCATAACAAATATGTTCGTAATGAAATGACAAAACTGCCGAGTCATAATTCATCCACAATTAGTAACATAACGCTAACCTCAAACAAAACTCTTAGATTAAAGCACTGGTGATATGGTCTTTGGCATGCATACAATGAGTCTTTTTGAGAACTAAGAAATTATATTTCTTTTTTGTGTCTGCAGTGCAATAATCCACTGAGGAATACTAACTCGCAGAAAGGCTAATTTTTCACCATCACAGTTCAACACTCCGGTTTTTGACCTCACTTGAGGTAGAGTTCTTCGTAACTTCAGGGCTAAATTGCCCTTTCAACATCACCGATAACTTTTAGGGAGTCAGGCATGCGGTGTCACCACTCACCATAATATATACCTGGCCTAAGACGCACTGCAGCAATTGACCCTGAAGGCGACCAAACTAAAAGCCGTTCTAACGAATGGCTGTGAGGTGACCTTAGCAACAGCTAACCTGAAATCTTGTGGCAGATTTCCTACTGCCTTTGCCATAGTTACACAAGTCATGAACTCGCTCGTGCCAGTCATCCTCGCAAATTCCACCACCTTCTAAAAAAATCTTGCAAGCACAAAACCTTTACTCTTCACGTAAATCGGGAAGCCAAACACCTACACGACCATCCACACTACACGGATACCCTTCAGTTACAAGTTCTAAAAAAGAGTGAGCTCCATGACTATAACTGCTTCGATTTATATGCCATCTACAAACAGAAATGGTCCAGGTCAGATTGTACAGAAATGACGAGATTCCAGCCAATAAGTGAGGGCCTCGTAATCGAAACAGGTAGTGTAAGCTGGTGGCGCCAAGTGGACGGTGGACGAACCAACCAGATTTAATTAATGTTCACGGGAAATACCGAGTCACATTACTAGCAAAGAATGTCAAGAACGGTATTGTTTCAAGTGAGATGGCCACAGATGTCTTTTTGTTGGACGTTTAACTCGGCCCTGAGGGCCGAACTGTGGGACAGTTTTGGCGACAGGGATCTGTAGAAATTATTAAAAAAACTTCCCAAAGCTACTTAACAAATGACCTTCAACCAGCTATTTTACAATTCCTTCAACCCAATGACCGTCAGATGACCTTCAGAACAGCTGACCTGAAAGCCGTTGTAGCGGATGACCTTGCTCAGGGCGGTGGAGAAGTAGCTTTCCTCGTCCTCGAAGTCGCCCGTGGCCACGGCGCATTTGCCGTGTTTGTTCCACTCGTGCTGAAAACAGCGCACTCCAGTCCGGCGTCGGTATGGTCTTGTCATATCACACAGAGTCATGCACGCACCGGTCCGCATACTCGCATGCACGCGTGGCCGCGCTCACGCGTCTGGCGCGCTTTACGTGCTGACGAGTGTTTCCGTTTTTTTTTCAAACTCCGCCTGCGAGCAAACGTGCTATTGGGCTTTGAGACAGACGTGTTACACGCCCATGGAAAGGGGTACCGAAGAAAGGGCGAGTCTGTCCTCGCTCCTCCTCTTCAGAAAAAGCTGAGAACGGGAAAGAAAACTGAACGAGGAAAATACAGTGCGGTACATTTGTCACACATCTTACACTCAGAACTTCTCCATTAAAAAAATGTCTTGGGCGCTTCCCTGGGCACAAATTTTGGATGTGGCTGAAATTTAAGAAGTAGTGTTTCGCAATGCAATTCTGTCAACATTTATCTTACATACCTCATATCTTCTTCAGTCTGAGCTCTCAGTGCCAGTTGTGACGCGTGACGTCAGCAAGGGCAGGTCCAGATCATGTGCTAAGGGGGGGGGGGGAGAAGCTCGATCCGTGTAACTTAGCCGTAATCCTCAAATATAGATTCCTCCCCGGATCCTGGCCACTTTGTTTCGCCATTTTCGAAAATTTACATGTAATAAGAGATGTTTTCCAAAGGCATTATTTGTCACGTTTAATGACCAAAATCAATGGCCGAAAACGCCTCCGGGTTCACAGTCGAATTCAGAAAATGGCATTAAATTACAAACGTTTACCAGCCTTAGAAACGAACACTTGGAATGTAACACGACACTGAGTGAGGCACGCCATGTTTGTAGTTGCTCTGCCAAACTCTGACCGTTCTGTGACGTCACTCCATGACTTTGCCCCGATGTGGTGTTCTTGCGAGATAGATCAATTGCGATGTTAAAATTACGCACTCAGACGGTTTGGAAATCATTGGACTGATTTTTTAATAAGGGCTAGGGTAGACGAATTTCATGCGGGTTAGGTGAAGTTCATGTCGCCACCGACTTTGATTAACCGACCTTTTTGCCGAATTGGTTCGTGACTGAGGAAACGCAGTTTTGATGGTTGTTCTCGTTTCCACTCATCCATCCATCTGGTTCCTGGTTACCAGCTCTGGTAACCAAGAACCATTGTTCCGTTTTGGCCGATCGGACTTCTCACAGAGTAGGGCGGCAAAAACTGCCATCATTTATGTCCCGGGCTTTGGAAACAATGTCCATCTTACGTCTTACAATAAGCACATACACCATACATGGTATATCGACAGTGTATAATATGCACAATATACAACATACAAATACAAAGACAATGTACACCTCCTACATGTTTGTGCGGGGTACATTGCCTTGTACATAATGTACATAATGCATTCGGTTACATCAAGGACGCTCTGCTTGTGATGTAAATGGAACCGGTGCAGGCGGCAGCGTAGCCAGGATTTTCGTAGAATTCAAGCGTAAAGTAAAAGGGCCTGATGCTACACTCACCATATGGCAAGCATGGGAAAATTTACCCTATGGAACAGCATGCCTAAAAAAGTTGAAATCAGAAATACATGATTTTTGACTTCGAAATATTTTTGTCGTTTAAACGAAGTATTCATAATGCAACCTCTGGCCATAAGACGGAAAGGGTCAACTGACCCCTCCGGCCCCTCTCTGGTTATTCTACTGGGCGGGGCACGGCGGCGGCGGCGGCCGTGGCCAGGCCTAACCCGCCAGAAGTGCTCGGAGGTGGACTCGGCGAAGACGTTGGGCCACAGCTGCAGCAGGGACGGCAGGATCGGCTGCAGCTGCGTCATGTTCAGGTCGGCGCCGCCGCAGTACTCTGGGTCGTCGCCGTGGTAGTTGTCCGGCCTGCGGAAACCGGTCACGACAGCACTGCACCGGCACCACCAGCTGCCGGAAACACTACAGTGATCACAGATGAGACTTAAACCGGACTCACTTGGGTCAACGGAACAATATACCAACCTCTTTTGGTACGGGAAAGCACTGCAGTGGACACAGATGAGTCAACAGCATAATGCATACACAAGTCCATTTGGTGAGGGAAAACATGATACTGGCTGCATCTGCGGCAAGAAAATACGCCAGGCTCATCTGAGCGAACAGACCACGACACCAGGCTTACTTTCGAACACAGAAGATTGCAGTGGCTTCATATGGGGGGGGGGGGGAAATACTGCCAAAGCCGAGTTATGACGGCAGCAGAAATTAAAGAAGCTGCACATTAACTGACGTCACTTCTCGCCAGGAAACCACGTGCGTTGAATGGCGTTACCATTCACCGGACGACGTGCACGGTTCATGACGTCATTGTTCACCAGAGGACGTGCTCCGCGAATGACGTCACCACTCACCAAAGGCCGTGCACGGTGAATGACGTCACATTTTCGGCGATGTAGCAGTCCCCATGGTGCGTCTCACACACAGTCTGAGGCCAGCTGGTGGCCAAAATGTAAAGATCGGCGGAAACCGCCGCGGAGGCCCTGAAAAAGAACAGGTCAGGTCACAGGCCATATCTCAGGTCAGGCCTCAGGTCAGGTCCCAGTTAAAGTTCCACGCAGGCCGATGAGGTATACGGAAGGAGCAGGTTAGAACGCAGGCGAATAACGTCTTTTTTCATTTATAACTATGTTCGCGGCGATTCGGTAGAGAGGAGTTAGAAATCAGAGCTCGTGCTAAGCAGAGCTTGTTGCAAGGGCTGGAACCCCACTTCATGTAATCCCTGCGTTACAAAGCTTACTCCTTGGGTGTAAAGTTCTATCCGGAAGTAGTCAAACTGTAATGTTTTCTGATATCTTAGAGATTTTCCTGCTTCTGTAGACACTTTTTCCAAGGCATGCTGTAGCTACCGAGCTATACCTCCGGACTTTCTACAGTTTCCAGTTCTGGATCTCAGGGTCACCGCCGAAGGGAAACAAGCAAAGACGTCTGAAAGCCCATTAGTGTTGCAGTTATACTGGCCCCGCCCTCCCTGTTCCTACATTCATGTATTAATGTCCACAAAAAAACATTAATACGTCCACAAAACGGTTGTATTTCTCTTTATTGACGTCACGTTTGGTACAAAAGGCTGCCGCTTTCACTTGTGCTGATTACTCCTGAAATCATCACCGGAATGTCGCGTCTTGGAACAAGGGAATGACTACCATATCTGAAAACCTTCGGATTTGTACTAAATTTCGCGAAAACAGTTATCGTCTGTCGCCCGTGCTCCCACAATGATTTTTTAAATAGCAAAAGCCTGGTCTTTTGCGATTTTGCTTAGTGCAGTGACCAAAATTTCTGGGGGAGGGCAAAAACATAGTTTTGCCCCCAGTCTCACTGCTGGGGGTGACTGCCCCTTCTGCATCCCCCCCCCCCCGCCCTTTCCGCCGTCGCTGGGCATAAGCAAGGCAGCCAATGGTACACGTCCATGCCGAGCAGACAAATCTGTTACACATTGCGAACGCCTGATCTTATGCATATATCTATTTGGAAGAGCTGAGTAGGTCCACGAAGACAAAATGAGGCTAAACATCCCTGCCTCATAGCACAGCAAATGAATATAGAGATGAAAAATCGTTAAATGGGTCATAAAAGGACAAATAAAAAGGTAAAAACGCACTAAGAAATGTTTGCGTAAACATTCGATAGCCAAAATGTAACGTACAGTCAAAGGCCCGACGCACCGGTGGAGCCATATCCATGGCTAATCGCTGACAACGCAGTTCGCCGCACGCCGTCAGCTCGGCTCGTCATACACAGCTCAACTGGCGTCGCACCCTTGGAGGCACATCAGACTTTCTGCACAAAATTAGCCGCCACATGGAACTGCGCGATCGGGTGTGGGGATGGAGACTTCGCAAAATTTCGCCTTACTTTGGCTCCGATCCACAGCATCACCCTGTCATACCGTTCAGATGAAATATAAAAACATTTGGTACAACTCAGACTAAGAATCGACTGAACTCACCTCACGCTGAGCAGGAGCACGAGGAGGGCAAACATCCTGCCGCGGCGAGCACCTTCAAAGTACAGCAGCCCCCCCCCCTCCCGCCAGTCTCCTATCTGACCCAGATTGTCGGGTTACACGGGGAAGGGGTGGTTAGGTGTTGCCTCTCCCATCGCCCCCACCATGCGGGCTGACGGAGGCACATGATTTTGCTGACACAGGAAGGCGCCGTAATACATAATACAGTAATCTTGTAAAACATGATTATGTAGCCAGAGTCATTTATTACTGTTGTCATACATTATTTTGTAGCCGGCTACCCGACAAAAGCCCTAAAGTCCGGTTTGTCTTGCTGGGGCTCCGCAAACGACCTAGTAATCACCAGCCATTCCGCCGAGAGCTACCAACAACGATATGCGTAGAACCTTTTTCATTTTGGAAGGGCACAGCCATTCGGATAAAACTTCTTTGCATGCAACAACGCAGGGATGATGCTAAAAAATCCTCACAATTTAGGCCGCCCTCCAATCCCACCATGAGCTGATAGAAACATTGCAATAAATCTTTCACGATTCGACGAAACCATTTTATTTCCCACGTACAAAATTGTCAGCGCATAGCAAGCTTGAATCTGACCACCCGAAAACCTTCGGCGTCGCGCCACATTCGTCACGATTGCGTTCCTCCACGTGCCGTCAAACACCGCCTGCCATGGCCCGGCCGCCACGTGCGCACGGTTCCGCCACGGAAGTGCCGCGAACGTGACGGCATCCGCGTGACGCGTCACGTTACGTAAGGCAGGCTGGAGATGGAACGAATTCGGCGGCGCCTTCCTGTGTGAGCGAGACCAGGTGCCTCCGTTAGGCCGTGTGGTGGGGACGTTGGGAGAGGCAGCACCTGCTCCCCCCCCTTCCCCCTGGAACCCGACAATCTGGGTCAGATAGGAGACTGGCGAGCGGGGGGGGGGAGCCTGCTGTACTTTGAAGGTGCTCGCCGCGGTACGATGTTCGTCCTCCTCGTGCTCCTGCTCAGCGTGAGGTGAGTTCAGTCGATGCCTGAGCTGAGCTGTACTGAGTGTTTTTTGTTTGATCCGAATAATATGAAAGGGTGATGTTATGGATCGGAACCCAAACTAAGCACAACTTTTTGAAGAAGTTTCCACCCTACACCCGATCGCACAGTTCCATGTAGCGGCTGGTTTTGTGCAGGAAGTTTAATGTGCCGCCCAAAGTGCGACACGGGTGCAGCTGTGTATCACGAGTTGATTTGGCGGCGTGCGGTGAATTACGTTATCAGTGGTTAGTCGTGGTTACGGCTCCACCGGTGCGCCATGTGCCTTACATTTTGACCACCGAATGCTTACGCAAACATCACTTAGTTGCGTTTTTGGCGTTTGTTATTTGCCTTTTTTCAGGCCCATTTTAACAACTCCTCATTTCTATCCCTTTGCGACGACATGACGCAGGGATGTTTAGCCTCACTTTGTCCATATGGACCTCCTCAGTTCTTCCAGGTAGATTTATGCATAAGATCAGGCGTTCGCAGTGTGTAACAGATCTGTCTGCTTGGCGTGAACGTTTGCCATTGGCTGCCTTGCTTATGCCGATATTTCTAAAATTCATCCAAACGCCAGACAGGCCGGGCTTCAAACTGCCAAATTCCTGGCTTCAGATTACCTTTATTCATGACTCTAACTAACGAATCTATTATTTACTAATTAATTTTTATTATTACTTTTTATTATTTATTTTATTACTTTATTTTTTGCTTTACATTATTACTAATTAATTATTAATCTAACGAATCGATTATTTACAGCACTCGCACTTCACTACGACACATGCGCCACCTGGTCTACCACATGTTCAGCCGAATCAGGAGCAGACGAATAGGTTTACTGAAGGTAGAAAAAGTTTGCTTTGTATACTCCCTACAAATGGAAATGATTAAAAAGAACGGCGCAGTAATGACGTGATCGTCGCATTGCTTTAACCAGTTAGGACTCAGAAAGCCATCAAAATAAAAAGTCTCGCGAACAGGAAAGTCTCTAGAATATCAGAGACCATTAAAATAAGACTGTGTTCAGACACAGGAACTTAAGACCCTATGTAGTGAACTTTATTACGCAATGGTTGCAAGTCTGGGTGTGGGGTTTACAGCCCATGAGACAAACTCTATTTAGCACGAGCTTTGATTCCCAACTGCTCTCTCCCGAATCATCACGATCATAGTAATAAATGAAGAAAGCCATAACTCGTTCGTGCACTAACCTGCTCCTCCCGTATCTCTCATGGCTGCGTGGAACTTTACCTGAGACCTGAGTTGAGTTCTGACCTCGTACCGCAGCTGATACCTAGCCCTAGAACCAGCTTGGTACCGGTACTTGGTACTGGTACGTGGTACCAGTCCCCTGGCAAGACCAAAGACTAGACCCGAGACCAAACATGAGGCGGGACCTGTGACAGGCCTGAGACCTGACCTGAAATCTAACCTGAGATATGACCTCTGACCTCACCTGTGATTTCCGTTTCAGGGCCTCAGCGGCCGTTTCCGCCGATCTTTACATCTTGGCCACCAGATGGCCGCAGACCGTGTGTGAGATGTACGATGGCGACTGCTCCATCGCCAAAAACGTGACGGCATTCACCGTGCACGGCCTCTGGTGAGTGGTGACGTCATTTACGGCGCATGTCCTCTGGTGAATAGTGACGCCATTTACCGCATACGATCTTCGGGGAGTGGTGACGTCGTCCCAACGTGCACGGTATCTGGTGAGCAGTGACGCCAATTTATGTGTAAGTTCTCTAATTCCCGCTGTCGCCATCCATCATGCACGTCATTGGTGACTGTTGAAACCATGAACGACTGAGTCACGCAAGGGAAAAAATACCGAAGTCATTCCCACCCTGCTAAAACGCATCTTATTTTGGTGCTGGAAGCATCTGGTCCTAAGGTTAACTCAGTCACATCGATTTAGGCATTTTTCGTGAAGCAAAATGCTCGAAAGTGCCTTCTCCATTGACGGAAGCTTTTAAATTCGTTAAACAAAAAAGAATTATATGAGTTTACTTAAAAACTGAAGCATAAGCCAAACGGAAGACATTAAACAACTCTTGATCTCAGATATCTAGACATACAAATAGGCGTCGCGAAGTTCTTTTTCCATCGATGAAGAATCTGAAAACAGCAAGCCGCACACCGAGACCTAGGCACAAAAACGCAAGACAAAAATGGAAACAGACATTTATTGGACTTAGCTGAGTCGATCGTAGCAGCTGCTTTGTGGATCCACATCGTGCAAGGAAAGGCCGATGTGGTGTTCTTCATATCCCGATGGAGCTGACGTAGCGTTATATTTGCTTTGCTTAGACCGGCGTAAGACTGTTAACCCGCGCACGACCGTCGGTCGGCCCCGATCACGCTCGACTGGTGGGCCAGTTGGCCGCCCCCTTCTAACTCGCAAACGGTTGGTCGTGCGACGAAAACAAGCACACCGTCGCAAAGCTTGTGACGAATAGAGCTCTCATCTGGTCTCATTTTTTAGTTTTAGATAATATGTAAGCAATTTGCGACCTATATATGTTTTCTCATAGCCGACTGCATGAGACCGAGAAACGGCCTGAATCTCAAGTGTTGTGACTAATAACGCATAGGTAAATGCACCAGCGCAAAAGTAAAGGTCCGCAAATGCCGATACACATCTTATTTCTCGGATTTGTTCAATATATACGGGGAAACGTTGAATTAAAGACACTCCAATTTTCTCGCCGCCCGCCGGCGTGCGCCGAAGCCGTACGCAGTAAGATATTGACTGGAACTAATTTTCTCCTGGTTTCCTCCATTTTCGCGAAAAAACCTATCCATGTAAGTTTCATTGATCTTAGTGGTTCTTGTGATAGTTTTTCATGCTTCGATTTTGGAAAAAACTTATTCGTTATCAATCTACAAAATTAGCAGAGTTTTAGTCGCGAGAGCCTGTTTGTTTCCAAAATACGCAATTTTTAGAACTTTTTGAGATTCCTGGTACTACTTATCTTTGTTCAAGTCAGTCCTGCCATTTCATACCCATTTTGAGTAATTTCTCGCTGATTTTGACGGTGGTACATTTTGGCTCACAACAGTTATTCGTGTCCTGACCTTATGTTAATGGCTGGAAGTCATTGATACTTTGCCCAGTGACGGTACCTAGATGTCAGCTTCACTCCACACTAAAAATGTTAAGAAATATTCCGTCAGTTTCTGGAAAACGACGATATGTCTTAAAAATGAGCTTGATCTTAGGCCAACGACCCGGAAAAACTCCGAAAAAATTTGAGATAGCAAATCTGTTGCATTTATATAGATGACTAATCTCTGAAAGCATTATTGTGATATCTTGTTTTTCGAAAAAGTTACAGGTCGCTAAACTTTTTTGACTTAGTTCTGTTTGACCTGGCCTAGGTCAGGCACCTGCCCTGACCTAAAGTCAAAAATTTTACACAAGGTGTAAAAATAATCAAGCAAAAGATACACGAAGTTTCGTGATGTTTGTTCGTTCTCTTGCAATCCCAGAAAAACCTCAGGGGGGGGGGGGGGTCAATTGCCTCCCCCAGTCGGGGGCGGGTTAACTCGGCTTTGGCCGATGAAGCGTTTCCTCACATTGGATGGAACCGCTGAGATATTCTGTAGACCCAAGCAATACCAGTGTCGTGTTCGGAACACAACTGCACTACTCGGAGTAATGCGGCTAGTGTTCTGGTTAGGTTATCCGTTGTCGTGTAATGTTTGTCCGCATCTGATGGGACGAAAGTAATGCTGGTGCAGTGTTATATTCACTCAGATGAGTCCTGCGTTGGCTTCCTTTTTGCATCATCAGATGGGACTTGTATAATATTCTGTTCACCCATTCGTGGCCACTGCGGTGCTTTCCCGTCCTAGGAGAGGTTGGTATACTGTTCCGTTGACCCAAGTGAGTCCGGTTTAAGTCTCATCCGTGATCACTGTAGTGTTTCCAGCAGCTGATGGTGCCGGTGCAGTGCTGTCGTGACCGGTTTCCGCAGGCCGGACAACTACCACGGCGACGACCCAGAGTACTGCGGCGGCGCCGACCTGAACATGACGCAGCTGCAGCCGATCCTGCCGTCCCTGCTGCAGCTGTGGCCCAACTTCTACGCCGACTCCACCTCTGAGGACTTCTGGCAGGTTAGACCGGGCCGCCGCCGCCGCCGTCGCCTGGTCCTTCGCTTTGCCCAGTAGAGTAACCAGAAATAGGTTGGAGGGGCCAGTTGAACCCCCACCCTGCCCCGTCCTATGGCCAGAGGCTGTATCATGAATAATTTGCGCAAACGACAAAAGAATCAAAAATTTAAAAGTCATGTGGTTTTATTTTCAAAATTTTCAGGCATGCCATTCCTTACGGTTTATTTTCCCATGCTTGCAATATTATAAGAGAGGCACCAAGCCCTTTTGTTTTGGTCTTGAACAGTACGAAAAGCCTGGCTTTGCTGCTGCCTGCACCGGTTCCAGTCACATCACATTCAGAATGCCATTTATGGAACCGAATGCATCGTGATGTATGTTGTCTTGGTATCTGTACATTGTCTGTTGCGTATATTATGCACTATATATATATATATATATATATATATATATATATATATATATATATATATATATATATATCTGTATATATATATTTATATATACTGTGCATGTGTATAATGTAAGATGTAAGAGGACATTGATTCCAAAACCTCGGACGTAAATGATGGCAGCTTTTGCCGCCCTACTCTGCAAAAAGCCTGGTCAGCCATAACGGAACAATGGTTCTTGGTTGCCAGAGCTGGTAACCAAGAGCCAGACTGATGGATGGATGCGTGGAACCAAGAGCAGTCATCAAAACTACGTTTCCTAAATCACGAACCAATTCGGTAAAAAGAACTGGTAATCAAGGCGGTGGCGCACTGAACTTGGTTTGACCCACAAGGAATTCCTGTGCCCTAAGAACTGTCATGTCGAAATCCAGTCCAATGACTTCCAAACCGTCTGCATGCGTAATTTTGTTCTCGCATTCAACCTCGCAAGAACACCACATCGAGGTAAAGTCATGGAGTGACGTCACATAACGGTCAGAGTTTGGCGCAGCAACTACAAGCATGGCGTGTCTCAGACAGTGCCGTGCGATATTCCACACATTCATTTCTAAGGCCGGTTCACGCTTGTAACTTTACTGTTTCGTTTTCTGCTTTCGATTGTGGGCCCGATGGCGTTTTCGGCCTTTGAGCTGGGACAATAAACGTAACATATAAGGCCTATGGAAACATTTTTGAATGCATGATAATTTTGGAAAATGGCGAAGTAAAGTGATTGAAATCCGGGGAAAAACTGCATTTCGGGATAGATCAGGTTCCACGGGTGGAGGTTTGCCCCACCCTTCCTTAGCATATCATTTGGATCTGTTCTTGCTGACGTGACACGTCACAACTGGTAATGACAGTTCAAATTGAAGAAGATATGAGGTGTATGAGATAATTGCCGACAAAATCACATTGTCAAGCATAACGTTTGCTTAATTCCAGCCACATTCGAAAATTGCGTTCAGGGATGCGTTCAGGATATTTTTGTGGGGGGAGAAGTCATAGTTATAAGACATGGATATGGCATGATATGATAAGACATCACAAGATATGGCAAAAGCAGCAGACTGTATTTTCCTCCCTCGATTCTTTTCTTCCGTCTTCCTTTTTTCATGAAGAGAGGGACGGGGACAGGCTCGCCCTCCCTTCGGTACCCCTTTCCATGGGCCTAAAACACGTCTGACTCAGAACCCAATAATACGTTTGTCCCTGGGGGGAGTGCGGAAAAAACAGGAAACACTCGTCAGCAGGTAAAGCGCGCCAGACGTGTGTGCGCGGCCACGCGTTATTGAGTATGTGGACGGGTGCGTGCGTGTTTTGTGTGAGTATGGTATGCGACGCCAGACTGGTGTGCCCTGTTTTCAGCACGAGTGGAACAAGCACGGCAAATGCGCCGTGGCCACGGGCGACTTCGAGGACGAGGAAAGCTACTTCTCCGCCGCCCTCACCAAGGTCATCCGCTACAACGGATTTCAGGTCAGCTACTCTGAAGGTCATCTGACGGTCATTGGGAGGAATGGATTTTAAAATAGCTACTTTGAATACCATCTGATGGTTACTCCCTAGAATGGATTTCATGTCGGTTGCCCTGACAGTCATTTAGAGGTCATGGACTTGTAAAAAATCATTTTTTTTCTGCGCAAAAAACTATTTAGATGTAAAGGAGTTCCGAATAAAGTTTTGAGAGCTTCCACCGACATGGTTGTCGCCAAAACTGTCTCATAATTCAGCCGCTCAAGGTCGAGTTCAAAGTCCCTGGCAATGACGTTTGTGACTCCCATTGAAATTTCACGTGTAAGAAAAGGGTTGTTCAGATTCTTTGCTAGTAATGCCATTTTATACTTCCTTTAAAAAAGTCAGTGCAAGCGAGAAACAAAGCAGATAAACATCTGGCGTTTCTTTGAATCGCAAAGTGACGTATACTTTGGCGACAATAACTCTGGTTGGTCCACTTGACGGTTTACGCCACTCACGCCACCGGTTTACGCCCCTCGTTCGGTTACGCGGCCGTCTCTTATTCAGTGACATCACGTCATTTTTTTACGTTCTGGCCACAATCATTTCCGACTGTGAAAAGTAAATAAACCCATGCAGTTGCAATCATGAAGCTCACTGTTTTAGAGCTTGTGACTGAAGGATCTCCGTATGGTACAGGTAGTTGTGCGGGCTTTTGGCTTGCTGACTTACGTCAAAGTTTCTGACTTGCGAGATTTCTTTAGGAGTTATGTATAACTATGGCATAGGTAGTCAGATATGTGCAACGAGATTTCAAGTAAAAAGTCCTTAAGGTCACCTGACTGCCATTCGCTAGAATGGTTTTAGGCTGCTTGCCTTCAGGATCATTTGTTGCAATGGGCTTAAGGCCAGGTATGTGCCAATGTGAGTGGTGACACCACCGACTGGACCAGATAAAAGTCATCGATGATGTTGGAAAAGTGATAGAGCCCTAAAGTCGTAAATAACTACTTCAAATGAGGTAAATGGCCGTAGTGTTCAGTCATCACTGTGACGATCTAACTTCTCTACGATCTAGCGTTTCTCAATGGATTATTGCATTACGGATACAGAGAATCCCATTTTTACGTTTTCCAAAATGCTTATCAAATGCATGTCATATGCCATATCATCAGTGCTTCAGTCTAATGCTTTCGTTGTTGGTTGACATATGAGTATCAATTGTGAGGGGATTTCGACGCATTTCCTTCATTTTATTATGACCATACTGTTATGGGTCTGAAGCAGCATACACTTCAACCGTCTACTCCAAGACTTTTAACGGACCATTGTTGTCATTAGTAACGCTGGGGTTAACGAACTGGTCAAATATGCAACCGTCGGACTGGTGGCTTGACAATGACTGCTTGAATAACGTAAATTCTTTCATCAGTACTCAAAATGGGTCTTAACAAACGGTGAACTGGGAAGGTGCTGAAGGCTTTCTTATGCATCCGCGTGTAAAGATCCCCGTGACGCTGCATGTGACGATCTCTCGTGATGCAGAATGGTCACAACTCCTTTGTGACGGAGCGACGATCCTCTGTGACGCTGCGTGGTGACAGTCTTTCCGTGACGCTGTGTTAACGACCATTCGTGACGCTCTACTGTGACGATCCAAAAGACGCTGGCCGGCATCGATCCTCTCCGAGACGCTTTGAGTAACGGTCCCTCCGTAACGCTGTCTTGTAGGGAGTCCCCGTGACGTATCACTGACGACCCTCCGTGACACTACGTATGACGACTCTTGTGGCGTTGTCTGGCAACGATAACCCGTGACATTGTGCGTGACGATCCTCTGTGACGCTGTGATGACCCTCGTGACGCTGTGCGGTAATGATCTCCGTGACGTGTGTGGCGATTCTGTACCTGCGACGACCCTCGTGACGTTTTGCAGTCGTGATCCTCCGTTACGCTGTTAGTGACGGTCCTCGTGATGTCGCAGATTTTGGCCCAAATGGGCATCGGACCCAGTCCGGAGCCGCAGAACCTGACGGCGATCCTGCAGGCGATCGACGACACCCTCTACTACCGGTTCATACTCTCCTGCCAACACCAGTCGAACCCGGACAGGTGTGTGCTCGGACTCCGCGCGGCGGCGCCACTGTCGCGGGTTTCGTGAGCCACCTGGGTGAGACGGCAGATGTGTTTGATGGGCAGAGGAACATATACGCGAGCGGTGCAGACGAATCAGGTTGATAAAGCACGTGAAGAAACTGCTCACACGTGGAAAATGTTCGCAGGATGCATATGAATTTGTAACCGCGGTTGACTGCTAACTTCCTCATGCTGTCTGTTCCTTTGTTGGCAGGTGTCTGCTGTGTTATTGGCATACGAGTTTTTCACAAAGTCGGAGCACTGACCGTACTGTTGATGGGTTTCTGCTGTATGAACTGTAGCCGTGCTCCCGGCGCAATCGGTCCGATAATTCGCCTGCTGTTGACTGGCTCCCGATGTGTTATCTTGCTTCCGACAGGTTCCTGCTGTACCAGCTCGAGGTATGTTTCGACACCAACATGGACCCCGTGGACTGCTACATCGACGACGACCACAGCTCGTACCACGTGAACGGCTGCAGCAAGCACGAGGACGTCTACTACCTGCCTCTGGAGCACTGACGGAGTCTTGGACACCCCCGGTCTGGTCCCAGGAATCCTGCACACGGCCCCGCAACGGGAACGGGATGGGGACCCCGGGGGTGGCTTCGGGAGGGGGATGGCGTTAAGAGAATAAATCACGCTTCTCTGTGTGCTCCTTCGTTGCCTGCTGTTTTGATTCTTGCCTCAGAGACTTAGCAAGTGGTAGCGGTCCCCAGTTTGCAAGGCTGTTGGTGTCAATTAAATGTCTACCTTAAACGTTCTTCAGCCGAATAATTCAACTCTAACAAGATTATTAAGGTAAAGGTGCCTCGAAGTCAGCTTGGATAAGAACTTTCAGACCATGATAGAAGTGTGACTGGGTAAATAAAAAAATACATTTGAGCTCCTGGACATTTGGCATTATGGAAAGTACCGCGCATGCGTCGCAAATTCTGGGAGGAGATGATAAATTATTACATGTAGGCGATACAACGCACCTAACAGCATCCAAAACCAGTTTTTCTCAAGAGATGGGAAACGCTTGGTTAAGAATAAACAAAAATGGCATTCGATCAGAGTCAGCTGACCGATTTTAAGGGACTATGGAAAAACAAGTCAGTTGCTCAGATGATACTCACATAACTCTGATTAATTTTCAAGATGCATATGTACTCAGGGTAGTCATTTTCTACACTTCCGGAGGGGCTTCAGCTTTCCCATTGTTCATTTGAGCGCCTCCGGTAGAAATATGAGTCCCTGCAATGTTTTCAGCACCTTCAAAACTAAACATAGGTAGAATGCGACTTGCGCTTTTGGTGATGACAATATGCGACGTAAGCGGAATAAAAGACAGCAGTTCATGCGGAGTTACTTAAGAAAGAAGTGGCTTACCTTGAAAAAAATTCAAGGGCTTATAAAAAGTATCATCACCAGTTCGCCAGTCTCACACAACCAGTGAGCTAATATATATATATATATATATATATATATATATATATATATATATATATATATATATACATAAAATGAAGATGTTAATGGAACTAAACTATTTCAAAAGATAAAAGAAGTAATAGATGTATCGGCTTTATCATGGCCTTCATCAGGAATGCTGTTTTTGGGGTTTGTTTTTTTTCGATGCACAAAAACGTGATAACAGCACGTGAGAACATAACACCTCGACATGAAGATTACAAACGACCAAGTTTGATACAACACAGTACTTGGCAGACGCTGTTACACGTATCCACCCTGATGAAGGATATAATAAAGCCGAAACTGCTGATGAAGGCATTCCTGATGAAGGCAATGATAAAGCCGATACATCTATTACTTCTTTTATCTTTCGAAATAGTTTAGTTCCATTAACATCTTCATTTTATGTATATATATATATATATATTAGCTCACTGGTTGTGTGAGACTGGCGAACTGGTGATGATACTTTTTATAAGCACTTGAATTTTTTTCAAGGTAAGCCACTCCTTTCTTAAGTAACTCCGCATGAACTGCTATCTTTTATTCCGCGTACTGCTTTTGTCTTTCGAAATAGTTTAGTGCCATTATCATCTTCATTTTATGTGTAAAATATCCCATCTTAACATATAGATATAATGTATATATATATATATATTGGTATATCTGGGCAAAAATTTTCCTTGACACAAGTTTGATTGAAAACTAGGGCGTGCTTTGCTTTAGTTAGCTTTTTATTTGCTTTTTTCGATGTCTCGAACTATATGTTTTACTTCATCATTCAGTTGGTGTAAAACTGAGCCGAATGAACACATTTAGTATTGCATTATTGTGTCATTGTTGCCTCCACTGAGAGGGTATGCGCGAGTACTTTTTTGGTTATTTGCCCGTGACCTGGTCCGAAATAGACTTGAAACCTGATACACTGGTGGACGATGAAGCAGTCGTTTGTATAACTTTCGGTTTCTGGTTACGTTGGCTAGAACGGAAGTTTAATATTTGGAAATAACTCTTCAGTATCTTTATTTTTCAGTTAGTCGTCTGTGCACTCATCTAAAGTCTGACAGCATTTCCTTAATTACAAGTTAATTCTGGCAAACAGGGACCACAGAAGCACCCATACAACTTCTGGCAAGTGGAGGCAAAGCTATTTTTTCCAAAGGGTTCACGTTAAATTCCCGACAAGTAGGGGAAGTCCCCCTGCGCCCCTCCCCCTCTCCGTTTCTTCGCCAATGGAACGACGTTTTTTCATTCTGGCTCCTAAATTAGAGAGTTTGGGTCGCCTCTACCCCTCTCGCAGATGGCGTCACCTGAAAAACTTTGTATGGTGAGGGTTAAACCTGCATGCAGTTAATTCTGCACGTTAGTTAATCCGGCTCCGACTGGGGGGAGGGCGGGGGCCGGCAGTTGACCTCCCCTGAGGTTTTTTAAAGGTGGAGAGAGAACAAACAAACGCATGGCCGCGAAATTTTATCCTTTGGCTAAATTACTTTTACTCTTATCAAGGCCTTGACCTCAGGTCGAGTCAGCTCGCTGACCTAGGTGAGGCTAAGTACCCCTATCTCCTAAAAAGTTCAGCACCCTGTAGCGGTTTCGGGAAATATGATATCACGTCATAAATTTCAGAGATTAGAATTTTTGATAGGTACTACTAATCTGCTATCTCAGATTTTTCGGAGATTTCCAGGACATTGACTAAGCACTTTTTCAATCATGTTGTCTTTTTTTCCGAAATTGTCGGAATTTTCATACCATTTTGACTGTGAAGTTATGCAGACACTCAATGGTTGTCAGCGGGCAGACTGTCAATGGCTTCCAACCATTGACCTGACGGAAAGTCACCAATAACCGTTATGAGCCAAATGCAGTACCGTCAAAATCGGCAATGAACAACTTAAAACCGATAGAATATAAAAGAAATGACTCTCACAGCTGTGGATGATACCAAAAAATAAAGGACAAACAAGGAAGATTGTGTCTGAGAAATAAACAGACTTTCGCGGATAAATCCCCATAAACTGTGTAGATCGACAATTGCGGAACTTCTCAAAACATTGAGCGCTAAAAACCACAACAGGAACCACAAGCGTCAATAAACACTATAGGCAAGTCTTATGTCAGCCAAAAAAGGAACGTTTAAATTAGTTCCCCTCATTCCATTCCACTTTCGGCACTGACGCCCGCCTTAAAGTGGCGCGAAAATCGCCTTGCTCTACTCAACGTTTCCGCCTATATATTAAAAAATGAGAGGATTTACACAAGGATCGGCATCATCTGCGGACTTTTACCTGTTCGTTGATATCTTTACCTAGATTTTATTAAGCCTTGCCGGACAAGGGGGTGGGGATGGATGCCGCCTCTAGAACAGTGCTTCCAATATCATCGTGGAGTTTGGCACGCATAGCGGGCCATGCATTGATTGCGCATGTTTTGAAAAACCATACGACAAGGAGTGTGGAATTGGAGGAACTAAATCATTCTGGAATGATTCCACTGTTCTGGTGAAATAATCTGAATTGGAAATAATTCCTCGCGGGCCGGAAAAAAGCCGGAATGATTCGTTTTATTTTTGGGTGGAAATGAAATTAACGTATTTTTTGCAAGGTTCCATGCATTTTCCAGCAGGCGCCTACTGTTCTGTATCTACACGTTGACACATCGACAAATCCAGATATCCTGAAACGTCCGAAGCGTTTCAGCCAATTTTCGTGTTTGATCGCTCTCTCCTCTCTAGGGGTGCTCGGCTCTACCACCTTTGCTAAGCAACGGCGACACGCTGGAGAGAGAGTTGGGCGCCATTTTTCGTGACGGCCCTCGATGATCAATGCCCTAAAATCCAGGTAAAGCCATCCGGCCAAAGTTACGTCTGGCATGACGCCACAGGCGACATGCCGCCGTTCACCCGACATACGGGCAGTGCTAAGTCAGAGCACTTCTACGTTATTTCGACATTAACCATGATAATACACGAAAAGCCAAAGACATGAGAAGTTGGCCTAGTCTGAAACTAACAGCTGCTTACTGTCTTCCCCTCACCCTTCTTGCCAACGCCCGATCGCTTGCCTAGGGCCTCCATCCCTGCAGCTGCCACAGCCACCAATGACTATGTTAATTTTTCACCCTTCGCCATAGCCAGCCTAAAGGATTTACGAAAGTGTAGAACTGTACATAATGATATAATCAAACACAGAACGCAAGCTAAGTTGTGGATCCAGGATTTCGCCGGGCGACGAAAGGGGCTGGGGCAGCCCCCCCCCCCCTCCTTTCGGCCGGCTCCTCCTCCCCTTTTTGCTCTTCAGATGTAAAAAACGTTGATCTGCTCTGGTTGAAGGGAAGTATTTGATGTAAGTTTACATTTTTACCGTACAAAATTACCAAAATAGCTGAAGTGCGACACCTTATTTCAGAAAATTTTGCGTTTTGCCTCCTACAAAATGATCGAAATATGAGAACAACGACGGGGTTTTAGGCGGCTGTGTCCCTCCCTCTATTTGAAACGAGTCTGTACCTAGCCAAGGAGCTCCTCTGCCTCTCGCAGTTTCTGGAGACTTCTTTGCTACCTTAGGGGGTTAGATTCCCTCTTGCAATCACAGGGGCGCTTTTGGTGGTCTAGGGCCGTCTGCCGTGTTCTGGTCTAGGACCCTCTAATGCACTTAGGCTGCTTTTGCAGTTTCACGTGTGCCTCGGGACGTCTGAGGCGCTCTTTTGGCAGTTCCAGGGGCACCTCGGGCAGTTTCATGTACCCTTCTGACAGTGTCAAGCACAGTCAGGCCATTTCGGGCTCCCTCCTGTCGTCCCATGGGGATTTGTGCCGTGTAAGGAGCCCCTCAAGCAGTAACAAGGGCCCTTTGTAAGTCTCTGTCGTGACAAAGATGCCTCTGACAATGCCTTAGCTCCTTTGAGCGTTTTTTAAGCTGTCTGGACGTCATAAGGTTTAATAGTTTCAGGTGCCCCTCTGGTCGTCACAGAGGCCCCTGTTGCTAGAGACTGCTAGTTAGCAGCCTCAAAGGCCCAGCGTTTGCAGTCTCAGTAAACCCCTCTTAGGTCTTGTCCTAGATGCCCTCTTGTCGTCTCTGGGGAGCATTTTTGTCATCTTAGGGGCCCTCTGGCACTTACAAAAGATCTTTCCGCGATTTCGGGGCTCCTGTGCACTGTCATGGGAACTTGAATGTCGCCGGTGGTTTCCATAGCTGCATCAGGCGCTTCCTCTATACATGGGGTATATCTAGCAGTCTTAGGACCCTCTAGCCGTATTGGGGGCCTTTGCTGGCGCTTTAGGGGCCTCACTGGCAGTCTCAGGGGGACTATTTTTGCGTTAGGAGCTCGCTTAACACACTCGGGGGCCCTCTGACAGTTCAGGCCCCCATACCGTCTTACAGGCTCTCTTATCGTATTTGCCTCAGAGGACCCTCTGACCTTTCTGGCGGTCTCAGGGGCATCTGCCGTGCAGGGGCCCATGTTGCCGTCTGAAGGCCCACCTGACTTTTCCAGTGCCCCTTGAACGTGACGCATCACAATTCGTGTTTTGTCTGTTATCTTGAAAGAAAGCTAGGGCAGACTGGGTGTCCACTTGAATCCGCGCAACGAAAATAGTCAGAATACGGTCCCGTCCAGGGGACCGTGGGCGGAAAGATCTCTCCCGTTTCAAGGGCGGATGAATGGTCGTCACTGCTGCGGCCATACAGCCATTGTCAGGGGCGCAACCAGCCAAAAATTGCGGGGGGGGGGGTCTTGTCAGCGGTGGCCCCTTATTTCATTTGAGCCCTTTGGACAAAAATATTAACAAGGCATTGTTACAGGAGACTCGCAGCAGGAACATAGTTAACCCAAAATTTGGGGAGGGGCTGCTTGACGACTGGTGAGTCCGTGTCCTATGGGTGGGTCTCATGAATAAAAATAGTTCGTGGACATTTTACGACAACGGACGTGTGCCGTTTTTAAACGTTATCAGCTGCAGCCAGCTGACTTTCTGGCTGTCGATGGTCACGCCAAAAAATGTTTTTTACTGGTACGGCCAGGGATATGGTTTCCTATCTCTTTGTGTACGCCCCGGCACCGACAAAGTTGGAATAGGCATCTGCAGTGCAGATGGAATACCGACAACGTAAAACGTTTTCAACAAGTTCCCAGAATATCCCCCCAGAGATGTACTAAGAATTTTCCTGAGAGGGGAGGGAGCTAGGCGAAGGCAAATACATCATCAAAGGTGCACTGAGCGGGCCTGCCCAGCCCACCACCGCTGCCTACGAAATTCATGCAGAAGCTAGGAGCCTCCCACGGATGAAGAGCTCATCAGAATGAGCAAAGAAAACTATTTGAACGTCCTTAAAAATATCCCAGCAACAGAGCCGATGTTGAAATTTTCAGTTTCAAAAAGACAAAATATTATATTGGCTTGGACACCCACAATTATTTTTAGAAAACCACACCCGTGCCTTCCACAGCTGTAAGAGGGGCCCTGTGCAGGCCGTCATGGGGCTCCTCCACAGGCCGACAGGGGCCCCTACTTACGGCGGCAATGGCCCCTGCAAGTCAGAAGGGGCCTTTCACGCCGACAGAGGGCCAGCTACAGTGGACGCTGAATGACCTCGAAGTCGGTGCGTCCCTAAATCCCAATAATCAACCATGGGGCCAGCTACAGGCATACAGGAGGCCTCTTCGGACCGGCAGCGGGCCCCAGCAGTTCGGCGGGGCCCCAAGAACAACAGGGGACCCCTTCACGGGCCAACAGGAGCCCTCCGAAGGCTGGCAGTGGTCCCACAGGCCGGCACGGGCCCTACAAGCCGGCGGGGACCCCTACAGGCCGGCAGAGGTTCTTAAAGGCTGGCAGGGATCCCAAAAGCTGCCGGGAGCTCCCTACAGGCCGGTGCAAGGCTTCCTGCAGGCCGATAGGGGTCCCTCTATACGCTTGGATGGATATTTCATCTGTAACCTTCTCTTCTCTGCCGCTCTTAAAACATTTTGGCGATAGCTTCGGTTTACGTAAGAGAAATTTTCTAAACTAGGTGGGTCCCTTCAGGTATTTCGGAGTCCTTGGACCTCTAGGACTTTCCCCTTCCTGCTGCGCCATGAGTCATTGTTGAATCATTTTTGTACAGTTTCAAAACATTATATAACATAAGATATCTAATTTCAACAAACTGACACAAAATGTAATATAATTTTATTGTCAGCTCTTACCTTACAAAGACATTTCTGTCTCTGCCACTGATGCCAATGGCGTCGTGTAATTTCGCAGTCATGCAGTAGAGATCATTCGTCGATAACTCCGACGGCGGCACCGAAACCTTGGCGGCCAGAGGCGGTACGACCTTTCGCCTCACAAGGGCTCTGTCAGCGGAGTTGGTGGCGGTCGACGTGCAGTTTCGCGGACGCTCACCAGGGGCGCTGTATTACAGAGGTCTCTAGCATGGGCTGAGGCGATTGAGCTGGCTGCCTCTCCAGCCTGCTTGCGCCGTTTACTTGCGGGGCAGCGGGGGTGAGGATGCGGCTCGGCGTGAGGCATGTTTGCAGGCCGGGGCCCTGCTATGTTAATGAATGTGGGAACAAAATGCCCACATTATTCCAGCTTAATCATGCGTTCATTTTTTGCCTCTGTAATTGCACACGGGTTACGTCTGATTTTAATTCCACATTTCGAGATATTTTGGGTGAGCCTCTGCCTCAGTTTCCTCTAATGACGAGCCGCCAATGGCTTTCACCCCTGGACCGGAGCGATTTGGCCCCGGTTGGGTAGTTGCCATGGAGACGCAGGTCCAGCACGGGCCAGCTGCCGTGGCCAGGCCGCAGTCGAGGACACGCCAGGCAGGACGGTGGTGGGGCCGTGCCCATGCTGGACGAACAGCTGCCGGCGAGCGTCAGTAGCAGAAGTTCATCAACGTCGCATCGTCGGGCCAGTCGGCAGGCATTAGAGGTAACATAGTGTTCTCTCGTTCGGACCGCTTCGTCTTGCACTGGGTGAAGAGGTGCAAGGGCCGTCAGCAGTTCATGGTGGTGCTGCTTGGTCCCCTGAAGGAATCGTCTCAGATCCAAGTGTTTCGTGTAGCCTGGCATTCTCACATGGTCCCAGAACTTTGAGTTTCGACGCATTTCTACGGGTAAAGGACATCTTTCGGATTTTATTGAAGACTATAGCAAAGACGATGCAGCGCACTCTGTTGGTGGTGGTGCTGCTGCCGATGTTGGCCCTCGCTCTTGACCACGACACCTTCATCAAGGAGGACGGCATGTTCACGGGAAGCCCAGTGGCCACGTGCCGCGCCGAGTCGCCCCACATGTGTGCCCAGTTTTGCAAAAGGTACAGCAGCAGCCGCTGCCTCGGCTTCACACTGCACGCCAGCAAGGAGTGCGGCATCTTCACCAGCAGGACGTCACTCGGCTCTCCGGGAACCTCCGTCAGCTACGGCCGCTTTCCGGAGTCCATCACAACCACCACCCAGGACCCATGTGCTACTGGGAACGTGCTTGGCTGTGCTGACAACGCCGTCAATAATCTCTTAGGTTGACGTTTTGATGGACGGAGGTCTGACGTACTAAGGCGACGCTATCCAACAAGGGATCACCTTGTTCTTCGTGAAACCTCAGAAAGTTTTCGACGCACCGTTGAGCGCGAGGTCAGAGAATGGCTAGCGGTTCTTGGTTTGGTACGGATATTTTTTGACGAGCCCAGTCGGTAGGACGAATACTGTATTTTTTACTGTATTTTTTTTACTGTATTTTTTTTACTCAACTTGAAAATCTCATTTTCAAGTTGAGCTTCTCCGGTCGCATGTGTTCTCGATTAGACACCTTGCCAGGTCGACACAGAACCTATGACACTCTGGGTCTTTTAACCCTTTTAACTCGTCCCGACTGGGCGGCGTTTAACCGCGCCCAAGGTTTTCCCGAGACTGCGAGAGAACGGAAGAAACGCAGCGCCACGAAACTTTGTGCACCTTTTGCTTGATCATTTTTTACACCTTGTGTTGAATTTTTGACCTGGTGTCAAGTAGTGTCTGACGAAGCTCGGGTCAAGTGGACCTGTGTCCAAAAAGGTTTAGCGCCCTGAGACTCTTTCGCAAAACATGATATCGCAATAAAATTTTGAAGGATTAGAGATTTTGATAAATGCAACAAATTTGCCACCTCAGATTTCTCAGAAATGTCGGGGTCATTGTTCTAAGGTCAATTCCTTTTCAACATCAGTCGTTTTTTTCGAAACGTGACGGCTTTTTTATAATAATATGGGTATGAAGAGATCCAAACATCCAGTTTCCGTAAATGGGCAAAGTTTCAATGGCCTCCGACCACCGACCTGAGGTCAAGTCACGAATAACTGTTATGAATCAAAATGCACTACCATCAAAATCGGCGATGGATGACACAGATCCGGTAGAAGATGGTAGAACTGGCTTGGACGATTCCAAATAATATCAAAAACCGAAAACATTTTTTAAAAAAACTACAAAATTTGGAAATCGCCAGGCTCTTTCGAATAAACCTCAACCAACTATGTAGACTGATAACTAGTATTTTTCAACATTTAAGCACGAAAAACTATCACAAGAACCACTAGGATCAAGAAACAGCACTTGGAAAGGCATATTTTGCGAAAATTAAGAAAAAAATTTGACTTCTGTCTCTTTAACTGTTTAACGCGAAAGAGCGTTAAAATTAGTTCCCGTTAGTTTCATACCGCGTTCGTCTATGGCGTCCGCCGTGCAGCGGTGCAAAAATTGCCACGTCCTGAACTCAACGTTTCCCCGTCTGTATTAAACAAATCATAGACATTAGATGTTTATCGGCATCTGCGGACTTTTACCTTTCCGCCCGTGCCTTTATCCAGACTTTATTAGTCATATAGCCCTTGAGATCTAGAACGTTTCTCGGTCTCGTGCAGTCGGCTATGGGAGAACATATCCAGGACGTAAATGGCTTACATATTGTCAAGAATTAAGAATGAGACCAATTTCGAGCTCTACTCGTCACGAGCTTTCCAACGGTATGCTTATTTTTTACCTTGCAACCAACCATTTGTGAGTTAGAGGGGGGCGGTCAACCGCCCCCTCCCAGTCGGGCGTGCATGGCGCCGACCGACAGTCGGGCGCGGATTAAATGTGCCGTAGAAGACGCTGAAAATATTTCGCAGTTAAGTCAGGGTGACCGGAAAAAGAATATCTTACAGGGCATATTAATAAAAAACAACACCTTGAAACACAACACATTCGTGGAACGTGGTAACGACGAGGATCTCTGTTATATGTGAGCTGCAAAGTCCTAGGTCAACTGAGGGCAAACGCCCGGCATCTACCCCTGTGACTCATCATCATTCAGTTAAATGAATTGATTAGCAGTGGCTCAGATTGGCTTAGCAGTGTTCAACCAGCGTGATACATAAGCCCTACGCAACGCATCACGGCCTATGCATGCGAGGCAGTCAGTCTGTTGCGTCTACACGTCAAAGCCACACCAACCGGAACTCTGAATGGAGCCGGAGCATCCGATGCAAGCGTCGCCGTCACCAGCCCTCGATCAAAACAACGACTCCGACATCACCATTGTATTGCTACCGCACCTGAAGTCCCTGACCGTCTGTTTCTCGTGACACGAGCAATAAACAGCTGACGCCCGGGGCCGCTATTTGTCGCGTCACCGAACGAGGCTGTGAACAGGCGACCGGTCACAACCGTGGTGGTTCAACTCACTGAGAGCACGGGACCGGTTTCACCAGCACCCTGTACTCGAGGCGAACCGCATTTCCATCTCTGTCCCTGGTATGAGGTTCACTGAGGGCACTGTGAGCCGCAAACGCAACCTCAGCCAAAGGCGCACAGACCAAACAGCTGCTCCGGAAATAATCCACTTCCAGGTTAACCAGCCCATTGACCTCCACGCCACAAACAACAGCCACAGGGAAAAACAAAAACAAACAAAAAAATAGCAACCCACGTCAAAATTCTGCACGCTCTGCGCTCAAACGTCTCCAGCAGCATTGGCACCGAAACAAACGATCATTGAGGAAGGTACCCCAAACATTTCCCGAGTCCCCCCACGAGACGAACCCGATCGGGGTGGAAGCAACAGCTGCTGCAGCCGTTGCCGTAGTAGTGTTCTTAGTGATTACACTGCAAAGTTCTGTAGCGATAACCCTACGAAGACTACTAAACGGCGCTGTCCTTGGTGTACAGCCGCACGTGCTGTTTCTCATTGCCCAGCTCGTCCTTGACAATCTTGACCTCGAGCTTATGCTGGGTGGCCTTGACCTCGTCGCGACCTTGAGAAGGCTGAGCGGTCGCCGGCGGTGCGAGCGTGACCTCAGCGCCCACGTCCTGCCGTCTGTGAATCGGGAACGGACGCCGCGGCGGCCTCGGCCCGTGAAAACGGGGATGGGGGTAGGGGTGGGGGTGAGGGTGGGGATGGGGATAGGGTCGGAACGGCGGTCGGAACGGAGGGGCGTTCCTTCCGTGGCCGTAGCCCTGCTGCGGCGGCCCGTAGCCGTGCTGAGGAGGGCCGTAGCCGTGCTGGGGAGGGCCGTATCCCTTCTGGGGAGGCCCGTAGCTCTGCTGCGGCGGCCCGTACGCCTTCGGGGGCGGGCCGTAGCTCTGCTTGGGGGGTTCGTAGCCGTGCTGAGGGGGCCCGTAGCTGGGCTCCGGGGGACCATAACTGGGCTTAGGGGGATCGTATCCCTTGTGAGGAGGACCGTAACTAGGTTTAGGAGGATCATATCCCTTTTCAGGAGGACCATAGCTAGGCTTCGGGGGATCGTATCCCTTTTGAGGCGGACCGTAACTAGGTTTAGGGGGATCATATCCCTTCTCAGGAGGACCATAGCTGGGCTTAGGGGGATCGTAGCCATTGTGGGGTGGACCGTAATTGGGCTTGGGCGCGTCATAGTCCTTATGGGGAGGGCCATAACTTGGTTTCGGGGGAGGACCGTAGCTAGATTTCGGGGGGTCGTAACCCTTATGCGGAGGTCCATAACTGGGCTTTGGGGGATCGTACCCCTTTTGTGGAGGACCGTAACTGGGCTTAGGAGGATCGTACCCCTTCTGTGGTGGACCGTAACTGGGCTTAGGAGGGTCGTACCCCTTTTGAGGAGGGCCGTAACTGGGCTTAGGAGGATCGTAACCCCTTTTGTGGAGGACCGTAACTGGGCTAGGAGGACTCCCCTTCTGTGGTGGACCGTAACTGGGCTTAGGAGGGTCGTACCCCTTTTGAGGAGGGCCGTAACTAGGCTTAGGAGGATCGTACCCCTTTTGTGGGGGACCGTAACTTGCCTTAGGAGGAGGACCGTAGCTAGACTTTGGGGGTTCGTATCCCTTTTGAGGGGGTCCGTAACTGGGCTTTGGGGGATCGTACCCTTTTTGAGGAGGTCCATAACTGGGCTTAGGAGGGTCATATCCCTTTTTTGGAGGACCGTAACTGGGCTTAGGGGGGTCGTATCCTTTCTGAGGAGGACCATAACTGGACTTAGGAGGACCGTAGCTAGACTTTGGAGGTTCGTATCCCTTTTGAGGGGGTCCGTAACTGGGCTTTGGGGGATCGTAGCCTTTTTGAGGAGGTCCATAACTGGGCTTAGGAGGTTCGTACCCCTTTTGCGGGGGACCGTAGCCGGGCTCCGGTGAGCTGTAGCCGGACTCCGGGGGGCTGTAGCTGGCCTTCGGCGGGCCGTAGCCCGGCTCCGGAGCGCCGTACTCTGGCTCGGGAGCGCCGTAGTCGGGCTCGGGCCCGTCGTAGCCGCCGCCGCCGCCGCCGGCGTAGCTGGAGCCGTCGTTGTAACCGTCGCCGTCGTAGCTGGAGCCGTCGTCGTAGCCGCCGCCGGCCGGCTGGTGGCCGAAGTCGTCGCGCGGTCCGTCCGGCGGCGCGGCCGCGCTGGGCCGACTCGGCCGCACCGCCTGCGCGTACTCGGCCTCCAGCAGGTCCGGGTCCGGGATGTCGGGCAGGTAGTCCAGCCCCTCGAACAGGCCCACCAGCGACGGGCCGTCCGCGTCGCGGCGGCGGCGGCGGCGTCGGCGGGCGGTCGGCGCGCGCGGCGCCGCCGCCGCGCCGGCCGCCGAAGCCGACGTGGAGCAGTTCGTAGGAGGACGGCTCGTCGAGGCGGATCTCCTCGTCCTTGAGGCTCGCGAGGTCGCGGAACGGGTCGCCCGAGCTGAAGGAGGACGCGATCTCGTCGCGCATATCGGGCAGATCGCAGCGGCGGCCGCAGGGCGGCGCCGGCGGCAAGAAGTGCGAGGCCGGCCGGCCGCCGGCGCCGCCTCCTGAACGCGTCACCGGCGCCGGCGCCGTCGTCGTGGAAGGTCTCGCCGTGGTCGTCGTGCTGTTGGAAGGCGTCGACGTGGTGGGCGTCGCCCGCGTCGTCGGGTCCCCCGTGGCCGTCCTGGAGGTGGGCGTCGTGGTCGGCGAACTCGCCGTCGCCGTGCGTTCCCTCGTTCCCGCCACGCCCGTCGCCGCTATCTTCATCAAATACCCCACTGCCGCCGTGAAATCCCCCACCGCCGGCGTGAGATCCCCCACCGCCGCCATGAGATCCCCCACCGCCGCCGTGAAATCCCCCACCGCCGCCATTAAATCCCCCACCGCCGCCGCGGACCGGGCCGCCGTCCTCGAACACGTGGTACCGGGTCGGGTCATGGCTCTCCGTGTATATGTGCGTGATGGAGTTGATGACGTCAGTGTGCGCCGGCCTCTTGGTGACGCGGACGGCGCGCGTGATGAGCGGCGGCGGCCGCGGGAAGACGCCCGGCCGCGGGCCGCCCGAGCGGCGCGGCGGCGGGTGGCGCGGCGGCGGCGAGTGCGGCGCGTCCTCGTGCCGGACCGTCTCCGGCTTGGGCGGCCCGAAGCGGTGCTTGTCGGGCGGGTTGGCGACGAGCTCTCGACTGAGCAGCCCCGGCTCCGAGGGGGAGCCCGGCGGCGGCCGGCGGACGGGAGGACCCCCAGGAGGCGGCGGGAGGACGGGAGGACCTCCAGGCGGCGGCGGGAGGACGGGAGGACGTCCAGGCGGCGGCGGGAGGACGGGAGGACCCCCAGGAGGCGGCGGGAGGACGGGAGGACGTCCAGGCGGCGGTGGACCGTGCAGAGGAGGGCGTCCTGCCTGTGGTGGCAGCGGCTGCTGCCTGGGACCGTGACGCCCCGCAGGCCCCGGCCTCAGACGGCGCCGCCGCTCCGCGGCCGACGTTGCCGACTCCTGCGCCGCGGACGCCGCCGCCGCGCCGTAGTCGACGCCGACCACGGGCGCGAGCACGCCGCGGCGCGCGCGGCGCAGCGCCGCCGGAACGTCCCCCTCCGGATGCCGCGACGGCGGCGGCGGCGGCAGTGACGCCGCCTCGCCGACGCTGACCTCACCGGTGGCCGGATCCTCGACAGCCACGCGCTGCACGTAGCCGGCCAGCAGGCGGCGCACCTCGGCGGGAGTAACGCCCCCCTCCGGGAAGTCGGCCTCGGCGCCGCCGCGGCGCAGCAGCCGCGCCAGGAGTGCCGCGAAGCAGGCCTCGTCCATGCACGGCGACTGCAGCTCGGCCGCCATCTTGGCGAAGGTCATCGGCTCGACGGCCGGCGGCGATGGCCTCTCGGCCGGCACCTCGCCCTGCAGCGGCAGCCGGACCGGCGCGGCCGGAGACGTCGTGGCCGGCGGCGTCACAACAGGTGACGTGCTAATGGGTGACTTCGCGACATGTGATGTCGCAGCAGGTGACGTCACAACCGATGGCGTTGCGACGGGTGACGTCTCGAACGGCGACGTTGCTGCCGATGACGTCTCGGATGAGGACGCTACTGACGTCGCGATTGATGACGTTACTGATGATGTCTCAGGAGCGGAGGGCGACGGTGGCAGCGGCAGCGTGTTGTCGGCTGCTGTCCGCGTCACCATCACCAGCAGCAGCAGCAGACAGACAGACATCTGAAACAGGGGCACGCGAGATCACCTCCCGCGTCACCATCACAAGCAGCAGCGGACAGACAGACGGGCATCTGAAACAGGGGGCACGTCAGTTCACGTCACTGAAGAGCTGTCGCGGATGCAGACGCCCAGTGAGGGGGGCGGGGGGTGGATATCCATTAGGTTGTTCGTTCGTCCGCCTGGTGACACGTTTATCGCCGACTCAAGCAAAATTCGAAGTCAGAATCTGAGACGACTGTTCACAGCTGATCGCCTGCACAAAAACAACGGCCGTGTCCTCTCGTTTGTTGTGCTGGCGAGAAGCGTAACCAGAAAGTACATTGGTGGTCAGATACCCCAAACGGGAGCAAACACCACGAGAATATTTCCTGATGGGTTAAGTATATGAGAAACCTAAATACCTAATTCGAGTCTGGGCGGGATGCGGGAAGGAAGCATCTACAAAGCTTAACCCTATTCCTGGAGGGCTAGACGGTATGGTCGATTCCCGGCAGGGGGGCGGATTCGGCTCCCACCCCCCTGAGATCTCGAGAACTGCTCGTCCGATTTTATCGCAACAAACGGCAATCGATTTGCCGTCACGTGAACTACATTTTTATAAAAAGAAATTTTCGAAATTTTGAAAAGTGTGGATACAGGGGGGCAAGAATGTCAAAATGGGGGGTACTTTTGGACTTCTTATAACTCCGTTGTTTATGAACCGATTTCGATAAAACTGGCATGAATCAAGAGATTATGAATGGGGCTTTTACCATGGGTACACAAATCTGAAATTTTGAGAAAATTCATGGGCGTTCACAGGGTTTCAAAAATAGGAGGACTAGTTTTCTAACAACTAAATGAACAAAAGACGCAAAAACACTTTTTTGGCTTCTGCTGGTCATGCTATGCTAAAGAAGTACAAATTGCATTACGATCTTTATATAATGTTAGCATAGGCGGTGCCAGGGACATGAAAAAGGGGAAACTGTCATGGTCACACGTTCTTCAGATCAACTTGTGACCTTTGACCTTAAATGACCTCCAGTGACCTTGGGGTCACTTGGGATGATCCCGTGTGCATTTAATGTTATCTGTAAACGTTTTTAATCATTTGAATTTACTCTATTTCAAAAATTTCATTTTATGGCTATTGCGATATAGGGTAAGCGCTCTGACATTTTAGGCCATAGCTCCGTGACCCGATCTGATATCAAGCTGAAACTTGGTACACAAGTAGAAGGAACTCTTCTACGTCATATATATCCCGGGTTTGGCATTTAAAAAAACGGCGCCGAAATTATTGCAAACAATAATTGACTTTTGACCTTGACCTGACCTTGTAAAGTGACCTCAGATAAACAAAATTATATCTGCGCATTGTCCAACTATTTAGCTATAAATCCATATAAAGTTTCAAGTTCTATCTTAAAAACTGTGTTTGGCAGACATTTTCCTTTTACCCTCAACATGGCGAAAAATGGCCTGAGATACTGAGATACCCAAGATCGTTGCCTGACTCCGCCACTGAGCAAAATAGAATTTTGAAGTTTTGTCACGGCGCGTAGAAAGAATAGCTAGGAAAAGTGACCAAGTTTCGTAAAGCTGCGTTAAAAAGCCCGGAATTGGCAAGCAAAAAACCTGAGGGGGGCGGATTCAGCCCCCCCCCCCCTGCCGGGAATAGGGTTCATGGCAGACTCTCAGCAAAAATCTAGATCAGAATCCAGGTTGAAGATCAAGCACACCATTGCATTTTATTGCAAATTCTGAACATCACCAAATTTTGAGGAAACCTTTGTCGCCCAGTGTCGGTAACATTAACTTCAAGGACAATGGAAAAGAGCATGGGGGAACGTCGCCGCTCACCGCCACCGTCCCTCCACCCGTGAAGATTCGCGAGTTGATGAAAACCATCTGAAGAATCTTAGAAACGTGGAGAGGGCCCTGATTGGTCTCGTTTGTTAGCCAAGTCAGCGTGCTGATCACATCTCATTCGCTGCCGCAAGCAGCCGTAAATGTCAACGAATACGCTGCGCCGCGGGCGCCGCGCAGAGCATTCGTCCTTGGCACGTGATTTTGTGATGTTATCGCTTTGTTTTGACGTCCGCTAGGGCGGCAAGACGCTGCGCAGCACTGGAGACAGCTCGTCGCCGCATCTGTATTCTGAGAGATGACAAGAGATATTGGTGGCTGTGTGACAACAGTCGGCTGTGCATCAGCGTAGAACTCGATCGAAAAATGCTGCGGTAGCTGCCAGATGTCTTGTCATTAGTCGGCAGGTGCACGTGACCCGGAGCAAGGTCAAGGTCGGGGTACGGCGCCGGTAAATAACAGCGCGGGGACACGAATGTTGTTGCCAAAAGCAGAAAATCGTTGACTAAGTTAATTCGAATCAGATACGGCGCTGCCAATCCTGCAAATAAAACATTCCTCCAGAATTCAGCGAGGTGCTAAACACAGGATTTACACAGCCTATGGTCTGCGAATCTCAATGCACAGTCGGACGCTGGTGTCGATGTGTTTGTGCGTAAGCTATCTCCTCTCTCTTAATCGTTAAGACCATGAAACAACCTCCGTCAAAGTGAAATGTGAAATGGGTTTTTATCCAGTTTAGCTGCCATGATAACACTCGTCGCAACGGTTCATCTGCAAATGACTGCATTAGATACGGGCCCGCGCGCCGTGGCAGCGGAGACATTGCAGCCGCCACATATTGCCTTTCTTACCCAAACCATTCCTGCATGCTTCCTACTGAAAGCTCGAAAACAAGCAGCAACGGAATCTGCAGCCTGAAATACCACGTGCACGGAATTCCCACCCAGTTGGAAAAATCTTAACCAAAGTGGCGATGAACCACACAAAGTTTCGACACAACAGCCGTAACTTCAGTTGTTGGTGGTACATCATGGGCTAATTCGCAGTCAAGGAACAATTTGCCGAGCTATGCAGTGGACATCGTCTAGAAATTGCCGCAGGCTCGGCCATTGGGAGCGCAAGTGCCGCAGAGCATGCCGGCTGGTGGCGTCGGAGCCGTTTTAGCTTCAGCTGACACGGGACGACACCACGGCCCAGCTGGTCAGACGGTGAGCTGGGCGACGTGTGTCTGCAGACACGCAGCTGTCTCTGCAGACCTTGCAGGCACGCTTGCTGTGGTTCAGACAACAACCAAAGCGTCGCCTGTTACTGTTTCGAAATCCTTACGCCTTTGTGTCTGTGAGTAACGGCGCTCGGAGGGGAGTTCGCGAAGGCGTGGGGCGTGCTCGGGGAAGGCCAAAGGTGTGTCCCTGTGCGCTCCGTGAGGGTTGACCTTGGAAACGGGCGAGGAACACACGATCGACCAATGGTAAAAGGGTTTAGGCTTTACCGATAGCAACTGGCGGTTAAGGTTTATTTGTTACTGGACGGCATAAGAGGTGGAAGACTAGGGAAATCTGCATTTTAGCTTACGATGTGACGTTTCCTTGAAAACCTCTGGCTGACCGTTAACCCTCGCCCGTTGCGGGATGTGGCGGGTAAATGCTGAGGTTCTCCGAGAGTAACTTCCTAACAATTTGTTTAATCCAGCTGAAAGTTGGTGTACCTTCTTGGGTATCCTTTCAACATCTTACGTTTCGTTAATTTTACATATATTAGCATGGTAACGAGCTACGACAGCACAACAGAAACCATGCAAGCCGTTTTCGCGCGCCAACGCGGCCGATTGACAATGGTCCCATTTGTGTCTCACTGTAAGACGGCTGGAGTGCACAAATGCGACACAATATATATCTCAATAAACTCAAAGCTGGCCAGTAAGATTATGCATCTATTTCATAGGCTTGTGGTCACTGCATGGATCATCGTGGGTATAAACTGAGGTCATGAGCTACGGCGGTGATCACGTTGCTTTCTATCTTTCGCAAAGCGATCAAAAATAGGTATCGCAAAACGACCTAACTCCTCGGATTGTCTGGGCCGTCAGCATTTGAATGATATAATTTTGGAGCAATTTATCTTTCATTTCATGCAAAGAGGGAGAATGCAGAAGTCTGACTCCTGTTCCCAAGGGCGGAGCGGCGCCTCCCGTAGCATAATGAGCCTACAATGTCGCGAAATAGGTATCGTGGGAATAATTCATAAAAATAGGTATACAATGTCGCGAAGTGCCTAAAGTTAGATTTTCTGGCGGATATTGTCTCCAAAAACGTTCAAACGCATCTGAGTCACAATCTTAAGTTATCCAAGGTAATTCTAGGCCACGGGTTTAAGATAACATCGGATGACCTGATATAACCTTGCATGACGTTAAATGACTTTTGGATATCATTCGACAGTGGTGCTGGTTAATTCAGATGCTACATGTAACTTAAATATTTATTGTTTGAAAAAAATGCAGCTTCGAGAACACATTTAAGCCGACGACCCAGCTTCACAAAGATTGACCTCGCATGACCTGGATCGGACTCCATGAGTAAAATACAACTACGTGAGGTACAGAAGAATAACAATGGATTCACGAACATTATGACCGTTTCGCTCCATTATCATTCATTCTCTGGCATTCATTTGTCGTTTAACTCTGTCGTTTAACTGTCGTTTGAGTTTAAAATTCCAACTTCTGGCAATTTTTTCTATTTGACCTCGCCCGAAAGGTCACCCGTTGACCTGAAACTGTCAAGCAGGATACCAGTCGCGAGATCTTGCCAAGTGCAACGTGCTGATTTTTCCGGAACGCTCTAGGACGCACGATGTGGAATTGGCTGGGGGCCGTACGCCACACGTCTCCTACACGTCCACGTTACGCAGAAGCGAGCGAGGGTTAAAATGGACTTAAAAAGGGCAACGTACATATATGATATATATGTACATATATATCATATATGATACATATATGATATATATACAATCGATCTATATATGACGATTAAATACTCCATAGAGGCTATAAGTGCATCACTGAGACACGACAGCTCCCTGGAACGAGAACGATGTGTTTGCCACCAAATGATCCCAGGCAGGGGCGGCGAAAGCTATTTCAAGCTGGGGGCTGACATGTGCCTGGATCTCGATGGAATGTAAGCTATCCCCGTGTTGTGTACAACCCGTCGTTGACCTGGGTGGGTCACTGCGTCATCTCGGAAAAGTCGTGTCCCTCCGGAGAAAAGCGGTGCCCAGGTGGCGCAACACTTGCCCTGGTCCGCTGAGAATCCGACGCAAAACGAAGACAACCTGCATTCCATCGGTATCCCGGCACATGTCTGGGTGGGGGAGAGGGCAAACTGTTCGCGGATCCAGCCACTCCATTCGAAGGAGCCTAAACCACCCCCAAATCCTAATTTCTCTTCGGATTTGGGTCATCTCGTTTTGGGTTGAGACCAGACATAAGAAGACACAAATGCGACTAAATTACGGTATCATCCAGAAAAGTATGGGGAGGAAGGGGCAGAGATGTGTTTATACATACTTCATACATTAAATATATATATATATATATATATATATATATATATATATAGATAGATAGATATATATATCATATACAGGGTCAGTTTTAAATCTCCCCAAGAGTGGGGGCCATGGTCACCTCCCCCCGTTATTACACCCATATAATCAGGTCGTATTAATTTACCGCATGCTTTTACACATAAACCAAGCGTACGTAAGCATACACCCCTCCATTTCACAGAGGTAGTTCCGTAAGGCGGGCCCAAGGCGCCAAACATACCACCCAAACGATCATGTTGACCGCGTTTTTATGACCCAATGTCTGCCACTGCACCAGCACTTCATTTGCATTTAATATGCGAGAGGGACTGGGACTGCAAGTGAAGGTTTCAAATGACACAAGTTAAGACACATTGCCAATGTTTTGGCAAAACATATTCGACTTCAAAAAAGCATCTTGAACATCATTCGAGACGATTCAAGTACCTGAGTACAGATAGGCGTATGGGTACTTAGTCACCAACTTAACCGTCTTGTCCTGGTTCTGTTTTGGTCCTCAACCCGTCTTTCGGTCTCTGCCCTACTTTGTCTAGCCCTGTCCATCTCTGTTTATATTTACCTCTAAAATTCTGTCTGGCGACAATTTTTCATAACGGTTTCGAAATCCCGAGAACGAAGGGGGCCTCAAACCCGGCACCACTGAACAATTCCATTTTCAGCTATGGACAAAAAAGGGCTGGTTTGGGTCGCGATTGGCAAAAAAACGCAAAACGTTAGATGTCGACTTTTATGGGCTTTCATTTAAGGTAACCTAAAATAAACACAAACAACTATTTTTACGGACGTGTACACTGATCTGCAATTACTGATCGAGGAAATTAGTGGTCCGGCGGTATAAATGATACACGTCTGAAACCGCTTAATGCCATCACCTGTCGCTGTTTCAGGACTTCACTGCCAATAAACTCGTACGTGGCACGCGACCATTTTGGGAGGGGTACAAAGATATGTTTGCCCCATGGCTTCGGATGGGCGGGCGCCTTGCCCGCGCCGTCCCCCCCCCCTCCTGCTTCCACCGCCTCTGGTCCCAGGTGATGCCGGGAGTTCGGAGACAACCTGGCAAGTTTTTGTGGCCAGCAACTGCGTCCGGGCAAACACAGCACCTCAGACAAACAAGCGCGCCTGGGGCGGCGTGGTGGCGCCGCTCCGTCGCCGACTATAAAGCCGTCCGGCGGCCAGCCCGCACCAGAAGCCGGCCGGAGCCAGCGTCACCGCACCAGCACCGTCACGAGATGCGCGCCCTCCTCATCGCCTGCCTGCCACTGCTGGCCGCCGCCGCCAGCCCGTTCCAGTGTGCACCCGGCTCCGACCACCCGTGCTGGGACTTCACCAAGGAGCTGGACGCCCGGAAGGAGGCAGAAGGCCTGCTGCCGCCCGGCGCCGAGTACCCGACCTGCGACCTGCTCGGCAAGTACGCACCCAAGCAGTGCTCCGGCTCGCAGTGCTACTGCGTGGACCCGGACGGCGGTCAGCTGCAGTCCTACACCAAGAACCGGTGGGAGGCCGACGGCATGGCCTGTCGCTGCGCCCGCAGGGAGCACGAGATCTCGCTGACTGGCCGACTGGGAGTCACCATCGACTGTGACGAGCAGGGCGACTACCACCACACGCAGTGCACTGGCTCCGTCTGCTACTGCGCCCACCCGGTGACCGGCGAGGAGCAGGTCAACACCTCGGGCGACATCGGGGACTACGTCGCGATCAGCGCCGACTGCGCCGTCAGAACGTACTAGGCGTCCGGCGACGTCACCGATTCGCCGGATGATGTCGTCACGGCCAGCAGGGGGTGATGGGTGCCGGCGATGCGGGCACGAGGAGGCCGTGGTCTGTGTCGGCGCACCCGAAGTCGCGGGCAAGTTCGCCTAGGCCCGTGCTTTCTGCTTTGATCCCACCCGATTGACGTCACGTTCTGAAAACATCGCCGCTCAACTGCGCCGACTTCCTCATTGAGAACGTAACCGTGCTGGCGGGTCTGCATTTGTCCAGAGACGACTTTTCAGTACATTCCTCATGTGAGGCAGGGTCCTTTGCATGCGGGGCTCTCGTTTCACGTGCTCGTTACCTTTGGAGCATGGGCCTTGTTGTGTCGGATGTTGCACTGTAAATCACGCCAATAAAGGACCTAAAATGTGCCGTCTCCGTCATTACAGGTCGTCGTATGATGGACAGGACGAAGGACAGAAACACAGCAGCACAATTATCACCATAGGTCATGTACGACCTCAGATATGATTCAACGATCGACAGAAAATCACGTCCTTCGTATCCGGGAGTTGCAGTTTCCTAACATCCGAACATCTAGGACGTTTATACATGCCTGCCTGCCCTGAGAATGCTGTCTAGTTTGGTGCAGCATAGCTTGGCACAGAGCCATTTTTGGACGTGTTTCGAGCTTTGCACGAAGCGAATAGGAGCGATGTGGCTGGTATTTTAGAGGATCTGATCCTATGGGACCGTTCAGAAAAATGGATCAAGATCAACTGGAACCTTTGCAAGGATACTGGCACCCAATCTGGGGGTCTGAAATCGTAGCATGGATTAATTTAGAGGTCCACCAGTACGTGCGCATCTTTGTGTGTAAATACATTCTTGCCACGTTGCAATGTGGCTTGCTTGCCTCTTGCGTGGGGCTCATAGTCCCAAGCCCACCACTCAACCGTATATACAAACAAACATACCTGTATATATATATATATATATATATATATATATATATATATATATATATATATATATATCCCGCGCCCGACTGACAGTCGACACCATGTATGCCCGACTGGGGGTAGCCCATCCCCCCTCCAGTTAGTGAACAGTTGGTAATACGATAAAAATAGCCATATCGTTGGAAAATTCGTAACGAGCAGAGTTCGAAATTGGCCTCATTTTTAATTTTCGGTGATATGTAAGCCATTTACGACCTGGATATCTTTTGCCATAGCCGACTACATGAAACCGAGAAGCGGCCTGAATCTCACGGGCTGTGATTAATAAAGCATGGGTAAAGGCACCAATGAATGGGTAAACGTCCGCAGATGCCGATTTATATGTATACATATCTATACAACTTCTCTCATTTGTTTAATATCTACGAGGAAACGTTACCTTAAAGACACCGCAATATTTGCGCCACTGCACCGTGGGCGCCAGTGCCGAACCCAGGACGGAAATAACGGGAACTAATGTTAGCCTCCCTTTATTTTGACTGTGCTCAAACTTTGAGAAAAATAGTAGGTGTCAATCTACACAACTGGCCGAGTTTTATTCGCGAAAGGCTCTTTTCCCAAAATGACATTTTTTACAACTTTTTCAATGCCTCGGCATTACTCGCAACTATAACAGCCAATTCTGTTATTTGCTATTCGTTCCAAATCATCCTTCGCCGATTCTGACGGTGGTGCATTTTGGTTCAAAACGAATATTGGTGACTTGATCTCAGGTCAGTGGTTGGATGTCATTGATGCTTTGCCCAATGATGGTCACTGGATGTCTACTATACCTCATACTCACAATGTTGCAAAAAATTCCCTTAATTTTCGAGAAAAAAAAAACAACGACATGTCTTGGAAATCGTGTTGACTTTTTCTAGTCTATTAAGATCTCCAATCCTTGAAAGCTTTGTTGTGATATCATGTTTTCCGAAAAAGTTACAGGTCGCTGAACTTTTTTGGACACGAATCCCTTTGGCGTGACCTAGGTCAGACACCTGATCTGACCCGAGGTCAAAAGTTTAACACAAAATGTCAAATTAGTCAAGCAAAAGGTACACAATTTTGTGGTACTGCGTTCTTCTGCACTCTCGCGATCTCGGGAAAACCTCAGGGGTCAGGGCGGTCAACCGCCCTCTTCCCCAGTCGGGGCCAGGTTAATACAAACACCAAGAAAAAGAATGGCATCGTCAACACTTCAGACACACGCAAATTTTAGGCTCGATTTTTCTTGAAATGCTTTTCTTAGGCGTTCCAGATGGTCCACGCTTTCGTCAACAAAGATGGCATCAGGATACAAACAGTAGATATTAGGTCTAACGTCTATTAGGTCTAACGTCGTAGATGTTTAGAATCTCCTTTTCGAAACAGAGATTTCGAACACTGAAACAGTCATACCGGGGCACATGGTCTAGTACTTTACAGAACCGACACAGCATGACCAATCGACCCAGATTACGCAATACTACCGAAACCAAATGGCAACTTCGTACAAAAAAAGACGAAAAAGCTGTTAGGGATATCGTGTCGTGTGATGTCTAAACATGTCGCGTCCCGACATGTTTAGCCAAAATACGTCGAAATGCTACAATAAATGATGTTTTACGACAACAGAAACATTTTTCGATTTTCATGTCAAAAAAATTCGCACGCGACCAGATAGAGCTACGAGCACCAATGTAGCGCAACAATTTGCATTTGAATACAAAGGCTGCGAACTTCACCCTGTACGTACAGTGAACTAGTGTCACAACAACGACGACGCTCTCAAGACCAGTCATTATACATCCACATGACGTCAATCCACTTGCAGAACATGAGACAGGAACATGACGAGACCACAACGCGACAACAACTTACGGACAATGGAACCATCTTACACAGATGCCATAGCACGATAAGCATCGTAAATGGGAAAGTGTGTATATTTATGAAACTTTTTGTATCATCGCAGGGCTGTTGGGAACAGGGTATTAGCCCCCTTTGAATCCAACGTTTTTTAAGGCCAAAGACATATATATATATATATATATATATATATATATATATATATATGTCTATATATATGCCATACATATATATATAAATATATCTATATATATGTATATAGTTCCACGTCCCCCTGGTTAGCTTCCGCAGCACCAGGGAGCTGCACAAACATGGGGAAGCACATAAACACAAGTAGGTCTCAAAATGGGGGAACAGCAAATTTTGCTGTAGCAAAACAACCTCTAGTGATTAAAGCAATAGATAGTAGGGATAAGTCCAAAGCAATGGTAATGAAGCAGAGCTGGTCCAGCAGCTGTATTTTATGGTCCCAACAGCTGGTGCATGTCTGGCTAGGACTGGACGCTTTCCGTTTTCCAGAAGTTTTTTATTGTTGCTGAGATTTTTCGAAAGCTACAATTTGTTTTGGATATGGAGGCTACCTTTCACATGCTTCTGTAATTGCGTCTGCGCAACCTAATTTAGAAGCGTATTTCGTATGATGGTCTAGGGCTAAAGTGTCCAAAAAACGTTGGCCGAGATAGTACGCTCACCTAAAAGTGCACAAAACTATGCAGATCTTATTTCTACATCAGTTCATAACACATCGTACAATCTTACCATATTTTGTCACCGCTACAGTGCACGTGGACGGGAATAAACTGGTCGCAAACAGGCCAACTGACCGCTCCAGCCCTCTCCTGACTACAGCGGGATCCCCTCCGTGGCGCAGCATGTTGGGCCTCCCGTCACGGGCGGTGTTCACCACTCGGGCAATGACCGCCAGTCCGTGCCTCCGTGACCGCTGCTGCCGGGATGACGTCGGGCCCGTCACGTGACGGGCGGTCACGCCTGGGACGCGCGGGTGATGGTTAGCTTTTTAGTGCCGCCGACCATCGAGCAGCATGGACAATGCTTAGTTTCTCCGACGCCGTGTTCTGCGGCCGTTCCGCGGACTGTCTGTCTGTCTGTCTGACTGTCGCTGTGTTTTTAAACGTTTGCCTGAAGAAGGACTGCTAACGCTGGCAGCATGCCGGTGCACCGGCCGAATGACGGCATCACTGCGCTACTGCGTCAACGGACATACCGCCGCCTCCCTAGTTTGTCCCGTCATGCGGCTACAGTTCAGCTGCAGTTCCGCTGTTCCTGAGCCGACCTGCCACAGTTCGGCTGCAGAGGTGCTCCTGAGCATGGCAGCCATAGTGAGCCCACAGTTCGGCAGTTTCTGAGCCGGCGGCTGCATTTCGGGCGCAGTCCCACTGTTCCTGAGCCAGGCAGCTGCAGCTCAGCCGCATTCCAACGATTCCCGGACCGGGAAGCTGCAACTCAGCTCTAGTGGCGCAGTTCCTGAGCCGGGCAGCTGCATGCTGTCAGCCTCCGCGCCGGGGAGCTGCAGTTCTCCAGCAGTTCAGCAGTTCCTGAGCCCGTCAGATTCAGTTCATTCGCCGCCGTTGGCTGGCGACGGCACGGTCACAGTGAGGAGGAAGCGGCCTGCGGAACTGGATTCTGGCACTCGCCGTTGCTCAACAGTATAAACTATAATATAAATATATACTATACTATAATATAATATATAAACTGTTTCTCAACAGTATAAACTGTTGCTATGCTAACATTATAGAAACATTGAAATGTGATTTGTACTTCTTTAGCATAACATGACCAACAGAAGCCAAAAAAGTGTTTTTGCCTCTTTTGTTCATTAAATTGTTACAAAACTAATCCTTCTATTTTTGAAACCTTGTGAACGCCCATGGATTTCCTCAAAATTTCAGATTTATTGACCCATGGTAAACGCCCTATCCACAGTTTCTCGATTCATGCCAGCTTCATCGAAATCGGTCCATAAACAACGGAGATATAAGAAGTCCCAAGTACCCCTGATTCTGACATTTTTGCCCCTGTATCCGCACATTTCCAAATTTTGAAAATTTCTTTTTACAAAAATGTAGTTCACGCCATGGCCAATCGATTGCCGTTTGTTGCGATGAAATCGGACGAGTAGTTCTCGAGATCTCAGGGGGGGCCAAATCCGCCCCCCCCCCTTCTACCGGGAATCGACCATACTGTCTAGCCCTCTGGGAATAGGTTTAGGGCTGTATATTTTGGCGGTAATTTTTTTAGCTCCAAACCCCGACTTTGAAGAGCGTCCTCTATTTGAGTGCCCTCTATTTTAGATTGATATCAGGGTGGGTCATGGCGCTATGACCTAAAATGTCAGTGTGTATAGCCTATAGCCACGTTAGACACTCATTAGAATTTTGGAAACAGTGAATTTAAATAACTGAAAACGTTTTCAAATGATATAAAATGCACTCAAGATCATTTTATGTAGTCCTGGGCCATGGTCACTGAAGGTCAAAGGTCGTAAATTGACCTGATGAACATGTTACCATGGCAGTTCCACCCTTTTTGATATCTTTGGCGCCGCCTATGCTAATGTTGCAATACAAATATTGCAATATTATCTGTATTTCTTTAGCATAAAAAACTCAAATGTCTTTAACTGCTTTGCTGACTCAGGTTTTTGAGACAAACTGTGGTTCCGTTTTTGAAACTCTGCAAACGCCTATGAATTTTGTCAAAATTCCAAAGGTACAGATTTATGGTAGAAGTCCCATCCACAGGCCTTCAATTCATGTTCATTGCATCAAAATCGATTCATAAGCAGAGGAGTTATAACTAATTAAAAAATCTCCCCATTTTCTCCCTTTTGCCTTTCCCTCCATATAAATCCCTTTTAGGATTTTAAAAATTTATTATAACAAATATATCCCTTACTTTACAGCAAATCCGATTGTTCTTTGTTGTGATGAAACTGGATGTGCGGCTCTTAAAATCGGGAGCGGGGTGAATCTCCCAGCCGGGAATCGGCTGTACCGTCTGGCCTGTCTGGAATCAGGTTGATTAGTACTCATTTTTCATTCTGTGCACCTTTGAACGTCAGTGATTTTGGTACATGCAAGCAGCGCAGGTCCTCATTATCCAACCCTCCCGCAATCGTTAGTGAATACATTATTTTTCGTTATACCTGAAACACAATGGCTCTTCTTGCTCATACATGACTTGTCACACAGGACGAGGCCACTGCGTGGAAAACGGTCTTTTCGGACGAGTAAATACTCTGGAAAAAGTGGATTTATTGTAACTTGGAAAATGAAGAACAGATTACGTCATGGCAAAGATAAACAGCATCACAACATCACAGGCTCTTTGAGGAGCTCATCCTCCGCCCCGCGATCTTGATGTTACTGGCAAAGACAGAGGCAGAGTCAAAGACCATGTCATTAATCAGACCTGCGACCGATTTTGAGGCAGCCGAAACAGACCACGGCCTCCTCGGACACATCGCCGGCACCCATCGCCCCGCTGCTGACCGTGATGACGTCATCCGACTGGTCGGTGACGTCACCGGATGCCTAGTACGTTCTGACGGCGCAGTCGGCGCTGATCGCGACGTAGTTCCCGATGCCGCCCGAGGTGTCGACCTGCTCCTCGCCGGTCACCGGGTGCGCGCAGTAGCAGACGGAGCCAGTGCACTGCGTGTGGTGGTAGTCGCCCTGCTCGTCACAGTCGATGGTGACTCCCAGTCGGCCAGTCAGCGAGATCTCGTGCTCCCTGCGGGCGCAGCGACAGGCCATGCCGTCGGCCTCCCACCGGTTCTTGGTGTAGGACTGCAGCTGCTCGCCGGCCGGGTCCACGCAGTAGCACTGCGAACCGGAGCACTGCTTCGGAGCGAAGCGGCCCAGCCTGTCGCAGGTCGGGTATTCTCCGCCGGGCGGCAGCGTTCCGCCGTTCTCCTCGCTCAAGGCGTCGAGCTCCTTCACCTTGTCCCAGCAGGGCTGGTTGGCGCCCAGCAGCGGGCGCTTCGTCGCGGCTGCGGCGGCCAGCAGCGGCAGGCAGGCGATGAGCAGGGCGCGCATCTCGTGACGGTGCTGGTGCTGGCGCTGGCTCCGGCCGGCTTCTGGTGCTGGCCGGCCGCCGGACGGCTTTATAGTCGGCGACGGAGCGGCGCCACCACGCCGCCGGCGACGCGACTGTTTGCCGAGCCATGCGGACCCGGACAAAGGCCCGCCTTTGTCCGGGCACAAAAACTTCTCAGGTTCGGCTCATTTGAATTTCCCGGCATCACCTGGGACCAACTGGTGACAGGCACCACCAGCTCTTGTTCCTGGGGGCTTGCGGTGCGTTGTTAATGTATGCAGAACTGTGCATGCACTTTGTATCCTGCTTCTCTGATTCGTTATTGTAATCTTCATTCTTGTAAACCTAGCCCCAGTCGTCGTTTAGTTTGCATGCCTCATCCAAGGGTGTGCCAGGACAACGAAAAGCGAGGAACCATTTGTTGAGAGGCGCGCCGACCTCCACAGTGGCGCCAATCTCAAGGAGGATCGCCATCGGCTTGGAATGAGGTCGGTACGGTGTTTAGACGGAATGAACTGCACGTATCTCACTGCGTTTTTATATGCAGATTAACATACACGAATAAGTTCGGTGCCACGGAGTTAGATAAAGTGTTCTTTTGCACTCCTTTCACGATGCTTCCTTCGATCTCAGACTTCTGAAGTCATTTTGGCGTCTGTACGGGGGCGCCTGTTCTGGATAGAGCGCCAAGTCTACGGGCGTCTGGTGATGGGAATTCAGAGTTTAGTTCCGACTGCGTGATCACAACGGCACCCACAGAAGCGTCTGATCTGCAACTACCTCTTGGCGCGTAAGGGGTGCATGTCTATCAAGACGTGTCTAGCCTGTGAGAGGCGCCAAGTTCCTCCAGGGCAACTGCCAGTTACAGACAGAATGGGAGCGTCTGACCTGTTCAAGACTATATGAGGGCTATCGGATCCGTTTGGGAGCGCCGTGTCGGTACGCCACAGGACTCTGCTGATGGTGATTCGGGTTTTATGGTAGCTCTGATTGCATCGTTACATGCGTCCAGAGGAGCGACTGTTCTGTACGGGGGCGCGTGTCCTGTAACGAGCGACCGCCTCGTTTAATATACCTGGTCGGTGTGGGTTCCCAAGTCCCGTAATGGAACATGGTCTGTACAGGGGCGCCAAGTATGTGAAGGCTGCTTAGTCTGTACGGGGCGCCCCGCTTGAAAAGGGCGCCGAGCCTTTTCAAGGAGTGTTCTTGAAAGTTTAGAAAATTTTGAGGAGTGTTCGATCTGCATGGTGGGGGGGGGGCGCCTGGGCTGCAAGCGGCGTCTGCCTCGTAGATGAGCCTGATCTGTGAGGGGTACGAAGTTCTTCAGAGGTGCTTCATCTGTATGGGGTAGGGGGATGCCTGGCCTGTAACGGGCTCCACGTGTCCACGAGGTGTGTCTGACCTGCACGGGAGGAGTCGGCTGAAGTTTGATTGCTGCTTACATGGCCAAATACCCTCATCCCAGCAAAACATTCTCCTGGATTTCGGCCAATCTATGTTCCCGGGTTTACGAAGTGTTTTTGTCCGTTTTCTTCAACCTTTTTGCTACAACACAAAGGGGTGTCCGCAACACAGGCCAAGAAATGGAGGACATGTACCCCTCGTCTCGCGGACCTCTGCTCCCATGCATTCATTGCATGGTTTTGGAATACACCTGATACACCTGATAGAACGGGCCGTGCGAGGCCAACAAGAAACAGTATTAAATAACAGTTGACAATGTTGGATGATGTTGACAGCTTCGAAGGAAACCTTTCCGTGTAAATTTAAAGAGAAAGTGCCCTGACCGTCAGCCTTTCATGCCGTCTGCTGCGATGAGAATTGGGTGTCCAGCCACGGGTGGTCGTATCTCCGAGCTCTTTCGTCATGGACCGGCCGTGCGTGCTTCGCTTGATTTCAGATATCAAGACATCACGATATCAAACCTTAACCCTACTCCGTGCTCCTGTCCGGTATGTACGATTCCGTCCTGGTGTGGGGGGGGGACAGATTCTATCCTCCCCTGCAATCTCGAAAACTATACTTCCGATTTACTAGCGAAAAAATGATTTCGACAGCCTGTAGCCAGATCTACATTAAAAAAGAAATCTTGAAAATTTTGAATAGGAAGTCAAAATGAGGGTATAAGGAGGGGTTTATTCATGCTGTTTTCCGGACCACATTCCTGGCCGATTTCATTGTCCTTCAAGTCATTCTACCGGAAATTCTTACGTCTATCACATGCATTAGGAAAAAGTCGATTTTCAAAATTCATAGATGTACACACTCCACGCAAAAACGGGTATACATTTCCGGAAAACGGTAATTTATTCTACGACGCGTTTTGAGTATGGCTAGCTTATTTGTTCCCGGAAACAGTTACTTATGTGTTACATGCCATATATACATATGACAAATCCGCATAGGCGGATCCAGTTACCTGAATAGTTAGAGTAACTAAATGGTGGACTATTGGTAACTGGTTTCCCTATTCAAGCATCCTGTTAATACTCTTTTGTAGTGTGTTTAGAGTTCTCATTTTGGGATGATAAGCGCATCACATTTTGAAACAAATAAATCAAAGTGGTAACGCGGGCACATAAAAAGGGGTATTTTTGAAAAACGTTAAGTTAATTTTTGAATCCGGTGAGATTATGCGCGTGAAAAAGACATTGGCGTATGTATCACTTGTCATGGTAAGCACACACGGAAAGTGATCAAAGGCAGATCCTGGCAACAAAAAGAGGTCTTAATAACTTTATGGTGATAGCTGGTTTTATTCCGTGAATCGAGTTATATCTCAGGAATAAGAAGAAATAAAATACACCTTTTACACTTTCCTGGATGTTTAACACAGTAAACGTTTGTACTCATGCAATCCTAGAAACTCGACGCCAACCGTTTCCTTGGGTCTGTTTCTCGTATCTCTTAATTTTCTTGGGATCCCACACTTCTCCATTTCCTTTTCAAACAAATGCAACAAAATCCTTTTTGTGGGTAAATGTCCTAAAAACATGGGTCCCGTTAAAAAGGAGCACACAATTTTGGGAAATGCTTATGCATTATACAGCACATTTTGAGTCTGGCTATTTTTTCATATTTGTGTTCGTGTTCGGAAAACATTGCCATATGTGTCACATCCCATGTTATTAACATATGAGAAATGCTCATAGGCAGATCCGGTTACCAGAGAAAAAGGGATAACTTTCTACGATTGGCAACCGGCTATCATATTCAAACATTTCGTGAGTGCTGTCTTGTCTTGTGCTTGAAATTCTCATTTTGAGATCGTACGCGAATCATATTTCGAAATAACAGAACCATGGGTTAATTATAGGCAAGGAGCCAAAAAGGGGGTAATTTTCGGAAAATGTGAAGCTTTGTTGACATAAACATCGAATTTGGTGAGATTATGCGTATACAGAAACCATTTCTACGTGTCACATGCCACAGGTGCATCCAGATACCAGAAAAGGGGGTCATTAACCACATGGTGATAGCTGTGTTATTCCGTACATGCAGTCATAATTTTTCGGAAATAGGAAGAAGTAAAATGCTTCCTTTTACGTTACCCTACATCCAAATCCGGTTTTTATTTTCACTGAAATATATGGCACTTGACCCTTAGATATGTGGAGTTCAGAACGCCAGTCACACAGATCCAGATGTCTCTTGGACCAACGAACTTGTTAATGCACGAAATATGCATCCGAAAACTGATGCCTGAAGATGCTCATGGCAGCATATGCAGGCGAACGATCCCCAGGAACTAGGACAAATATGGCGATATCGTACGGATTCAAACAATGAGTCGCAATTTTTTAAGAACAAGGAATTGTAAAAAAGCGCTACATGCCCCTTTATCTACCACTGACCAATATTTTTCTTAAACATGCTTGAAAGTAAGCAGGTTACAAATACTTCAATCATTTGAACTGTCCATAATATTATAAAGAACATCAAAATAGCACATGATCACGTTGAATCGCGCGATCGCCAGAAAGCGCGATATTTCTCACACATTGCTCCCAGAAACGTGTCCTGCAACCCCCTTCGGAGGATGTAAATTCTGGAAGTTTCGTCGCAACATGCAAAAGTCATTTTTGCAAAAATCTCCCGAGTTTCGTGAAATAGCTCCCAAAAGACAGGGAATGACCAGCGAAAATCGGAGGGGAAGGCAGAATCTGTCCCCCCAGCACAGAACATAGTTAAGGAACGGCACTGGTGAACCATGACCTCTTCTTCCACGCATTATATATATATATATATATATATATATATATATGTGTGTGTGGGTGAACGCACTACTGCTGTTTCTAACACCTCACCGACCGTTTCTGCTTGCTCCCAGACAGACGTTTCTGATTCCACATCCCAGTTTTCAAACTCGCAGTCATCTGGAGAAAAAGCCTCCGGCATAAGCCCAGGTCATTTTGGAAATCCTCTACAAATTGCAAATATGACCGAAACTGTTCAATGCCATGGAGTTTGCAATGAGCTGGTATGAAGAAAAATGCGTACTTGATGTTTTGGCTCCATCCCATGTCTTACAATCAGTGCCGAATTCATGCATCACTGGAGACATGCATGGATAGTTTTTTTGTAAACGAAAAAAACTGAATGCAGTACAAGGCGCATACGAAAGCATCTTCAAAACTCAAAGAAAACGACCCAATGCACCATCGTCCAACAGACATCCACCGCCCAAGTCCCGTCGCGAACGCGTTAATTCAAAATCAACCACTTTTTCAGGCATTCCTTCAACATAGGTCCGCAGTGGCACCTTGGATACTCGTATCAGCCGCCCCCATCTCTGCGCCGCTCCAGCCCGACAGTGGAAGGATCGCCGCCCCCAAGTTCCGTCACCACCCGTGGGGGCTGCGTGATGTCGGAAGACGATCCTCAGTCTTCTCTCAAGGATGCCTGGAGTGATGTGACAGATGCTGCGTAAGGAATGGTACATGAAACGACGTGATATGCTCGCGGTGTTTTAGCTCCCGCAAGTAGGAGGCAGGAGCACGCTGACTGCTGCTCGGTCTATACACCTTGGCCAATTTCCGCCGAGAAGCTCGAGCTCGAATTTGGCCCTCTTTATCCAGTGTCAATGAAGTGCGGACGCAGATTTGAGGACCGCTCCACGTGCTCCGGTAAGTCGCCGCCAGGACAGAAACGGCGACCACAAACACCGGTCTCCTGGTGAACATAGCGGCAGTGCATTGACGGGGTGCCATGGGCGTACCACCCCGGGCTTTATGGCTCCCAGCCACGACGTCGGTAGCGTCATTTCGATCGGGAGTACGGCAGGCGGCCTAATCACGGGCTCGCTGCAGCGTTCGTGGTTCGGCGCCTTCCTGCAGTGATCATGGATTTTCGCCACCGTAAGGAAAGTCCAGCTAAAAATTCAGTGCTTTGCCATGCCCGACAGGGTGCAACGCGGTTCGGACGAAACGAAGTTGAGACCATCAACCGCTAAACGTCAGGCATCACAGCCAGGTATGACTTACATATGGACGCGAGGGAACTGCTAACGGCATTTGATACGAGCGTCAGTTGTAAACCTATTACACTTTGTTTTTAGAGGCAACTGTTTGCGGTTGGAAAAGGTGCTGTTTTTTATGTTGAAGGATACCAAGTAATATGCGCTCCAAAAACATTTTATACTCCAAAAGCTTGATCTCGTGCCTCTATCAAAAAGCTACATTACAACCATGTTGACAGACTTCTAACTCTGCAAGCAAATGACTCTGTCTCCATGCATTAAGAAGCAGATATGATATCATAACTAATTTGCACCAAGAATGCCAACCTAAACCAGTTACTGTTTGCAAAACTGCGTACTCCAGTACAAAAATTATACTCTGACACCAAGCACTGAAGCCAAAGTTCCAACCCTGGTATGCAGTGTAGATAACACGCTCACGTTTCACTCTTCAAGAGTTCAGTGTATCGAGATTGCCATTACCTTCAGAGCAACTCCTAGTCGTAGTGGGTCGTCCAATGTTTCGAAAACCCAAAGCCCGGGAGCTCATGCTGTTTCGAATATATTATCTGCCGCTTAGATCATTAAGCTTTGTTCTGATAAGACCTGTTTCAGCCCGGTGAAGACAACTTTGAGACAGTCTTGTCCGTTCTTCGTCCAATGCTTCAAATGACCCAAAACCCGGGAGCTCATGCTGTGTTATCTGGCACTTACATCATTGTGCTTTGTTCCGAATAGACCTCCAGTCTCAGTCTAGCAAAAACTACTTCGAGACAGCCTTAAATTTTCCTAAAGCGCAGTTTTCCGTGCATTACGAAGCACTCAGCAATACAGAAGAGAGTAATGAGGGAATACACAATACCACACATACTGACAAGGGGAGACTGACATTACCCTGGAAACGGGAAGGGCACAAACAAAACCACTCGGGTTAAACGGAATGCGGGAGGGGAGTCCAGAGCCATATGGCAGCAACGGCGCACATTTTGTAAGTAGATCATAGAGGTCTATGTTAAAAAGTCCTTTTCCCATTTTCGCCGATTTTTGTAACTTGTAACCAATTTTTCCATTTACTGCTCACAGGGGAGGGAACATAAGAGCGGTGGTGTGGAAGGAGTACTTAAACTAGCTTTAAATGAGAGATTATTGTCAGCAGGCAAGGTAGGATTGGCTCTCCAAGCCAATGAGAGCAGTGAATGCAAACTCACTGTCCTGGACCATCCCCAAGATGTGCACATTTTGAAGGAAAAATGCCCGACCAGACACTTATAATATATTTATACACATTCCGTCAGAAAATTTATTCCAATTTTTACGAAAAAAATAATTTTCATACATAAGTAATGTTAAGAATGTGGGTTGGAGCTGAAAATCAGATTTTGAATATCTAAACACTGAACCAAATATTCAACTCCCAAATAACCAGAAACATTCGCATAATGCAATGTTATCCCTAGTACCTTCAGCAAGCATAATGTTTCAGCACGTGGTTAAGGATAAATAACAATTACTTCATCCTACTACCCACCTGCAAGATTCAAGCATCCTACAACCCTAACGGGAACATACAGCATTCTCCACCTCCACTAGGCGTGGAAATCTGCCTGTGGAATGGTAAGGACGCTCGTCGCATACTTCGGGAACCGGATGGCAGAAAAAGGCATGGGCCAGTTATCTGATACCGGAGCAAACAAAAGTTTCAGAAGTCCGAACGGAATGCGCTGTGGTACAAAACGGAGCAGCCAGCCAGCTCCGGGAGTAAGGCGACACCGAACAAACAGAGCACAGGGTGACGGATGGTTCCTTTGGATAAACATCATCCAGACGCATAGCTAGTATTTTCCTCATGGGGAGGGAGGCTACTAGCAAATTTTGTCATATGCCAGTCGCATGTACAAAAATTTGTGTAAAAAACAGCAATTTTGTGCTATTAACATTAGATTCAATGCACAGGAAAACATACAATGTTTGCTTTTGCAGCATGCATATAAACACTATTCCACATTCGTGCAAAATCGCCACATGTCTAATGTAGACCGTTTGGTTCAGGGGGGAGCCATGGCTCCCATGCCCCCCCCCCCCACCTTAGCCACGTCCCTGATATCATTAAGGAGGTCAGAAAATGTCAATTTTCTGTTCATATTTTTATCTTCATTTTGATGGAAGCATCTTTGCGACCATCCAGCAAAGCTTTGGTAGTATAATCATCAACGTCCTTATGCTGTAGGTGGTAAAATCCCTGTGGCCAAGAATCCTACAAGAATGGATGCAATGCTACACTTAGATTTTGGGAATACTCGAATAGGACATTCGAATGCGACCACCCAGATATTCCTTTAATGAAACGCAACCAAATGTTCAGCAGTGTGGGTACACCTTAGTACACCACGACCAGTTACCATCATGCAGCGCCAACCAGCCTGCAGCAGTGCCTAATCTATCCTAAACTTTTTCATAATTAAAGTATAACGTGAATGGGTAAAGGCAGAGGTACTGTAAGATTCGAGGCAAGCTGCTTCAAAACAACGCAATCTTACAACCTGCTAAAATGGAACCTCAAGCGCTGTATGAAACCGATCTCCACAATTTCTAATGCCTGGAAGCATTACGCAATATTTTTCGTTTCATCGCAACGGCCGCACTAAAGATGCCGCCCGCTCAGTGATGCCAATTATTGGTATAATATTCCAGCTCTAGTCAGTCTCTGAGGCTGGTGTATTTTTAGCCATGTTTAATATACACTATGGAAAACTTTGGAGCATCCATTGTTCAACGGCCATGGAAAAGAATGAAGCAACCAGCTAGTATGACGACGAAAACACTAAAAGTCGCGTCACTTGTCAGTTTTCTGGTGCCGCACTGTCCACCGACAGTCTGTGACGCCATCCATCGTCTGCTGCTGTTACAGCAACACAGTTTCACTCGACTTTCCACGCTTAGACGGCCTGGTCATCTGTTGGACGACCAGACCGGCTCAGAACTCAGACGAAACAGACTTCAGGTAACAACAGACTCTGACAAACATACCTCTGACCGCAGACGGCAGCGGACGCAGACACTACACGACATACCTAACCGACAGCAGACAAGTGACGGCAAACGCCATGCAACAGGAGCAGTCCGCGATGCTTCTGTTGCATCGCGGACCGTCTGCGATGCAGAATAAGTCGGCTGATGCAGAAACCAGACGATGGCAGCGTTTCTGCCGCCCTCTCACGTCCTCTCACGGCATTTCGAAGACGTTTTGACAGTATTCAAATGGCATCTCGAACACGCAGAAGCAGGCACGCGCACGCCGGGAACGGACAATACATACAAACAGCTTCAAAAGTGGAAAGTTTCACACGAGGCTGAACACCCTTTGCGGCATGATCACCTTCGCGGCATGCATGCTGAACAACATATTCTGGAGGATCAAAGGTATTCCGACAGCCGAACTTTGGGGAGCAATCACTGCATCGTGCGGCGTCTACAGCTAGGTCCAGAAAAAGAAAGAGGAGGAAACAATAAACATGATTCCATCGTTGTTCGAAGTTTTGCGTCCTAACGAGGATTTTACTTGATGGTAACCTTGTTAGGTACTCCGATATTGCAAACTGGCACCAGCATGATGCTGAAAATCCTCCCAGTTTCAACAAAACACGCTTTCCAATGGCCGCACACCAAAGACGCAATGAAGACCGGCACGATCTCTTCCGATTTCATTCGATCCCGGAATTTTCGCCCCTTTCTTAAAGCGCTGTCAGCTTTACGCGGACTTGGCGCCGGCAGTTCCATTAAGTTCCATACGTCAACCGGTCGTCACGGCGTTTCCAGCTCGCTCGCGGCTCCAGCAGCCAGTCACGCTCGGCGGAATCAGCTGACGAGGCATGGCCGGCAGTCAGCTGACTAGTCACAGTCGGAAGCGTCAGCTGACAGAGCCCTCTGTAGCCTAAGGCAAAACAGAGCGCGCTGTGCCACCGGTGATACGGTTATCATGGTTTTTTTTTTTCTAGACGTCTGTACTTCTCAGATACTGGCAGGAGATGTGGACAATTGAGATCCCCATACAATGTCACAAAACGGGGTTCTATAATGCACGGCGAGCATCACCGAGACGAAAGCGTGAGGCGCGCAGCCGTTACTCGTCCGCTGACTCTTGGTGGCCGTACATACTTCCGGTGTTGCCAGTACAGCCAACCCAGTCATCTTACAAACTGAGTATCCCATCTACAAACTGAGATGATGTGGGGTAACAGTGACCCATGAACTGTTTCGGGCAACATCCGAAGAATTCTGAAAGCTCTCCATTAAGGACAGACCATTTTCCCAACGAGTTTCTTCACAAAATATCAGTCGTCTGTCTTTCAAAAACGAAGGAGTTGGAGCGCTAAACGCGCGAAGGCCACCTAAGGACTGATAAGCCAAAAGGAAAAACTTCACCATATCGGACTATGCATAAAGTGTTCGTCCACATTTCTGTATATATATGTATATATATATATATATATATGTGTGTGTGTGTGTGTGTGTGTGTGTTCGTGTGTGTTTGTGTATTACAAGTAAAACACACAGAATTATAAAGCTTACTGGACTCCATGAGAGCATGTCATCAGACCGCTGGATGTCAGTCTTCACTCAAGACATTCATTGGTGCTTCAGCGTGGAAACTGCTGCAGCGCTGCCAAGGCTCATGCGTGTCCTTGCCGATCAGATAGCTTTACAGGCCCCTACATATGTCTTAAATGGCGATTGCCTCTGAAATCTGTTGCTGCGATCGCAAACCCGGCCAGAAATGAGATAAAAGTTTAGAAAAACCCTTAATAGGTTTAAAAGTTCCGAAAAGTTTTCAGATTACCCTTAAAAAATCAAGCCGTGTCATGTAAATCGGCTGACGGAAGGGTAGGCTGCCTCGGACGTTTCTCCTCAGCCACATGGACGTGATGTCCGCCACAAACGTAGGCGGAAGTTTCCCGAACACCACCACAGGCCGGCCTCGGGATGGGCACTGGTTCCCAGAGTTCTGACCAGGTTTCCCCGTTTTCCCGCCCGCGCGTAACACGCTGTTTACGCGCTGAGTCTTTCCGTGTCCTTGGTTTAGCCTTTTTTCTTTTCTAGTCCGGGAACGCTTCCATTCCGGCAGTCACCGTGTTTCGACCAAATGTGTTGTCCTTAATTCTGTTTTTAACTGGCATTTCTCTCCGGAGTTTCGCCCACGTTGGACCGATGACCTTCCAGTCACAAGGTCGCATACAAACCAGTGCCGGTGCCGCACATTCATATCAGGAAGCGCAAAAGCGAGGACAGCGGGGGCACGAGACATGACTTACTACGAGACATGCCTTCCCTTACTTCCACTTCAGCCCCCCTCCCGTCCACTCCTACTCTTCATTTGTGGCGCCGCCACTGCTCCAAACCCGACGACACTGCTGTCGTCGGGCCTTCAGACTGAAAAATCACCACCAGACTGCGGTTAGCGTGGCCGTGCCCTTGGCAACGCAAACCTCCAACGGCCGGCAAATATCGCGCCCTCCGGTTCGGTGACCGGGACCTCACCTTGCGCCTCAGCTTCGCCGCATCGTCCGCGCGGCGGCGATCAAACATGAAACCACGTGACCCCAGTCAACACCGGTCCGGCCCGGCGGCAGCCGCTCCAGCACCCATACACCGACTGGCGCGCATGGGACGCTCACCGCCCGGCCAAGCTCGCTTTCATTTCACTGACGTTCAGTCCCGCTGCCCGCGCCTGCAGATCCGCCGCCGCCGCCGCCGACGCGGAGAAAGCAGACTGCAGGCACCTGCTGAATCAGAGGTGCCAGCGCAGTTTTCACGCGCGTGCAGCCCTGGTCGTCCGGGGCGCCTCCAGTTTCGAGAAATGGTTTCCGCGTGGCGTTCGCCACGGCCGGCGGCGCACGCAGGGCACGATCTTTGGCACCCGGGCGATTGGGTTTCGGCGCTTTGCTTCCGGGTGGGGCACGAGAGGCTGCTAATCCGATAGAGAGCTAGAAAAGCGCGATTGGTTGATAAGGTGAAGCTTGCGAACAACGGTAGTCGCTTATCTGTCGTCACGGGTCGCGTCCCTGACGGCGTGCTAAATTTCTCGGTAGAAATAATCAGGATTTTCTCCGTCTCGCACGTGGTGGTGTGAACGGTGTCTGGGGGTGATTTGCGTCGGATGCATTCGTGCCTGACTTCCCAAGAGGTTGTGATGTTCATGTGATGCATGACAGTTGCCTGGTTTAGATGTTGTTTAGCACCACTTCAGTAGTAATTTATCAGTGGCTCAGATTTCACGTCCTAAGGTCGTAATCACGGACTACGCCGCGCACCCGCTCGAACCTCGGCTTCGAACTCACACGGACCATACCACGCAAAAGAAGGAAAGCGAACTTTTACGGAGCTTCTCAATCGGGTGTATGCATGGTGTGAATAGGTCTTTCCTCATCGTGACTCGTTAGTGCCTCTCAGTGTCGGAAATTCAGACAAACAGTTGGCAGTAAATGACGCTAGGTAAAGTGTTTCTTACATCAGGGCTCGTTACCTGTAAACTCTTCATGAAAAGTCACACCACAAGGCCGAAATTTCAGGAAGTACATCGATGTCCTTCACGCTGATCTAAAGGATATTTACCACTGGTCTCGTACTTGGAGACTGAAACTCAACCCAGATAAATGCAAATCCATTCTGTTTTCTCTCGGCATCTCCCCCCCCCCTTTAATTCTTCCCACGCCCTCGATGGCCACCGGCTGAAGCGCTGTGAACGCATTCAAGATCTCCGAGTTATCCTAAGCACCAAACTCGTCTTTGCACACCAAGCTGGGAGGGGGGGGCATTCTCGGCATACTATTCTGTTTCACGAGCTATTTGTTAGGGTACTATTTCTGTGTTTCGGTGCTCTGTGATCCAGATGCTTCTAGACCCATTGAAGATGTCGTCGGAAGAAGTATGGGCCTGAAAATAGATGTCTGGAGACACCCATGGCAATATATCTATGACTTGTATTCGTAAATTGGGATCAATATGTCTGTATTAAACGTTAGCTTTGTTTTATACATGGAGAGAGTCATGCATTCTTAAAAGTAGGCAAATATAAACACCTCCTTTTTACATCCGCCTGTATCAACCTGTAACCTGCATTTCTCATAAAAATAAGGAAGGTAGAATTATTCTTAAACCCATTAAATCCGTAAAACGAAAACAAATTAATTAAAATCAGACAGATTAATCCAAATCAGAGTATACGAAAGTATCTAAAAAATGTTTCAAAGCGTGCACGTAATAAACATTTCGATCATTTGAACTATTCGTGGAATTATGAACGACACCAATATAGTACATGAGGTCGAAGTGGCGATCTCCAGAAATCGCGGTAATCCTCAAACATGTCTTCAGAAGCGTGTCCTGGAATCGCCTCTAAAAGAGGTAGATCTTTTAAATGTTGTCGCAGCATGTAAAATACAAATTTAGGAAAAGTCACCAAGGTTCGTGAAGTGGCCCCCAAAAGCCCAGGGATGGCAAGCGAAAAACCGGAAGCGGCGGAGGTTGCTGCCAGCACGGAGTAGGGTTAATGGATAGATAATTATTTCAAAGGTTTGTGTGGGAAAGGTCAGCCCGACGAGTCCCATATGCTCAGTTACCCTCGACCCCCCCGCCTCAATTTTTTTCGCATCGGATTTCAATCAGTTCATTTTCAATTCTGACAAAAATGAAACAGAGAAGATTTGTTTTCCCGCCAATTACATGTTTACACCGCAGCACCTTGTAAAGCAGCACTGGAGCGAACTAAACGATACACACTGCACGTCCTTCACATACTGTGCAGCGTGCAGGCGCGGGGGACAGCTGCTCTTAACGCCACTTATTGCAAATCTCACATTGTCGGCAACTTTGCCGCCGATGCAAGGAATGCCCAGTGAGGCTGGTACACTTATGTTGTCAGGGGCGCAGAGAATCAACAATTTCGGAGAGGGTCTTCGCCCGGCGGTGGTCCCCTCACTTCATGTCGGCCTCTTGGGCGAAAATATTAACGGGGTTATAAATTTTACGGGGAGTTCTCAGCAGCGGCACGGCCAGCCCAAAATTTCGGATGTGTGTGACCTGTGGTGAGCCCCTTTCCTATAAGCGGGCCCCCTGAATAAAGAAAGCCAGTGAGAATTTACGACAGTGGACGCTTGCTGATCCCGATACTTTATTAGTTGCAACCAGCTGGCTCTTCTCTGATCGTCGATATTCGAGACAAAAGCAGTTTTTTTACCGGGGCCTCTCTCAAGCGGCACTCTGTAGGCCGTCAGAGGCTCTTCCACAGGCCGTAAGAGAACCCCTCTAAAGGTTGGCAGGGGGCCCTACAGGTGGCGGCAAAGGCCCCGGCATGTCAGCAGGGGGCCCCTTTATGCCGACAGGGGCCAGCTACAGGCAAGGAGGAGGCCCCTTCCGACCGACAAGGGGCCGTACAAGGGCCTCGTAGAACAGCAAGGGATCGCTCCACAGACCAGCATGGGACCTTTGGAAGGTGGCAGAGGCCCACAGGCTGACAGGGGACCCAACAGGCCGGCAGGCAGTCCCTACAGGCCAGTAGGGGGCCCAAAAGGCCGGCAGGGGCCCTACAGGCCGGCAGAGGTCCCCTGTAGGCCAGTGGCGGGCCCCTGAAAGCCAGTAAAGGGCCCCTACAGGCCGGCAGAGTGCCCACACAGGCCGGCAGGGGGTTCCTTAAGACCGGCAGGGGCCCCCTACAGGCCGATAGGGGTTTCTCTATAGGCTTAGGTCTATACATTTTACCTTTCGTCTTCTCTTGTCCACCGTTCTTAGAGCATTTTGGCGACAGCTTTGGATTTTATAAAAGGCAATTTTCTACTAACTTCAACCCAAACCAGTGGGCCTACTTCAAACGTTTTGGTTGTTCCTGAGATCCCTCGGACTCCGCCCTCGCCGCCCGGCTGCGCCACTATATGTTTTAGGCCGCCCCAGTGTTGAAAATATTGTGTAAACTAAAATCGAATTTATGTATTATCTGCTGGAAGGCAGCATGGTATTTAGTATCTGGGTACTATTCCAACTGAGGTTTGGTTGGAAACTGAATGGGGCAGTTTGATTTCGGCTCCACTGTATATTTACCCCAAGTCACCATTGTTTTAAGCTGGGGGATGGTACGGAGGTAAGTCCAAGCCGGCTTGAGAGGGGCTTAGCTATTTCCTGGCATTGTTGGACTTGTAGGGCAGAAACACGCTGAAAGACATTGTAATGAAATTTTCTTTGATTACATTGCTGTCATCTGCATGATGACATCGCTATGTTCCTACTGTGTAATGTATATATTTTTTTTAATTTTGCGCTTCAGTGGTACCATGCCATACACGATTTTGGAAACACTCGCTGTTATACGTTGGTGTGGCCACCGTCGTAATGCAGCATTGTGCACGCCAAAATCCGCCCGGGTCATTCACCCGATGATAGATGGTAAACGGACATGCCGGCGGATAATCTACTTCCTTTCTACAAGCCCAACGCGTCACTCGTAACGCGTGGGTCCGAACTCGGCGCAGCAGGGACAGCAGCTCTCGCGACCGGTATTTTTCTTACCGCTGTCGAGTAAATTCAAGTGTTAACTGGAAATACTCTGCACTTAACTTCGGCTGATTGGTAAAATTTGTACAGAGCCTTTATACAGAGCCTTTATACAGAGCCTCTGTACAGAGCCTTTATACAGAGCCTTTATACAGAGCCTCTGTACAAAGTGTTAACTCGTCCTACGATGGCGGAAATGTTTTCAGTGAAAGTTTCGAAGTTGGTGCAGCGAAGGCCACACCTGTCCAACAGTATTCGCCACGTAAGTCGGTGAAGCTCCCACACTTTAGCCATGTTCGAACAAGGACCTCTCTATTTTGCCTCTGTCATCCACTAAAAAGGAAGCCGCTCAGTCACAAAACTAATGTTGCCCCACATTCCATTTCCTCACTGCCAAGGCCAGATGTGAAAAAGTAGCCCTTTAGGCTATTAAGCGAACCGCCAGGACTCTGGCGGTTCGTGCCGTTGTGTGATTAGGCAATGTTTTTCACTTGTTTGCTACTGCGCACCATTACTTTGCGACGGCACGAGCCTTTGACATGTGCTTCGTGCAGGCGGGAACCTCTGTTCCCCGGAACTTGGATGTCATTATAAACAGTCCGGAAACGCCCGACCATTGTGTGCAATGATCCCATATCACATTCATTCACTCAATATCTCAGTCGTGTGGATATTGCCCATAAAATATGGCAAGTGTTGTATTTTGTTTTTCTCTGCAAAGGATACGCTGCAGTGCGATTGTATCGATCAAAGTAATGGTGATATATAAAGAGTTATGGGCTAATGCTTATAAAAAAACGTCATATAATGGTGGGTTGTGGCGTTTGGAAACATTTTATTAAAAGCTGCAATTAGGCTGAATTCAATGCGGATTCTCATAGTGTGGGTTTAAGTGTACCGGCAATTTATGACACGTCAGCCTACATTACATCGTGTGGATTAACGTTCGTGTTTCGAGTGCCTATGCACAAATCTTTTTGCAGCACACGCAGCAAATTATGAAAATTTACTGTTCATGTAAATGTCATAAAATTGTCTTTGTTGAGCACCAGAAGCAAAGTGATTGCATATTTCAGTTAACCAAAGATAATCGTCAAGTTTATGCAACATAGCAACGCGAATTCATTCAAGTATTTCAGAACTGGAAGGACACCCATCTGCGTTTGGATACCTCAAGATGAAAAATGCGTTCACGCCCGTCACCTTCAGGATACAGAATGCAGTAGGGAAACTCAAGACGTTACCGAGAACCGGACGTCTTCTGTTGGAAGATCAGTTAGACATAATGGTGCTCAGATTGTTTCTTTAAAAAACAATGATCAACCCTGTCCTGGCTCGCGCGGGAGATTTTTCAGTTAATTTTTCATCTGATCATCACAGCAGTTCAGTCCCAGTCTCGGCAGACGTCCCGGGCCTTGGGAGCTCCTGCGAGCTGCCATGTATATGATGACCATTATGTGTTAGCATCAAACGAGACGCCTCTATCAAGGGTCTCCTGCGCATTGTTCGACAAACGCCTTTCTGCTGCTTCTACACCGAAAATGGAGTTATTTGTCAGTAGCATCATTTGTTCCGTTTGGTCTGAAGATACATAGCTTTATGACCGAAATGCTATTGAGACATCGCATAAAAATGCCAAATACAAAAGCCGCTTGATCTTTGAAGATCTTTGCGCTCTTCGCAACCAAGATCAGTCAGCCCAAGGCGTGCTCTTGCCGTAAAACGAAACATGTCCCCGGACTTCCCGATACGTCGGGCGGCCCTGTTTCAGGGAATCCGAAGCTCGGCAGCTGCAGAGCTTCGGCCGAGCTCGGTCCGAAGACAGGGCAGCCGGAGGAGATCGGCGCACTGCTTTATCGTTTTCGCTTTTCGTAGTCAACCTCACATCAGATCAGGTCAGCCACAGAAATGTAGGATAAGTTGGCTTTTAGATATGTTTGCCCGTACGTCTTATACAATATCAAATGTGAAGCATGCTACACCTATGACGCGCGAGGTCAGGTCAGGTAAAGCTTTGTCAAGCCAGAGGGCTCAAAATGACTTGGATATTTTCATCTTTTACATATCAGTCGCCTGCCTGCTTCCGACGTTTTTGCCTATTTACCACATCGCACATCCTCCTGCCTTGACAACTTTTACAGAAAATATATTGGCTTCTTCATGACGGCCGGGACGCAGAACAGTTGCAGTCGAGCCTGGGTGGATCGTTACGTCACCGGCACAACAGCCACCTGCACGTTCGTATCATGAGGGAGAAGAATGTTTCCATGACGTCACGCCAACAAGGCTGGGAGAGGACGGGGTACACTTGATGCTGGAGGCGGTGGGAAATTAGCGGCCGACCTTGGCTGGACGCAAAACAGAATTTGGTTGAAGACCAGGATATATACATTTAGGACATATATCTCGGAAATGTCATGCGGCAAACCATTAGCTTCTGATTTCCATAAAATATCACCAAATGATGTCATAAACTGAGCTAAAAAATGGCCACTTCAAATCGGTGTCCGTTCATCAGTTTGTTCATTCGTTCACCAGACGCGTTACATATCGTATCGCCGTGCTACACACATGTCCCAGACTTGCTACGCACGACATCTGGTAAGCACCAGACCACCAGACCTGTCTACAGCAGACCATACCACAGACTGCACCACAGCAGACCCTCACCGCGGGCACTACAGAACTCCGCCGGAGTCGCCTCAGCGGTCACGGCGTGAAACCAGGGTGGTGAAGGCGGACAAAACACGAGACCGCTTTCGTCACGCCGCGTCGGTCGTCTTCAGCGAGGCGTGACGTCATTGGCGGCGCTGTGACGTCACCGGCGCCGGGCCGCGCCGGTGATTGAGCTGGCCGCTGACAGCCGAGGCGGTTCAAACAGTGCAGAGACGGATTTCCGAGGGCAAGGCGAGATAGCGCATAGTGTGGTCGACGAAACGACTCGTAAGACCACATTATAAATGATGTTTCTAATTGGAACGGGTGGAATACAAAAATTTGTCATGTTCTGCGTGAAACGACAGAGACCAACACATTTTAGTTGTTTAAACGACAAGTTGCACAATAAACATGTATAAAAACAGACTGCGATCTTCTAAAGGTTCGTATAAGACCAGGTGGTATGTTCACCTGGTTGTGTATTTAGCGGCAGCTGGCAAAAGATATGGACAAGGAGGACTTATTAGTGCACATCGAGAGTGGCTTTGGGAACACGCTTATGCTGGCCGAAAGCTCAAGACCCGTGTGTTTTGGCCGCTTGAATTTCGGATGACAGTTGGCAGCCAGAAATGGACGGCCGGTTATTAGCTGCTGGCCAAAAAAACTCATTTATTTCACATGTCAGATTCTTAGGCATAAAGTATGCCATCGTTGAAATATTCGGTCTACTTTGACGATGGGACGGCCCCCTGCGAATCCAGTTCGCTTTACCTTTGTGTTTCCGATCATTCCTCCAACTAAGCGGTCCCGTATTTCTTCCTAGTCTAACGAGCTGCTCATGACGTGCCGTGTGCTCAGGTCCTCGCCCTCTGAAATCAGGCCGGCCTGGTTCCGCCCGCTCCCGCTGCGGACCCGGTCGACCGACGTCTTGGTCAGCGCCGGTAATCACCCTCCGGCCGGTAACTATCCGCCTGCTGGTAATCATCCACCGGCCGGTAACTATCCGCCTGCTGGTAATCATCCACCGGCCGGCGGCCACCCACCGCCCACTGGCGGGTTAACCCCCATCGGCCGGTAACCACTCCAGACTGGTAAACGCCTTGAAGCTGGCGACCGCCCGTCAGCCGGTAACCTCACCCGGACGGTAACTACCTTAAGGCCCGTGACCATCGTCCGGCCGGTAGCCACCCCGGCAGCCAGCCGTCGGCCGGTAACCATCTCTCGTCCGGCAGAGCGCCGCGGTATCAGAGGCGGAGGCAGGCGCCACGCGGGTCATGCTTGGCCGATGGACCAATGACGATTGCGCCAGTGACGTAACTCATGAGTCGGCTCTGCGTAATTCCGTCGAGATAAGGTTGGGCGGAGCTGCGACACATCTCAGCAGGATAGTGTGAGTTTTACATATATATATATATATATATATATATATATATATATATATATATATATATATATATAGACATGCGTGTGTGTGCGTGTGAGTGGCTGCGCTGAGTTTCAATTACACACATACCAAATAATATGGCAGCAGAAACCATGGCATTTACACAGCTTTTGAATAGAGAATTTCATGTCCAGTTATCATTTTCTGCTCTGAGAGACGAATCAGGGAACGTTTCAGAAGAATGCAAAACGCTGAGGGAAAATGAGGAAAAACAGCGACTTTTTGTCTTTTCTTAATAACCAAAAACAATCAGATCGGCCACTGCCAATTCCATGCATGAATCGGAACATTCTGGGAGCACTACTCATTTGGTTGCGGTGGTTTGGCTTTTACGTAGATTCCTCAGAAAAAAAACATATCCTGTACAAAAAGTAGTCATTTACGGTGTCTGTTAGCTTTTAATGACACGGACTGAATGGCAAAAATTACCCAAACAATTTAGTTACCAACAATGGCGGAAGTTTTTGATCATCCTAAAAACGGAGTAACAAACATCATTTTGGCCTTCGAGCTCCTTACCTCATAAACTTAAGGATGAATCTCCAAAACAACGTAGGGGAGCACAAAACGTTCGTGGAGGAGATCAGACATCTTTTGAAAAAGACAACAATTTTCTCTTGGCTGCATAACCGGGAAAAACATCCAAAACTATTTACATTCCTTCTTTGATAAAAATTACCGGGAATAGTACAGACGACAGACAGACGACAGAATACGATTGACGTAAAGGCAGCCGCACACTGGCCCCACAGTCGGCGATGTCGTCTGTATCTCGTCAGGTATCAGCAATAGTTATTGACGATATGTGTCGACGAAGCTGTGGGTCCTGGTCGTTCTCGTGGTGCGGTTCGAACATTTTTGTCACGGAATTCCGGGGTTTTGATGTTTTTGAAGCATATAGCCACGTGTGAACATGGCAAAGTTTTACTGGAAATTATATATGTATATATATATATATATATAAAGGCATATATATGCATATATATATGCATATATATATATATATATATATATATATATATGTGTGTGTGTGTGTGTATGCATATCATTTAGAGCATTTGGGTGTGGGCATGGCAGCCTGTGCAGCAAGCACTGTTTAGCGCAGGCTTTGGTCCCAAAACTCCCTAACAAACCTTTCAAAAAAATTTATAAAAAAAATTCTTTTCGGTGTTTAATATCCCTTTTCTCTTATCAAATCCATTTCAACGATGAAGGAATAAACTTCCACTGAAAATTTCATGTTCATGATTGAAAGCAATGACCTGCTGTTCTGAGTTCAGGTACGGAGGAATTAAGTATCTCATTTCAAGCAAATCCAGTCCGTGGTTTGAATCCAGCTCCACATAGGAAGGGCGAAGGTTTTCAGCTGCTTGTCTGCATTCTCCGCAAAAGCTCGGACAATTTACATTCGCTGTGACAAAAGTTCCTAAAGCCCGGAACGGTGGAAAATACTTTGAAACTTGTCATTGCTGTGGACTTTGTGTGTGGATTCGGCCCTCACGATCGTGCTGAATGATAAGCGGAATTCGAAGGTTCTGGAAACAGACCGTATTTACCTCGATTTCCCGAACTGCTGAAGCAAATATGTTCAAGGTCCTTTGTTCGGGAATCCCAGTCTGATTAGGCCAACGGCGGCATAGGTATACCAAATTCGTAAAAAATGACTTACAGCTGACATCAAATAATGCAATGATTGGGCAGTCAAACATTCTGAAAACCGATATATTTCCGCAAAGCGTTGTTCTAGTACATGTTTTCATCACTTCAAAAGGCGTCATCAGTTTGTCAGGGAGCAAATGATTCTGCAGTTGCTGAAGCCCATGCTTTCACAGTCAAGGCTCGGATGAAAGTTACCACCCCTGGGGCTAGGGCTTATGCTGGTCGTATTGATTCTTCAAACCTTTGCAAAGAACCGCAGTTTGCAGCGGGACTCGCATAGCGCAGTTCAAGTACTATGCCAAGAAGGAAAAACATTTACCAAGGGGCCACCAATAACGATATAGCGCCGCAAAACTGTGACGCAATCCGTACAGGTTTTGACATTACTGCATGCTAAGTGAATGGAATGGGCCTTTTTAAAGAATCTTTAAATGTAATTGCAGCCTTTAAAAGGGATTTAACAGAGCTTCACTGTACGGAAGCAGCCTTTTTCCATTGTTTGCCGTACTAAATCGCGCATCAAATGTTCTCTTCTCGCTTATTGACTATGTTATATAGCCAGATCGTGACGATAATAGTGATCTCTATGCACGGTAGTCAGAACACTCAGAACTATGAATTCGTTTGCTGTTTAGTTCCGGGTACGGTCTGGAATGAGGGCTTAACTTTCTGTTAAAATATTCGATAAACGGAAAAAATTAAATTCGTTCTCAACATCAAACAGTCACCATGACTTAAAAGGTTTTAAAGACTAAGGCTGTTTCCTCCTAGTACCCTGGTTTCTTCCTCCGTAACCATGTCAACGATGCATTTCCTTGGCGACTAAACGGAAACAAACAAGGCTGCTCGTTTTTCAAGTGAATCAAAGATTAGTTTTAACGGCTGTGAATAGAAATTTGAAACAACCTCTAGTACACAAAGAGAGGAATATGGCGCACAGGTTAAAGTAAAATGGAAATGGCCAATTTTACGTCATGTTAAAAGGAATGGAAAGAATAAATTGGACGATATTTATCGAATGTCTACAAAACCTTCCCGCAGCTGTCTGTTTTGACCAAAACTTTAACGTTCCAGACTACAGTAAGGTGCAATACAGCTCAGAACGCTGGCTCATTTAGTTTAACAGCTCATGTCACATGCTTCCATATGCGTTAAGCCTTTTGTCTAAAGTAACTATGCATTTACCTGCATTATTGGTCAGGTGACGTTTTGAGCCGGACCTGTTTGGTGCCAGAAAAGACGTAGGGGCTCATAATTATCATTCGTTCAGTGATTTAGTGCGCAACAAATCATGGCTGTGTGCGTCGCGTCCCAAGCAAAAGCAATGCAGCTCTCTCCCTGGAGGTCACCTGTGACGTGACATATGCCGCGTATAATTGATATGGTTTTTGCCGAACGACTTTGATATGTATGATTTTCGTATAAATATCTCGTTCGTCCATCGATATATCAAAGCCGGCAGACGGATAGCTTAAACCACGACAGTAGATCAATTGTCGATTATACTCGTGCATCACTCACTAGGGTTAACCTATCATCATTCATTCAGTCACTGCCTTGAAAGTCAGCCTGAGTCAAGGGAGGTCATCACGGTCATTGACCTTTGGTGACCTCCAGTAACTTTAAAATGGCCTAATTTTCGCTCCAATTCCATTTTCATCGTCTATTTCTATCATAGAAAACCGTAAACTATGGTTTCCAGGCAGGCAGTTTTGATTTCGTTTTCATTTGATTTGATTTTTGAAATCGTATGTTGTGGGCAACACATAACCAAATCAGGGGTCATGACCTGAGCCAGAGTCACGATCACTCTGTTCATATGATGGTAGGATATATTATTGGCCATGTTTTCGACAATATTTGAGAATAAAAAACTTGCAAATAATAATTGAACCTTATACCATATCTAAAAAAAGCCAAAAAGTGAGCTGACCTGACATCATTGACCTTTTAATTTTCAAAATATGAAATACACAAGCTGTTACGTTTATTGCATTCTCTCATTCCTTCGCGTTTCATAAAAAAATCTATCCAGCGCTAAAAAAGTTATTACGGTTACAATCTGTCTGGAGGTTGACTTCTTTCACCTGATCTCGGTCAGTGACCTGACGTCCTTGGAATTTAATGTTTCCACAACCGGGTGCAAAATAGTTTAGGGAGAAAGCATTGGAAATTTCGCGCCGCCGTTTTTCATTACGCTGGGAAAACCTCAGAGGGACCGGATGAGGGTCAATTGCATGTTGTTCACCGGCTTTCCAATGGCGGTCTTCGTGACCATATTTTCACATATTTTCGCGTATTTTCCAGTCGTACACACCACTGAATGCCTCGTCTTCTCCCATGACGAGTCTCATCGAAACTCCACGACAGACATGTAGTATAGTCAAGATTTTCCGAAAGTATGGGGAAGTGAATATTGTCTTGTGTGATACAGGCAAAAAAGGCAATAAATTACCATTATTCTTATTTTATCAACATAAATGATTATAATGAATAGCATAAATATTCAATGAAGTGTCAAGATCGGTGCTGATAGTACTAACAAGCACTCATAGCCCGCAATTTCCCATTTCAAAACCTTAACTAACAACACAAGAATAATAACGTGAAATGCTAGTCACCCACTACAGGTGCCCGGTTTCCATTTGCTTCGTCTCTCCTAGACTACGGTTCTGTTTCAAAGTTCTTCGTCGACCGATAGAGAAAGCAGGCCCATTGCATTTTTCAGTTCAGCACCATGTGTATCACTTCATTTCTTCATTTCTTATCCCGCGTGGAGATCTCGGGTAAATACATGAAAAGGAAAGCGGTGCTGTTCTGATGTTGCACTGTGCTGGCGTAAAACCATCAAAAAAGAGCGCTGTTTCTTGAATGCAAATTCACAAGTAAGTACAACAAAAAAATACATTACGCACGGGTACAAGTTCGCGAAAACGATGCTAAATATCGTCGTCGACCCAGATGTCACTCGAAATGCAGAGCTTTTAGAATACAACACTTGCACGAGACAAGAGCAGAATGGGGAATAACACGAAGAAAAGCGAGGTGCCATCATCAAGGGTGCCATCACATTGCTGCAACGTCAAACGGAGACGAAACGCCGAACTGGTGGCCCGAACAAATACCAAGAAGCAACTTACCGTCGCACCGCACCAACTCACAAGCCCAACCCTGTCACCGACAGTACCAACGCAAAAGACTCCAAGATCTTCTGTACCAAGATTCCTCTTGGTACAACAACCTCAGGCAGTGCCAAACCACGTCATGACGTCAGCGCGGCGCGCGGGCGCCTAGACCTCCAGCTTGCTGCATTTCTCTTGGAGCGCGGCGAAGTTGGCCACGTGGTCCTTGATCCCTTCCCTGCGGTCTCCGGTCACCGGGTGGATGCAGAAGCAACCCGAGCCGAGGCACTGCGTGTGGTGGTAGTCGCCCCGCTCGTCACACTTGACCGAGACGCCCACCCGGCCGCTCTCGGCGATCTCGTGCTCCTCGCGGGCGCAACGACAGGCCATGCCGTCGGCCTCCCACCGGTTCTTCGTGTAGGACTGCAGCTGCTCGCCGGCCGGGTCCACGCAGTAGCACTGCGAGCCGGAGCACTGCTTCGGAGCGAAGCGGCCCAGCCTGTCGCAGGTCGGGTATTCTCCGCCGGGCGGCAGCGTTCCGCCGTTCTCCTCGCTCAAGGCGTCGAGCTCCTTCACCTTGTCCCAGCAGGGCTGGTTGGCGCCCAGCAGCGGGCGCGTCGTCGCGGCGGCGGCGGCCAGCAGCGGCAGGCAGGCGATCAGCAGGGCGCGCATCTCGTGACGGTGCTGGTGCTGGCGCTGGTTCCGGCCGGCTTCTGGTGCTGGCCGGCCGCCGGCTGGCTTTATACTCGGCGTCGTCAAAGCGCAAACATGACCTTCCGCGCGGGCTGCCCGCCGCCCGCGGCGTTTCTGCTTCGCGGCGCGGACACTCCCCCACAGCCGAAGTGGACTCGTCCAGGTGGAGACTGGCACGGGACTTCGGCCGTGGGCGGGCGCTGATAGGCCGTTACGGAGAACACGTGTACCCGTTCCTCGGCCTAAGCTCGTTGGCGAATGTGACAACCTGACAATGCGCCGGCCAGGGAGTTCTTTGCTTGGAGCTGGTTGTTCCAGCTGTAGTGAAAAATGACTCTAGTTTTGTGCTCTTGCCTCGCGTTCTGCTTCTGTGTAACTGACAGACGATTTGGGGGTGTTCCAGAAATCCGAATACACATTGTGTAAGTCTTCCCTCTTCGCGTACTCCCCGGCAGAGAGGGGTATGAGGAAAGAGGCGAGAGATAAAAAAAAAACAGGTAAATAGTACGTTTCTTTCTGATTCAAATGATATCTGGCCTAACCCCTTCGGATCACCTCGTGACCTTTCAGGTCACAGGCAAAGGCACTACCTCACCTTTTTCTGCCTCCGTTGCCATCGTATCAGTTGTATGGCATTTCGGCCGGGATATCATGCTTTTCTAGTTACCTGGCTTTAAAACTGGCCAGTCCACTCCAGTCATGCAAAATTGAGGCGTCCAAAAACGAGGCCCAAATGTGGTTCAAATCCTAAAAAAACCCTAGCCGCCCTCGAGAATGACGTCATAGCTCGGTGAACTCACATGACTTAGTAACGCATTTTTGGGAAAGACGCGGAAACTACGTAAAATCGGATTTTTGAATTTTCAGGGTGTTCATGCTGCCCGTTACCCGGCAGTGTAGGGGAAGCCTTGTGGGAAGAAATAGCCACCGCCACTCCCCCTCCCCCTCCCCCCAGCGATGGTAACGGTCCCCAAATGATGACAACCGTCGAAGACAGCGGGAGGCGACAAAACGGCGAACGAACGTTTGTTTGAACGGACGACCTTGACACAAAACAAGACTTCGAATATCTGCGGCATTCCTATATTCACGCAGTCAAAACCAGGCATGTGAGGACCAGGGACGGAGCTTTGGAAAAATGATTGGGAAGGGGGACCGAATGCTACTTTCATCGGGTTCCGTCGTTTTTGACGCCATTCGTTCCTTGCACCACCATAGACCGGATGTTAAAAATCCCAAATTATGAGGAGGGACAGGGACCCCTCACAAAAAAAACAAAGTTCCATCCATGGCGATGACAATGGATTATTTCCGTGTAACTATGCTGCCGTGCATGCTGGGTCAGGGGCGGCCACCTCAGGCCACGCTTACGTCAGGGGGGCCGGCAACCTCTGGTGGTCGGCTGCGCCGCCTTGTCGTGCGCGCTCGCGCGTCGCACCCTGCCATATTCTGAATACAGATCCTCCTTATTAGCTTGGCGGATAGATAAATGGACCAATAGGACAGCTTATAATCGCAAGGCTGTGGGCTCGGATTTGGCCGCCGCCCCGCCCGATTGTTGACTCGCGCGGTGCGCTTTCAACACCGGACGCCTGATCCCGGCTGTGGCCGTACGCCCTAATCCAAACCAACAAACCCTGAACGCAGCTACGTGCGAAAACGGTCGGAACATTAGGTGTGCCAACCTAAACGTGGCTGAAATGGTCTGAGGTTGGGTGACCGGAAAGTGATGCCGGGTGGCGCATCCTGGCCGGGTCTTAAGCGGAGGGGTGGGTCCCATTGGGATCTGATGCGTTCCACTGATGAACAACTGATGTCTCGTTAAAATACATATTCATACGTTTTATTTTGGTTCCAATAACAAGCCCCCGCACGTCTCTTTTTTACTGGTATTTTGAGCATTTTCCTACCCTCCAACGTTTTCCAAGTGAACTGGGTGACCTCTCTCTCTGAAGCAAAACCTAGTCTTGCTTCGTTGACTACCTAGGGGTATGCATGTTGTCCTTAAAAATTCCGCTGCTCGAAAGTACATCAACTCAAACTTAAAGAAAAAAACGACACCAGTGAGGCCGGTGGCTATGGTAGCAGCCGTCAATAAACCTGGGTCATTTTTGTGAACGATTGCTCGTGCATCGTATAATTACTTTCGCATCAATTAGGTCGTGCGGCCAGCCCGACCTGCACATGCATTTTTCTTCGCAGCCTCATTCGCAATTCAAACGAGCCTCCTGGATATGAGTTAAGGAACTTAATGACATACCCGCAAGCCATGCTAGGATAGCGTTTTACGAGCAAGGCCCAAGGGGCTGATTTGTCAAAAACATGTCATATAAATGTGCTCTTTCCAGTTCGCATTGGAAGACACATAGCATTAAACCATTTTGAAACGCGTTAAAAGAATATTTCTAAGGAAAAAGCATGCGAAAGATTCAAACACAAAACGCCACTCGTGAAAAAGCTCTACAGCTGTCCCTTTACCACCTGAAAGTTATATCGTTTGCAATCAAAACGGAAATGCGTAAAAGACAACATCCAATGCGTTTGGCCCCTCAGTAATATTGGCCAATGCCATGGATTTGCCTTATCGTGGCCTAAGAGAAAGGTAAATCTGAGAGAGAGGTGCTCTGTTCTTCATAGCACGTGCTCATAATCCGTTGCGTGTGGAGTCCTCCTTCTTACGACAATAGGTCGGAGCGTAGGTGTAGAAGGGAACATAGATGTAGAACATAGATGTAGTTCCTTCTATATCTATGGGTCAGAAGCTGTGATTTTAAAATCCCTGGGCGGCATGCCGGTGGCTCCCATTTTCCACGCGCTTTAGTATGTTGTTGTTCACCTCAAAACTAGGTGACTGCAGGCAAATTCTGTTCGTGTTGCGACTACCCCTATGTTAAGCACCAGCTGATTACGATATCCAGTGTCATATCCACCCCCTGTAGTTGATGGTAAAAACAATACCGCAGGAACAAGCCGTAAAAACTGGATAAGTACTTCATAGGTACCGGCTGTAACCAGACTGACAAAGATTGTGCGGTGCCTGTCCGGTAAGACATTGCGGTAAGACATTGCAGTGTAAGAAATATTCGATGAATTTACTGCCACTTGCGTTCATATTGCGATTTTAATTTAATTCGAACCTTTGAATCCCCGAATGCAAGAAGACTGAGCTAGCAACGCTTATCTATTATTTCTGTTTCTATTATTTCTGAAGGCAGCAGCGTTGGAAGCGGGGAGGGGGGCAGCGGAGCGTGGTGAGCCCGTCCAGAGACATGGGGAAGCACGTCTTTTTGCCCCTTCCCCCCCCACACACACATGGCCGCATGCCACGTACGAGTTTTTGGCAGTCAAGTCTTGAAAGAGCAGCTGGTTATGGCGTTAAGCGGTTTCAAACGTTCATGACTTATGGCGCCGCGCCTCTAAGTCCCTTGATCAATTTTGGACACGTCTATAAGAATACTTGGCCTTATTTCTTTGAGGTCGATTCAAGTGGAAGCGCAGATAGTTTACATGTTGTTATGCCTGTTTTTTTTTTAGAACCCCGCCAAACCAGTTCCTTTTGTACATAGCCGAACATGAAATCGTTTGATCTTGCTGAGTTTGAGGCATCTTCCGGTTTCTACATTTCCAGATTTCTAGATTCTCCGATTCCGATTTCCGATTTCTGTGTGGAATAACCATCTACCATCTAGCGATATGGTAAATCTTTCATGGCTTGTTATACCGTCTACTTGCTTCTACATCTACTATCTAGCTTGTCATACCATATACCATATCGTGAGATGGGATGACAAGCACAGTTGTTATGCTATCTGGGCATCCGGTATAACGATGTCAATATATATATATATATATATATATATATATATATATATATATATTGATATTATATAAGTGTCGCTCAATACGTCGTTAATCGCATATCCAGAAAAAATGGACAGATATAGACAAAGGAAGGCAGAGACCGAAAGACAGGTTCTGGACCAGAACAGAATCAGAACAAGATGTTTGCGTTAATGACTGTACGTACCGGCACGCCTCTCTGCCATACGTACTTGAACCGTCTCGACTGATATTCAGGACACCCTTTCGAAGCCATGTACTGTTTTTTTCCAAAACTTCTAGAATGTGTCCTTCATGCAGGGAAGCCCATTGGAGTCATGTGAAACGTTCGCTTGCAGTCCCAGTCCCTCTAGGATATTTAAGAAGATGAAATGTTGGTCCAGTGACAAGGCATTGGGGTTAAAGAAAAATTCGGCCAGCATTATTGTATGATTGCCGTGTTTCGCGTCTTTGGCGCGCCAGACCGAACTGCCTTTATTAAGTGAAGTAACATACGTTTCCATACTCTGGTTTATGTGTACAGGCATACGCTAAATTGATAAGATCCCATTGTAAACTGAACATACTGTACCACAGCCAGATGACAGTGGGGAGTCCAGTGATTCGTTGACCATCATCACTGTAATTCCGTCACTTGTCCTGCCTGTTCTGAAGCCAAAACGAGGGGGCCCAATTCCGAGAAAAGATAAGAATTTAGCGGTAGTTTAGGTTTCACCACATGCGGTGGCTGGATTGCCCCTCCCCCATTCCGAAATAGCTACCGCCGTTCTTGTTTGGAGGGCCGTCTTCCGCTGGTGCGCACCAGCAGCCATGGTCTAATACAAAGCCGAGGATCCCTCTTGAAGAAAATCACTTGCTTACATGCTTCTGGGGCGTCAATAATCTGAACTTGTGTGGCGATTGCCACAAAACATGCAAAGACCAAAGCAGTTGTAAAAAGCTCGTGATTTGTGGTTTAGTTGATGATTCTCTGCTCTTCCGGTTTTCCGTCTGAGCTTCCTACAAAACAGCTAGTATCATGACGTTACTTCGTAGGTTCCCATATTTGTGACGTACAGAGCGTTGCAAGTGACTGCACAGCATCATGCATCACTAGTTTTATGGAAGTAGCCTTTGCTACCTTGAGTTCCATCGGAAAAGGTTTGTATGTCCGGCGCCAACAATCGATGACGTTTGCAAGTTTTGCCAGGCTTGACCTGAAAGAGAGCATTGGAGCGGCATCAACACACAGGCGATGGGACTGACGAACTACGTCGCGCATGGTATAACAGTGTCAGACTGTTTATTTTCCGCGTGCATAACAAGAGCATTCATGTCACAGAGAAGTCCGTTGCTGACGTCAGCTCTTTGCGGATAGCGGATGCTTTTGCGCCAGCGTTTCCATGTTATTTACATTTCATCAGCTTGTTCAACAGCGTTTAGTTACATTATTGCGACACCTGAAAATCCCACAAGGGACCAGCCTTGTCCGGTGCACAGGGCTGGGTATTGTGTGGACAATGTCCACAGACAGAGGAGCAAATGCGTGGTCAGGGTTCCCAGAAGACGGCAGAGGAACGAGTTTGCAGCCGTGAATCTGCGATGCAAATGACGGGGAACGTTTGCCTGGCTTCTGGGTCCTGCAATCAAATCGCCGTATGTGCAATATTGACTAGGTTCTACGATTTTTGTTGAACACGTGCCCAGAGGTAAGAATGGTAGGTTTCCACAAGTCCGATTTGCAGGCTGATGCCTCCGTTGAGAATTATGAAGATAGTGTTCGTGCTTACAGCAGTCCAACTCTATTTATAATATGCAATGGCTGTCTCTTATAAAAGAAGCATTAAAACTATTTTAAATAAAGTCAAATTTGTTTAAATATTGAAGTGTTATAAATAATACAACGCATGCGTCCAAACTCTCACCAATAATGAACAATACATGTAAAATCAAAATTGTATTAAGAAAATTGAAATTTTATAGGCCATATAATGTAAATAATATATAGATATAATAAAGATTGCATAAGAAAATCAAAATTAGATTCTGAATATTCGTTTCTCTGCTGGCCGGGTGTGGCTGCTGGCGGCGCCCCTTCCGGCCGGGTCGGTCGTAGCCTGCGGCACCAGACCGGACTGTCCGAAGACAGCTTGGGACCGGTCGCCGGGCCTGTAGGCCGGTGTCCAGCGGCGCAGACGACTGCCTGACGTCTGACGAGGCTCGAGACTTGACCCGAGACATGCTCGCTTGGACCCGAGAGACTGAGCGTCCGAACCCTCAGCAAACAAACAAACAAACAAACAACGTGTAATAGAACCAGGACGTTGCGGACTTGTGTGCCTCTGGGGCTCTGGAACGCAACAGTATTCGTAGATAAGCAGAAAAGCAATGCGCAGTTGTAGCGAAATTTCGCGTGATGTTGCAGGTAAATGTTTGACATGACGTACGTAAAAACTGTTTGAAAACGCATCGAAAAAGGAATGATGGACACATATCCGGAAATACATCTGAAGGAGTGGCGTATGGAGCTTTTATATTGCCCATGTCTCGTACGTCTACATTAACCTTGTTTTCATCATATTTTTTCATATATTTTTGACGTTTTCACGGATTTAATCATCAGAAACATCTGGGAGGTCAAGGTTCAGGCTACGACGCATTTTTGCCTCGTGGCCTACATTGACCTCAGGTCATTTTCTACGAAAATACTCGTCCTGTAAAACTATTTTAGTTGTTGCTGCATACAACCAATTCCATTCATGCCTAGTCAATATGCTTTTCAAGCTCTCAGAAAATAATTGCCAGTGTTTTGGCTTTGTCCTGACCCGTGACCTCATCGGTCCACAAATGGTGGGTATCTGAAGCTTCAGTGTAACGGGCTATCAAATTTCATCTGAAGCGTCAAAATAGGACTATTGATTAATCCAAGAGATTTACGAGGGATCGAAAAAGACCTCCTCCTGGAACTGGCATATATCAACAAATTTTTGAAGTTGTTTTTCGCTCGCTTTAGCCTCATTGACTAGAACAACCCAAATACCCCTAAAAAGATGGTAGCTGCCATCTGTTAGAAGCATCAGTGGTGGCTGCAACGAACTAATACAGGAATGGACATTTATCGCTGAAACTGTCAATGGTGTATTGACAAACCAAACTATTGTTTATATATTCCTTGTCTCTCGCTTGTATTTTGGATCCTTGATACCTTGGGTATCATATCAGGGTTAACTTGATCATGAAAACTATAGGTAAATCTTGATCGAAGTCTTAAACCTCCCAAGTTGCAGCGCCTAGCTCCGCCCTGAATCCTTTATGCTCCCGTACAGAATACATCGTGCATATCAATATTACGGCATATGAAAACTTTTACTTAGTGAGCGATGCGTTGTTTTCAGTACACAGAACCCAACTGCACATAGCGTTGCATTACTCCCACCATGATGTCTTTCACATCTGCCCTTGGCATTCCTGACATTTTGTAGACAATGTAGATGGTCGGCTTTCATGCATGTCATGTACTGACACAGGGCCGCACACAGGATTTTTCGGGGTAAGGGTCACAGAATATGAGAGCGGGTCTCCTCCCCCTTCTGAAGGCCTCAGATTTCAGTCAAGATCACCCCTTGAATAAAAGCGACCAAAATGAAAAACAATTTGTACCTACGAGCGCCTACAATATTCCCGCAGTCCGGCAATGTTTCGGAAATGGATGATGCAGAAAATAAGGTGAAACATGAGGGAGGGAAATGGAGACGGGCTCCAACCAACCAGATCCCTGACTTACGGGCCCGTGGCCTGCAAGCCCGTATGACATACGGGCCCCGGTCCATGGGCCCCTAGCCTGGCTCCTAACTAATGGCCTCTGACCCGGAGTAAGGGTTCCCAAGAAGCGGCCCCTTGCCCGAGGACCCCTTGTCCCAGGCGCCCCTGTGGCGTATGGGTCCCTGGGTTGCGGTGCCCTTACTTACGAGCCTCTGGCCTGCGGAGGACCGTCGGGGCTTGCACACCCCTCACGAGGGCCTTTGGCCTGCGGTACCTAGCCATGGTCACAACCAACGGGATCCTTTATTTCCGGGCTCCTAGTCTGCAATATTGTTTGGCAAACGTGTTCCTGGCTTACGGGCCACTGCTCGACTGACGGGCATCTGGCTTGCGGGCACCTAGCCACGGCCCCTTAACCGACGGGTTTCCTGGATTCCGCGCCCTTATCCTGCAGGATGTCTCTAGCCTGCGGGCCCTGTGGCAAACAGACCCTGGCCTGTGGGTCCACATTACATACGGGCCCGTCCAAAAACTTTTAATTTTCTCTTGGAGAGTGATATTCTTCCACGGGGGTTCCCCCCCTAAAATAAAATTTTATTTTTAAAAAAAATTTTTCGTATAAACTAATTTTTAAAAAAAAATTAAACTTTAATGGGGTACCCCTGGCAACGGGCCCATAAACAAAAGTGCCCTGGCTTAATCTAGTGGTGCCTTACAATGTTTTATTTGCATAGCAAAAAAAAAAAGGGATTCTGGTCACACGTTTCTAGACAACTTGTGACCTTTGACCTAACCGGCCTTGGGGTACCTCTGTTATTTTTAACCCCCTGTGGCACAAGGGCTCCTGGGCTACGGGCCCCTGGCCATCCCGTTCTTTGGCTTAAGGACTCCTGGCCTGCGGACATCTGCTTCATGCTTGTCTCATAGGCCTTTGGTTTACGGGCCCCTAGCCATGGGCTCCTGGATTACAGGGTCCCCTGGCTTGTGGGATCCTGGCCTGCGGGCTCATAACGGACTCAAGGTCCCTGGCCCACGAGTCCCTTTGGCATGTGAGTCCATGTCCTACAGACCTGTGCAGTCTGGCATCTGACTTACGGGACGGAGGTCTCCCTTGGGCGCGGAGACCTGCGGACCCCTTCAAAATTTCCGGTAAGGTCAGATGTCACCTTTGACCCCCTGCATATGCCACTGCAATGACATCATCGTTTGCTAGTATTCGCTTACAGCATTGATGTGTGAAGGGGCAAGCATTCGTTTGAAATGATCGCAAAATAGTCTGGTATGCCTGCGAGGAACGGCTCCTAAAGGCCGCTCCTTGGTGAATGCAGCACGTTTAGATTTTGGTGGTGTAATGATTAAAAAAGATATGCAGGCAAAGCTACCAAATTTCAGCGTGGTAGCGCAAATGGTTTGGCTTTGGCTCGGCGAAAAAAAGCGCCGTGAGGGAGCCGAATCGTCGTCTCTCCTGCTAAATAGGGACAAAATGTCTCCCAAATTATAAAAAGTGCTTGGGAAAGTACAGAAATGGGTCCAATGGACACATACGTAGAAATTAATTTCAATGAGCAGCGTATGGAAGGGTGCAAACTATCTGCTTGCTTTATGGTTCTTGGCGTAAGCCCTAAAAACACTGGCGCAATGTTCGATAGAATACCGCAGTGTTTTCTGAGGAGCTCCGTTTTTGCGCAGTGGTAACCGGTGCGCCCAGGTGCAAGGTACCTGTCAGTGCCACCCACCACTTCAGCGAACGCGTCAGCAACAACCGCCGCCGGCGACGGCGTCTTGCCGCGTAAGCTGTTCACATGGTCCTTCCCCGCCGCCGCCAAGTGGACTCGCCGGACCCTGGGGCCTGCGCGAGTCCATAGCAACGGCGGAGACCGGTAGATGCGAAGGCCAGTTGACCGTTGACCTTCCTCGGCAGTCAGCCAGCAACGCTGTGAGTCCGCCTTGACTGCTTAGATAGCCCTGCCGGTGAATATTGTTGACCCTCAGGGTACTTTCTGGCTCGCTGGTTTTCTCCGAGACAACTCACGAGCAGCAAAAGTCAGCGGTTTCATATTTTCATTAGCCCTACCAGGACACTACAGTCGCCTTTTCACAGAAACATATTTCATCACTTCACCTTAGGTCAGCACCGATGACGTCTTATGCTCGATCACCACTCACCAGACGAGGTTTTCAGTATTGTTAATATAGTTTGGACCTGCTCAGTCTTTTCTTGGAGCACAACTTGCAAGAAACTCACGAGGGATGATGCAAAAGTTAACAGCAGATCGCGCAAGTCACAAAGTTTCGGACTTTATGATTTCTCGCAGTGAGAGGATATTCTGGCCTGTAGCGGCCAAGATATTGCAAATGCAGAGATAGAGATGTCATTTTGAGCTTCTCGTAAATTTCGACACCAGTGGCATGCAAAAGATCGAACTGCCTTGACCTCTTTTGACCTTGCGAGATGTGGCGTGGGCTGACCGAGCGCCCTCAGGTCAGCCCACATCACCTAAACTATGCTTTGCCATAGCAGGATAAGTTTTATTTTCTATCACATATTGTTAATTCCGGCCACTTTTACCCGTGACCTTGAGGTAAAGAAAAAACGTGACGCCATCTGTGTCCTGAGGTGAATTAAAGTTTGAATCTTCGACATAGGACGACAGGTGCACGAGATGGGCGAGTAGTAACAAAGAATTCCCCCTTCCCAAGCAGCCGGGAGATTAAGTGCCCAAGTCGGTACCGGGGTAAGGAATCAAACAGCGGACAAATTCCCTGCATTTTTCTCTGTCTCCTGTGATGAAAGCCCCTCCTCACTTCATCCAACGTCTTCATGCCTATGCCGCAGAGCCTTCACTCTTGTGTCCCTTGTAATCAAAAGGCAACGCCGGAAATCAAGAAAACGGGAGACTGGAGCAGGCCCGCATACGCCGGGAACTCGCCATTACGTTGTGTGACCTGAAACGACCGTGAACGGGGCGACTGGTCGAACATTAAATGTCGGCGTTACATGTGCGCTGATGATCAAATGTGCACGGGTGCAGTGCACATGTGCACAGTGTGCCAAGAAGCATACACTTGACCCTACTTTACAGAAGTTTGTCCTCTTGCGTTGTCGAGAACGTCAGAAAAGGTGAATGGCGTCAACCCAATTTAACCCAGCCCCGACTGGCATGCCGTCAACAGCCCCGCCTAAGGTTTTCCAAAGAACTTCAAGAGGACGAACAATCGCAGCGCCGCAAAATTTCGGACATCTTTTGCTTAATCTTTTCTTAAGGTTTTGACCTCAGGTCGGGTCATGTTTCTAACCTAGGTCAGGTGAAATGGACCTATGTCCAAAGTCGTTTAGCGCCCTATAATATTTCCGGAAAACAAGAAAACAATATGATTTTCCAAAAACCAATACGACTTTCAGTGACTACAAACACTGATGCAAGCAACAGTTTCCTATTTCAGACTATTGGGGAACTTCTGGACCCTTGACCTGAGGTCAAGTCCCTTTTCAAGATATGCTATTTTTTAAACCGACGAAATTTTATAGCATTTTGAGTGTAAGTTGATGCCAACATCTGATGATCGTCATTTAGTAAAGTATCAGTATCTTCCAATCATTGACGCGAAGTCAGATCACCAGTAGTTGTTATGAACCAAAATGCTGCGTCGTCAAAATCAGCAATGAATGACTTCGAATGAAGAACATACGGCAGAAATGGCTCTTGCAGTTGCGAATGATATCAAGAATTTCAAAAAGTTTTAAGAAGTTTCATAGTTTGGAAATGAACAGATCTTCGCGAGTAAAGTTCGCCCAGTTATTTAGATTGATAATCACTCAATTCTTTCAAAAAATTAAAAACAGGAAACCATTACAGAAACCATTAGCATCAAACAACACGACTTGACAAGGCTAATTTGAACATTAAACGAAAGCCAAAATTAGTCCCAGTTAACTCTATCCCGTGTTCGTCACCGGTGTCCGCGGTGTCAACTTTGCGTCGTAAATATTGTTCATATCAAAGAAATTAGACGTTTGTGAGCATCTACAAATTTCTACCTATTACCTGGTACCTTTACTTAGAACTGATTAATCATAGTCCTTGAGATCCAGACCGTTTCTCGGGTTCATGTAGTCGCCTATGAGAATGCATATCTGCAACGTAAATGGCTTCCGCGTGATTCAAAAATAAAAACAAGACCAGTTTTAAACCCTATTAATCACGAGCATTCCAACGGTACGCTTATTTCCGTCGTGCAACCCACCGTTTGCGAGTTAGAGGTGGGGTTGCCAACCCCCTCTCCCGGTCGGGCGACGCCTAGAGGCCTGCAGAGTCTGAACTGACCTCGAAGAGCTCATTCGTAACGGCTCCTGCCCTTTTCCCAGAATTCCTTGATTCGGAGCGTCACGTCACACGAACGTCACGTGACCGTTCGCCAGGTGACTCGAATCACTCGAACAGAGCGCGTGGGCTAGTCAGTCGCCCAGCATGGCCAACCACGACCAACCAGGGAGATAGCCCGTTGAGCTCGAAAGCGTTCACGGACTGCCTGAAGAAATTATGATTCCAGCACAAATTGGAATCACCGTAGCGTCCTCACTGACCTCGAGGTCAGGAGTTTGACGACCCCTCTGAGCCGCCTCGGCCGCAGCTGGGCCGAAAATGGCGCGCCGTTTGAAGCCCTGTCGTCCCGTGTCCGTGAACTTCTGATGGCTGGTCTTCTTAATCTAATCGGCAGATATATATACATGATTATCGGTCTTTTCAGCATTTCATGATAGAGAGGAAGAGAGAGAGAGAGAGAGAGAGAGAGAGAGAGAGAGAGAGAGAGGGAGAGAGAGACATAGAGTGAGAGAGTGAGAGAGAGTAGATAGAGAGATAGATGGATAGATGGATAGATTGATAGATAGGCGGATAGATAGATAGATAGATAGACAGATAGATAGAGAGTGAGAGAGAAAGAGAGGGAGAGGAAGAAAAAAGAGAGATGTCCATTACCATTATATTCGTCACTTCTCCGTCCCATCTGTGTACCTTTCCTCCGGTGCGTTTCCGCGTGTTGCGACACCTGGCACTGGTCACAGTCACTGGACGCCGCTCGTGCAAGACCGTCCCGTCTGCACCGCTGCCGGCGCCAGCCAGCCGTGACCAGGTGTAGTGCAGACACGGTGCACGTGCCCAGAGCTAGGCGAAGGCCGTCACACCGGTGCGCGCTCCACACATGCACCAGCGCAAACAAGGCGCCCGATTATCATCAGGCTCTCTCTGGTGCGGAGAAAGTGTTGTTGCTTTTGCTGGGGTCGCCTCTGCTGGCGGTAAACAACGAAGGTGAAGCGAGAGAAGCGTAACGCTCGCAGCTCTCGCCTACGCGCAATCAGAATGTTTTTAAACGCTTCTCGCCCGTGTGCTGTTCCGAAACTGATTATTCGCCAATAAGTCGCAAGATGTCACAAGCAGGCGTTGGCTACTCCAAGAACGGGACCTTGTTTTGGGTACTGGAATCGAAATGCTCAGCCGGTCACGGGTCGGCCGCGTCGTGGACTTGCACCGCACGGTGGAGATCCTCCGGCGGTGTCTGGCTTAGTGCCTGGGACAAAATTTCCCTGGAGGCACACCTGGGTAACTGAATCGGGCGCCGAACACAGAGCTCGGCGTAGCAAGGACTTATCCTAGCTCTATCCACGTCCACACGTTTAGGCAAGCTCATTGAATTTAATACGCTTTCACAAGCTTAATGAATTCAATGAGCAGCTCCTGGCTGAAAGCGACGGCCACAGCTGTGCTCGTGGCAGGACTGAAACGAACTGTCTGAACTGAACTGAGCCGAACTGAGCCCGCGCCGAACGCACTGAAGATCGGCTCCGTAATGTCATCTGCCGCCAAACAGTTAGCAGAGCTGTCAGAGAGCTGACGTACTCGGACTAGTACCTGTACAGACTGGTACAGCTGGCGTACTCCGGCGGCGTCTAACGAGAGGCGGCCGCCCTGGAGACAGCGGCGGAACGCAGCCACGGTGAAAAACAGGAATGGAGCTTTTCGTTGATGTCATGGGTGTCAAATACGGCTGTCACAGCTCGTTTGTTTCGGAGTTTAGCGGGAAAAATTACGAAATACTTTAAAGAAGAAATTCCCAGGAGCTTTCATTGTTTTATATCTTCAGTAGGCAGGGCCGACGGATTAGGGAGGGGGAAGAGGGCAGCTGCCCTATCTCCGTCGAAATTTGAAATTAACCCTATGGCGCTGCATGGAAAGAAACGACCTAAGCAATTTGCTTGCTCCCCATCTCTGGAGGGGCTCCGCCGTCACTAAAGTCATTCTTCCTCGATACCGGTCAACGGTTTACCAGTGTGAGGAGAAAACAGCGCGTGACGTCAAACATGTTAGCTTGTCGGTGCCCAGTCAAGCCATGTGGGTGGCCAGGGACCCACAAGCATTCCACCGGTGGTCAGAACACACAGGCAGCCGTATCGTGATTGGCCTTATCTATCCTCGAACAAACAACAGTGAACGACGGTTTCGGTGCACCGACGCGTGCCTAGCGCACGTAAGTAGCAGTTATGAAAGTTGCGTTGCACGGAGTTATATTCCTTTCCTTACGCCATCTCAACGGTCACTTGGAAACCCAAGCAATCTTTCATTGGGCATGGCGGCATCTACAGGCCAGTGGTGTCCCCGGAGAACACCAGGTGGCGGTGAGTGAGCGGAGCTTTCCGTTTAGACGTACCTCTGACCGCTAGATGGCAGCAGCTGCGCCGCTGTCCGCACAGCTCGCTGAACATAACGTCAGAGTAGGGTCGGATCCAGGGACGTGGCCAGGATCTCGCCAAGGAGGTGGCCATGAAAAACCGGACCCCAACAAAACTGAATGTTCCTCAGAGCTCGTCCACTTATTTTTGAATTCCGGAATTCGCAACTATTTTCATATTTGGCGCGCAAAGAAAACATACATTTTGAGTCAAGGGAGGCCATGATCCTCTAGCCTCTTTTCCCCCTTCCTTGGCTGCGCCCCTGGCCGAACCTCGGAGGATGGAGGAGGGGAGAGCGGAGAAAGTATTTGAGGAATTGTTACGGCACTTCAACCTTCCAACGCACACAATAAACTGCTTAGATCAAACGCTAAACGTACCAGGGCTCACAGAGATTATTCATCCGGGAACGACACCCTACATACCACCCTAAGCCTTCGTGCGCTCGAACAAGAAGCACGCACCGATAACCTCAGCCAACATCACCAACGTCAGAAAACCCGCACATCACCGAGAACAAGCAGATTAGCCCGCGCATCTGCCGTGTCACTGGGGGCAATGATAAAGGCAGCTACATGAAAGCACAACCATCAAGATTATCCACCTTTGTTCTTTCTTTGTAGGCCAGATATATCTCACCACACATCTGTCACTCTGTCGCACCGAAACTGGAAGGTGGCTATCAGAGATATCTCTGAGACGCATTAGCCACCAGTGGCAGCCCCCTCCCCCTCCCCCCGACAAAATCAGACCAAACGGTTCCTGCTCTGGCAAGTTTTGGTCCGGTGTGAATGTGTCGCCGCGGTGACGTGGGGCATGCTTCCATTGTCAGAATGCTTTGCATGGGTGTCGATGTGACCAACGCCAGCCCTCTGACTGCGATAAATGAAACATGCACACACTATCTGATGCACTTTAAAGAGGCACTCATCGCGATACATGTGGAAACGGAAGAATCGCTATTCACGTGATGCGTTTGGGTTCACGGTGAACGCCAAAGCAAGCTTCGTTTTTCCAAACAAGAAACTATATTCAGCCTGTGAAGCATCCGATGTGTTGCGAGAATCTGCGAATCACGTCACCAATACATGCAGTTTATTTGGGTACTTGAACATCACGCAGCTCCTTCGATGTGTTTCGGTGACACTGGTGAATTTTCACGTCACCAGTACAGCTTACGTCACCGCCACCTTGGGGCCAAAATATCAACTATGACTTGGCCTCGCTGCTGTCAGAGGTCAGGACTGAGGCCACACGGTCGGCGGAACTCGTTGCCGTGCTCATGAATCCACTTGTTTGCCACTGTGAACGCAGAGAATGTCATGTCAAACGTCATATCATGGCTGAAATAAAAGGCGGAAAAGCTGCGTATTTTGCTTTGTGAATACTACAACAATCGCGTACACCAACACCTCGTAATGACGTACACCCATCATATTGCTGCAAAAGATTCGTTACCATGTCATAAGATCTCCTCTGCACGCTTTTGTAAATGACGTCACTTTACATTCGGGAGAACCAACTATGTCCGATGAATATGGAAAGTCTCAATTTTTTGTTAAGTGTAGAAATCTCAGCCGTATTCCGACACGCAAGCTGCACGGTGCATTGGTGCATCGGTGCACGGTGCAACACCAATAAATCCGGAATTTAGCATTGCGTCCTTATTGACGTATGGATTTAAAGCTGTATCGCCAGCACCATTTATTATCTGAGGTCATCACCCTTACAAGGAAAAAAAATCATTTCTCAAGCTTGTTCAATGTTTACGTCGCTTAACACTCGCCCGTATAGGGAGGTCGATGGAACCCCCACTCTGAGGTTTTCCGAGGATAGCTTCCGAACGGTCGGTTTGATCCATCAGAAGCTTGGTGTGTCCCCTGGGGTGTCCTTTCCGCATCTCATGGCGACAAAAAATTATTCTACGTTGCCATAGTAACAAGTTATGACGTCAACACGGGAATCATGTCAGCCGTTTTCGCATGCCGACGCGGCAGTTGACAACGGTGACAGTTTGGTCTCACTGTAATACGACTGGAGTGCAGAAATACAATAATATATATATATATATATATATATATATATATATATATATATATATATATAAAGCGATTCCAAAGTGTACATTCCATAAGACTGTACATAGATTTAATGGGCTGATGCTTACGGCCGGGAATATCGAGGGTGTAAACTGAGGTCATGAACTACGGCGGGAACATGTTACTTTTTATCTTTGTGAGTGCGATAGGAAATAGGTATTGCAAAACCACGTATATATTCCGACTTCTTGAGGTGTGAGTAATCGAGGTGCAGTGCAAGAACGCCTGACTTCTCTCCGACGGGTGAAGCGGCGTCGGCCGCTAAGTCTACCTAGAGAGTACCTCGAGAGATCTGAAAGAGTCTAAAGAGAGATAGTCTAGAGAGAGAGTACCTCGGCATGCTTAAAATTAGACGTTGTGCTGGGTGTCAATTCCGGAAACGCTTTTACGGCATTTAAGCTACAATTTTTAGCTAATCCAAGGTCATCCTAGGTCATTGGCTTCAGCTAATCTTGGATGGCCTAAGCTGACCTTTATATGTTATTCGACAATAGCGTTTGTTAACTGAGATGCTTGCCTATTACTATTCGCAAAAAAAGCTTCTGCATCTCGGAGAACGCATTTAAGCCGACGACCCCGCTTGACAAGGATTGACCTAGCATGACCTGGATCGGACTCCATAGGTAAAACACAATCATATGGGGTACAGATAGACTCTTAATTGATCGATGAACACTATGATGTTTGTTTCGTTTCATCGTCATTTATTCCTCGGCGTTCATTTACGCTTAAACTCGAAAATTGCAATTTTCTGCCAATTTTTGACATCTGACCGGACCTGGAAGGTCATTCGTTGATCTGAAACCTTGAAAGGAGACACAAGTCGCCAGATCTTGTCACACGCAACACGCTCTGTCTTTTGCGACGTTCTAGGACGCGCGGTGTGGAAATGGCCGGGGGTCTTACCAACCCCCCCAACCCCTAAACGTTCGCGTTATGCAGAAGGTCCTATACGGACGAGTTAAACATTCTTGTACATTTTGAGGCACGTAGATAGTGCGATAATCTTCCAGAAATAAAGGAAATCTGACATTAACAGATTGTTTGCGTCAAAAGCGGCGTACTTTCTGCCTCGACTAAAGCAGAAAAAAGAGGTTTCATATACAGCTATCCCGAGATATTACTAATTCATACAACACCCCAACAACAAAACACTCGACCTTCCCTGCCTCTGCAGAGTTAGGGGAGGTCGCGTTCAGGGGACCGCGAAAACGCTCCCCTGAACCTTTGACACGGGCCATGAGAGCACGTGAGATGAGAGGTGAGAGGTGAGAGGTGAGAGGTGAAGCCACGATCTCGCCACGAAGGACGACTAGGACAAACCTATCCCCCCTCGAAAACTTAAACTCTTCGGTTTTTGGCCGCTTTATTTTCTGGTTCCTGCAATTTTCGTCGGCTTCCAATTTTGGTACGCAAAGAAATATTGAATTTCCAAGCTCAAGGGGACAGGACATGGCCCCTTGCCAGGCACGTAGCCAGGATTTTCCTCAGGGGTGGGGGGCCAAATGTCAAACTTTGTCAGATGCCACTGGTATATGACGAAATTACTAGGAAAAAGCAGCAACTGTATGCATTTACTTCATGTTTAACGTACACGACAACATATAATGTTTCCTTTTGCAACAGATATGTGATCACTATTTTGCATTCATACGAAATCGCCATATATCTAGCGAGGGCCGCTTAGATCGGGGGGGAAATGACTCCCATACCCCCTCTCCCCCACTTAGCTACGTCCCTGCCCCTTGCCCTTCCCTTGGCTACGGCCGTGCTTGAGAGTAAGCCTGCGGCCCCGCTAAGTGCCGGGGCAGGACACAACCCACCCCACTTGGAGCCGACCAGGACGGGGCAGGCGGCGTGGCGGGTGCGCAGGTCGCCGCGGCCGTCCGGCAGCAGGTTGTACCAAAACGCGGCCGACCCGCGGCGCGGCTGCAGCGCCACGCCCAGTTCCGTGAACACGGTGGCGCCGCCGGTCGCGACGTCCGACATCTGGCGGCGAGAAAGCAAACTAGAGGTTGCGACACGGCCAAAGCGAGACGCTAGCTCCGCGAACACGGTATTTACGTGTTGTGTTAAGCGACACGGCTGTTTTGGTTTTTACCATTTTCTATACTCTTTTCGATGGTGCTGGCTGTCGCTTTCCATGTCGTTGAAAGTTTCAAGGGGTGGCGGTAGGGGCGGATATTTTGAGGCAAGAATCCCCCAATGCGATCGCAAACTTCAACATCGGAGTCATCTTAGATCAAGGAAACAAACGGCGATTCGACGTCGAGAGACCAGTCCGCTGTCTCATTCTCGTGACATGATTCCATTCGACACGAAAGACCAAAAACTGATGCAAAGAAAACGCAAAAGATGTTGTGGTGCACTTACATAGAACATGAAGGTAGCGATTCGGTTTCCGTCCTGGAGATTCGACGTTGCCGACTCGTTCTGTAATGAAAGGCAAAAATTTGGTAGTTCTATTCCCGAAAATGTCGCATCATCGTCTTGGGCATCAAGAACACCTAAGCAGAACCACCAACACTGAGGCAAGCACCATGCTAACAGAATATGCTGCGAGGAATCCGTGCAGGCTGTGTACATAGTAGTCTAGACACACACATTCTACCTATTTTTTGCATCAAAGATGGTGCAAATACGGCTAATAACATACGCGAAAATACAATAGTCATAGCTTCTCTGAGGCAGCAGGCAAAGCCATAGAATATTAAACATCTGTTTGACACGCAGAACTGTACTGGTATGCCGAACAAAATAAAAATCTAGCAGGCACTGAAACCGGGCTATGTTCGAGAGCGAATGATCTTAATTTGTGTATGACAATGGCTAAGACAACGTCTGAAAACATTCATTTTTACGATATGATCGGCAATAGATTGCATTGTGCGAATCGGTAACATACAGATGACAATTTACAACATGTTCTGCTAACTGAGCGTCGATCTTTCGTGAAAGTTAGCCATGACCGATGCAAATCACTTCCCAGTTCCTTCCAACTGAATTGGATCACATGGAAGTGGCGAATGCCGGCAAAGAAAGTTGGGGCAGTACGCTCCCATCGCTCACTTATTGGCACATTAGACTTTGGAGGAATACTAACTGCTAACTGTTGTACCTAAAATGCTTTTGGTTATGTACACGAATATTTGTATTTTATTTCTTTGTGTACTTTTTCGTGAAACATACGGCGACGCATCTACACGAAAGGTGGAAAGCTAAATTTCGTTAAGCACCCACGATAAGCCTTTCTGGCTCCGCCCGTGGCCTCACTATGGCGTGGTCCAGGTGAGGTTCGTAGTGGCCCCCGATGCCGTAGTTCACCACCTGCAACTGCTCAGCCGTGGACAGGCTGAGACCGGTCAGCTGAGCCACGCGACGCTCCACCTGCCCACAGTGACGTCACACATCAGCTGAGTCATGCGACGTTCCTCCTGTCCGCAGTGACGTCGCACGTCAAATGAGCATCCACAACGCTCTACCTGTTGACGATGGCGTCAAACATCGGCTGACCCACGTGATGCTCCACCTGTCAGCAGTGACGCCATACACCAGCTGAGCAACAGAGCATTCTATCCGTCTACAGTGACGTCATATATCAGTTCAGCCGCACAACGCTCCACTTGTCCAAGATGACGTCACACATCAGCGCAGAGATACCATATAGGTTCCGCCCGTCCCCAGTGACGCCAAAGATCAGAGGTGCAACACGACGCTCCACCTGTCTACAGCGACGTCGTACATAAGCCGAACCACACGACCCAACCACAGTGACGTCATACACGTGGGTGTGTGTTGGGTTAAATTTTGGTATGGAAAAGGAATTTTTTTTTAACCCTGAAAGGAGGCATACTTATGTACACAATAGTTTATTTTCGCAATGGCTTATTTTCTAAAGCAAGAAAACGCATGAATGGGTCAAGATGTTGGTATGGAATTCCATACCAATAATTTCCTTTCGTATGATAAGTTTCATACCGAATGTTTATAAAGTTACACCCTTGGTCATACATCAGCATTGTCACACGACCTATCACAGCCATGTCATACATCAACAGTCACATGACGCTCTCCCTGTCCACATCATGCATCGTCTGAACCACAGGACTACCTTTCCACAGTGACGTCACTCATGAACTAAGCCACTCGACGCTCAACTTGCGCACAGTGACGTAGAAACCAGCCCCGTCAGCTGTGTCACGCGAAAATGACGTCATCCGTGAAACAATTCCTTTCCGAAGACCGTGCTTCTTTTCTTCTCACAAGCTTCGCTTATGCCAAACCGTTCTCTGTGAATCCCAAGCATCCGCTGACCCCTCACCGCAACCGTGGCTTTCCTGGATCCTCCGCTGATACACCTCTATGGCCCTCTTCTGTCACGATCCACTCCCCTTTTCTCTTTTCGACTTCACTCGCCTCCTCGGGCCAATAAGGACAGTCCTCCGACTGTTTCCGCAGTCCTCACCTGTGTGACGGTGGATCGGTCCTCATTCACCACGGGGTCTCTCTGGATCTTCGCCGTGGTCCTCGCCTGTTCGACGGCACTATGGTCCCCTGGCCTCAACCAGAAAGACTCTCTGGTCCTTTCCCGCGGTCCTCAGCTGTTCGACGGCGCTGCGGTCCTCTGGCCGGAGCCAGGAGGACTCACAAGACTATCCTCGTGGTCCTCACCTGTTCGATGGCGCTGTGGTCCTCGGAGCGTAGCCAAGCGAATTTGCTGATGCGGTAGCTGACCTCATCGTGCCCGCCAGTCTGATCGTTTCGCACAGTCGCTCGATTCAGCTGGCGAATCAGAAGCAGCGGTAAGACTGGAAATGATGTGAGGACCACGTGCCGGTGTGACGACATGTGGATGGATTGCACTTACCTTGTTTCGATGGTTGGTTACAGAAGCTTGAAAAAGTCACCTGATCAGAAAAAAGTCGTTAGTTTTTAAAACTTTCTTGTCTATTCCAGTCAATAATCGGGAGAAAGAAGGAAACTTCAACGAAATTATCCAACTCGTCACCGGACACGGTAATGTCACTCTGTTTACATCTTACCACGGGGCTTACGATTACCGGCCTTGTGATCTTTAAATGCCATTGTCACTCTAGGCCTTGTCATGCCTAATCTGTCCTCTTATGAGACTACTTGGGTAAAGAAATACGAGGCAACAATCCATGCATGTCATCGTTAGTTGCGGGCCATCTTCAGTGGACTCCACTGATCTAAAACCCTGGATTTCCATGACACTAGACTTTTCTGAAGCAACTTCAGATAGCGGTAGAAACGTCATCGTGACTTCTCTCTGTTTCAAACGTACTTCCTTCAGGGGGCCTTCGGGCATTAACAAGAAAGCATTGCGTTTTCCGGCTGGTGTAACTGCCGGTGCAACAACACAGTCAAACATGAACAAACACGAAAAGCTGCACATCTCATCGATCTTTCTTTCCGCAGTTTAATCATTTGATCTCCTTTGCAGCTGATTAACATGGAGTACTGAGCTACTGTGTGCGGTAGCTCAGTTGGCAGAGCGCTGGTCGCCGCGTCCTGGTAACATAGGCAGCGGAACGGGGGGTGCAGAGGGGCACCGTGCTCCTTAACTGGCGAAATTCAACATTAACCCTATGGCGTTCCATGGAAAAAATGGCTCGAAAAGTAGCCGTTGCCCGCCTCGCCGGAACATGCTCCGCCAATAGTGCCTGGTAAGACGGGTTCGAGTAAATTCGGTGCTCGATTTTGGTCCGCAGGTCAGCTGATAAGCTGGCCAACATAGATTGAAGCTGGCTACCACACGGTCGTGTCGCACCTTTGGCGGCACGTTAAAATTTTGCCACAAAATCAGCCGTTGCCCGGGGCTGCGCGATCGGCTGACGGGGTCGGAGTCTATGCAAAAAGGTCAAAGGTCGGAGTCTATGCAAAACGCTCTGCTTAGCGCGGGCTCCGATACCAGACTAGCGTCGTCCCACCGGACCACTGAGATCAAATCAGACCAGTAATCTGACAATTTTGGCACTCTCGCGGCAGTGTAAGTCTTCCTTGATCAGAATCATCACCGCGCATTAGGACTGGTCGGCGGCGACCCTGAATAGTCTTTACTAATGCTTCCGTGTTTCTTTGCCGATTATTGAAATGCGAGAAATGAAGGCGGTTATGGAGAACGCATTGATGGAAAAAGAGATTGCTGTTTATGACTGAAAAGGTGATCAGGAAAGTGCATTGACAGAACAACTGACTGACGTCGATAAAGACGTCAGTGACGATGACAGTGATGATCATGATGGCGATCATCGCCATCATCATCGTCGTCATCATCATGGAAAACCAAACTATGAAAAGCACAATGGTGGAAAAACTGCACATCTATCGGTACTTCTTTCGGCAATTTCGTCATTTGACCTCCTTTTTACACGAGAGCGCCTGAAACGCGCGTCCTTAACGTACCAAAGGCGCGGAAGTTCTTTTGATGGCCTCGATCTCCGAGTCGTACATGACGTTGTGGAAGAGGACGATGTGCGGGTCCAGCCGGGCGTCCTCGGTGGGGAAGGGCTGCAGGAGCAGGAACGGGACGTTGCTGTGGCTGTAGTAGCACCTGCCGGCAGAGGCAGTTTCCTCCGTTCGTCTTACTGGCTTCCAGAAAAGAGTTGCCGAGACCTGTGAGGAAGCATTGAGTCCAAATGCCCTTAACAACACAAGAAAAGTGAGGAAGAAGATGGCAGCTGCAAACCGCTACAAAATTCCCTCGCCAACATGGGCAATCAAAATTCAATTCAACATTGAAATTTACTTTGTTTAATTTAAATAACTTTAATAATAACCTAAATGAAAAACACTTTTTTTTATTTTAATAACAACTTAGATTTTTAAACCATTTTTTTATTTCAGTAATAATTTAAATAAAAATAACAGTTAGATCTGCATCCACGCTATTACCATCTTTCCCGATCTCTCTCTTCAAAACCCTTTCTTTCCGGCATGACTAGGGCCACCGGAACCTTTCTCGTTCATTCCATGAGTTCGAAATGACCAGAACTGGTCGTTTGAGCTCTGACCACAAGCGTACTGACAACATTACTGCACAGAGACCATTTCTTGATTCTCAAAATGCCGCATAAAAAACGCCATGAAGCGCATGGACAATTTGTTCTTGAGCGCCGGAATTTCAGTGCTGAGCTTCTCAGTTCTCACGTGCCAGCTGTGCGCTAACCGCGCACCTGAGGCGTTTGGAGATGCTGGGTTTCAGCGTGGTGCCGCCTCGACACAGCGCCAGGTAGTCCGGGTCAGCGTATTCATCGTCGCCGTCCGACTCGGGACGAGCCTGCGTCTGGAAAAGTTTCCGTCATCGCCGGTCCGAGCTCCTCAGACCAGTGACGTAGCCTGGACTTGGCCATGAAGGGACAACAACAGAGCTGACCCCGCCCGAAAGTGAAAATTCCTCTGATCCCTCCTCTTTGTTTTCGATTCCCGGGGATTTCGACTTATTTTCATTTTGGTGCAGAAGGCATCGTTAAAATTTCAACCTCCAAGGGCGAGGACTGAAATGCCCCCATCCCTCCGGCCTTCCTTGGCTACGCCTGTGTCTCGTACCCGCACCTGCACAAACGTTATTCGCCTCGAAACGCATTGGTTGCGTGCAGCCGTTCATCGGCGGGAAAACAAAACTTGAAGGCATAGTTCCATGTTCATCACGTGTTTGGAACACAGATGGTCTGATAGAAATTCCTGGCAATTGGCTTGATGATACGCATGCTGAAAATATCACCCAGAAAAGACTTTTTGATCACGTCAAGCTAATTTTACAATCCGACCAATGGGGAACATTCATTTTAAATTGGGTTTCCCCGGAGCTGGGAATGACCCACGGACCATTTTCAACAGCGTCGTAAGCTGGGTATGTTTGTTTATAACATCACTGTGTAATCCAGCAATGCATGAACATATTTGGGGGGTCCTGTGACAGATTTTTATTACTGCAGGTTTGATGAACAAAGGACAATTATTATGCGTCACTTGCATTACGGTCTATGCGTTACAAGTTATACGTGAAAACTCACGAAACTTCTGAGAGATTGCCAATCGGCGTTGAGTATAAGCTGACGCGTAAAAGGACCATATAAATACTCGCTGTCCGTGAACCTGGTCAGCACTTTTTTGTCACCTTAATTTCCTTTGCTTACCTCGTTAGCATTTGGACTTTCGGCCTTTTCACTGTCGTCTTTAGCGTCGCCAGTCTCCTTCAACTGATCTTCATAGAATGCCTGGCGACAAAGGAAGCTGTCAAAAATAGTAACGTGTCATGAATTGTTGTCCAAACTGGAGTAATGGCTTCTTGTTGCAACTATTTGTGAAGCATTTTCGGTGATACATAATTGCAAAACGTACTGGCTAAAAAATAATAATTAAAAGAGTTTTAACTTGGCCACTAACATAACGTAAATACATTATCTTTCTGTGATAACTCGTGGCTGGAATAACAACGTAAGACGAGTACGCTCGTCCATCCCTATCTTAAGGACGAAATCTGCATTACGTCTGTTTATACATTAGCCGCAATGGCATATCGTGGCATTGCTTGGAAAACAATCCGCTCATAACCGTCAGTCGGATTTCCTCTGTTTTGGGGAAAATCCTGCCCATGATTATCATTACCATTATACGAATAGTCCTATTTATCCACCACGAAGAGCACACGAAAGTTCGGTCGCTAAAATTTCCTTCGTTTCAGAAACTTAGATTTCCTTTTTTCAGTTATTGCCCCCATCCCCGTAAGAAAAGAGGTTTGACAAAAATACAAAAATAAAAAAAGTGCCGCGGACCACGGCGTCCCTGCCAAAACCGCAGCCCCATAGCACCAAACGCGTAACACATTCGTGTGTCGTACTGTCTGTCCTTTGCCGCGTCGGGTTCTGGTCATTAGACCAACACGCTTTGACGTCATTTGCGGCCAAGAGGTGAAAACCCGCGCTGCCAGCCAGGTTTGAACCCGGCCCCTGCAGTTCGCGCTGCGAACCACTGACACCATCCTACGAGCAGCTGCTACCTCCGTTTTCGTCTAGACATGTGGAGTAGCATCGGCCTTTTGGCACGTGTCTGTAGCATAGCCTCATCCACCATATGATTATTTTACACATGGATAGAAATTTCCGAATATTACTGCGTATGATTCTGAGCAGCATTGGAAACATTTTTTTTTTAAACCATTAACATATGTATGATGCTAAGATCTCTCAAACTTGGCACTTGGACTCGCCGAATCCGCATGATCTCCAGCCATTCTCTTACGCATCAGGAGCTTCCCTGTTTCCTTTTTTGCATGGCTATTAGCCATTCGCTATTCGTGCATTGTTTTTCCCAGATAAACTTCCTCACGCAGTACGTACCACGTTTTGAATAGCGACCTCATGCTGTGGATCCTCTCGCAAGAGGTCAAGGGTCAAGGCCAGCGCGCGCCGCGTGTCTCCACGGCGGTACGCGGTGAAGGCCAGAAACTCCAGGACCTCAGCCGGTCGGACGGACGGTCCGCCAATCGGCGTCGAGGACGCGGGCGCTCCGCCAATCAGCGCTTCGAGCCGGCCGCGACGCCACGCCTCCTGCAGCCAGGGCTCGGCGTGCCTGCGGGGGCCGAGCCACCAGCCGTCGGGAAATAGCATAGAGCACAGCCGGAGACCGGGTCGGACACCGAGGGTTCTGGACAAGGATATCAGGCGTTTGGAGCCGATCAAGGGTGGTGGGCCCTGATAGCGGATAAAGAATAGAGCGGATAAAGAATTCAGCATCGTATTTCAAAGCACGAATGCACTTTTGCCCTCCCCAGCACGCGGGGGCAGGGGAATGGGGTACAAACCCCCTCAGGTTTTCGATAGCTATCACAGAACGACGGCGTCGATGATTCTGACATTGCGCAAACCTAGGCGTTGAGCGTTTTTACACATTGCTTGAAAATGTGGGATCAGTACCTTGAAAGGTCGCCGACCTGGTTCCTTGAGGGCATGCCATCGAGAAATCACATTACGGCCGCCGTCTCTATCGGACAGCAATCGTTTTCGACGTTTTTCGATACTCATTATTGTTGGTCTTCTACAGGAGTGGCACCCACGATGCTAATGACTGCCGCACTTGATAACATATCTGGGTTACGGTTATCTTACGTCGCATTAACGAATTGGGATTATTGACCTGTTTTACATGTCGTCGACATCAGAGGTCACGATGTAATCGGAGACGCCAATTTGCATACAAGCAATAGTCTGAGATATCGTTAACCCGCGCACGACCGTCAGTCCGTTACGATCATGCGCGACTGGGGGGCAGTTGGCAGCCCCCTCTAACTCACGAACGGTTGGTCGCACAATAAAAATAAGCACACCGTTGGCAAGCCTGTGAGGAGTAGAGCTCGCAACTTGTCTCATTTTGGTTTTAGATAATATGTAAGCAATTTACGTCCTATATATGTTTTCTCATAGCCGACTGCATGAGACCGAGAAATGGCCTGAATCTCAAGGGCTGTGACGAATAACGCATAGGTTAAGGCACCAGGGCGCAAGTAAAGGCCCGCGGATGCCGATACACGTCTAATTTCCCAGATTTCTTCAATATATACACCGAAACAGTTAAAGACACGGCAATTTTCGAGCCTAGTTGTAGGCATGCGCCGCTGCCGTATGCAGTAACAAATTGACGGGAACTAATTTTAGCGATCCTTTATTTTCTCGAAAAAAGGCGATCTGTGTATATTTGATTGGTCTTTGTGGTTCTTGTGGTGGTTTTTCATGCTTAAATTCTGGAAAAATCATTAGTTACCAATCTACACAATTCGCGGAACTTTGTTTGCGAGAGCCTGTTTATTTCCAAAATATGCAACTTTTTTTCAAACTTTTTGAGGCTCCTGGTATTACTTCCGTCTGTGCAAGCCAATTCTGCCATTTTCTACCCATTCTGAGTAATTCATCGCCGACTTTGACGGTGGTACATTTTGGCTCACAACAGTTATTCGTGACCTGACCTCAGGTCAATGGCTGGAAATCATTGATACTTTGCCCAATGACGGTAACTAGATGTCTGCTTCACTCCACACTAAAAATGTTATAAAATATTCCGTCAATTTCCGAAAAAAACGACATGTCTAAAAAATGGGCTTGACCTTAGGTCAATGACCTGGAAAATTTCGAAAAATCTGAGATAGGAGTTTTGTTGCATCTATCTGCATCACTAATCCCTGAGAGTATTATTGAGATATCTTGTTTTGCGAAAAAGTTGGAGGGCGCTAAACTTTTTTGGGCATATTTCTGTTTGACCTGACCCGAGGTCAAAACTTTGACACAAGATGTAAAAATGATGAAGCCAAAGGTACCCAATGTTTCGTGCCCTGTGTTTGTTCGTTCTCTCGCAATCCCAGAAAAAACCTCGGATGGGGTTCTCAACGTACCCCCCAGTCGGGGGCGGGTTAACAGTTGTTTTGGATCCCTTAAAGACTCCTGTAGGTGACGTTCTAGAGGACCTAATGAAAATCAGAATCCATAGATATCACCTCGTCTGAGGTCGCATGTAAGGCCATTGCGTGACCTTAAGGGTGAAACGATGTGTTATCGTGCAGCAAAAAGACGTCTGCTACACGACGGATTTTATTTCGTCCCTATAGCACGTCAGGTTTGCAAACAGGTGAGGGGTCGATTCCCCTTCCTTGTCCTGGCGAAGGGGGCCATACAGTGCATACTGGCGAAGGTTAAACCAGAGATCCAATGTGTGGGAAAACCAAGTCAGGATCAGTGGCCGGGCTGCGGTTCATACGTGCCCCTCAATACATTTTACCTAGGTACCATAGACAAAGCCGCCGTGGACAAGGAGACGCATTCCAAGAATTATAGCACGCATGGATACCAGCGAGTGACAAAGTCAGAGCACGTAGGCGATATATATATATATTGTAAATAATGGTTACACATCGTCGACCTTATTTCCTGAAATGTATTCCGGTCCCAACCCGCAAAGTAAAATCAGTCACCTCGTGTGCGGTTTCCGCACGTTCACTTCTTACTCGAGATCACCGCCGAAGAAACTCTGTCTGCCGATTTCGAAGCAGTCCGAGGTGGTCAGTTCCCGCTTCAGGCTGCTCCCCGGGACCTTGCCTTGCGCCAGATCTGCATGAAACGTGCAACAGATGTCACAGCGTTACGCAGCGTCACGTCACACACTTATCCGCCTTCGGCGAAAAGGGGTTTTGCATCTGGCGCCCTTACCCGCCGAATCTTGGTACCGAGCCCGTCTGGTACTGACCTGTTGTGATGAGCTGGTAGGTATCCGGTTATGGTGCTGACCTGCTGTGTTCAGTTGGTAGGTGTCCAGTTCTGATTCCGACATATTGTGCTGAGCTGGTAGGCGGCCGGTTGTGGTTCTGACCTTGTGTATTGAGCTGGTAGGTGTCCGGTTCTGGTTCTGACCTGTTGTGTTGATTTGGTAGGTTCCTGTCCGGTTCTGGTTCTGACCTGTTGTGTTGAGCTGGTAGGTGTCCGGTTCTGGTTCTGACCTGTTGTGTTGAGTTGGTAGGTTCCTGTCCGGTTCTGGTTCTGACCTGTTGTGTTAAGCTGGTAGGTGTCCGGCTCTGGTACTGACCTATTGCGTTGAACTGGTAGGTGTCCGGTTCTGGTACTGACCTATTGTGTTGAACTGGTAAGTGCCCAGTTCTGGTACTGACCTGTTGTGTTGATCTGGTAGTTGCCCAGTCCTGGTACTGACCTGTTGTGTTGATCTGGTAGTTGCCCAGTCCTGGTACTGACCTGTTGTGTTGATCTGGTAGTTGCCCAGTCCTGGCACTGACCTGTTGTGTTGATCTGGTAGTTGCCCAGTCCTGGTACTGACCTGTTGTGTTGATCTGGTAGGTGCCCAGTCCTGGTACTGACCTGTTGTGTTGATCTGGTAGTTGCCCAGTCCTGGTACTGACCTGTTGTGTTGATCTGGTAGGTGCCCAGTCCTGGTACTGACCTGTTGTGTTGATCTGGTAGGTGCCCAGTCCTGGCACTGACCTGTTGTGTTGAGCTGGTACGTGCCCAGTCCTGGCACTGACCTGTTGTGTTGAGCTGGTAGGTGTCCGGTTCTGGTTCTGACCTGTTGTGTTGAGTTGGTAGGTTCCTGTCCGGTTCTGGTTCTGACCTGTTGTGTTAAGCTGGTAGGTGTCCGGTTCTGGTACTGACCTATTGCGTTGAACTGGTAGGTGTCCGGTTCTGGTACTGACCTGTTGTGTTGAGCTGGTAAGTGCCCAGTCCTGGTACTGACCTGTTGTGTTGAGCTCGTAGGTGTCCTGGAGACGGACGAGCGCTGCTGCTGCGCCCGCCAGGTCGCCGTCGTCGGGCAGCATCACCTCCGGATTCGTCGATTTGATGTCGTCCAGAACATCTGACGAGGAAGCACGGAGCACACTGCAGCGAATGCATTCATTCCACAACTTCGGGATGGCGCAGTTGGCAGTAAATGGCTCAGCGTCATTTGTTTACGAGCGCACGAAACTACACCAGTCTGCCTGTAATGGCACAGCAGAGCTTAGCTCGTCAGTTCTTGTTTATCTACCAACGACATACGAACAAGTAGGAAAAAGAAACAGCATTCTTACTAGGCAGGAATCTAACGGAGAGAGCCAGCTTGAACAAAATCAAGCATGGAGAGCCATTTCCAACGAATTGCATACTTTTGACAAAGCTGCTTATGGATGCTTGGAAGCTGCACACAGGTGCCATTATTATTACAGTATTGTAGTATTATTATCGCAGGATATAATGGGGAAGTTCCATAAAAAAAGACCGCATTCCTGGCATTGATGAGCTTTTTCTGTTCGTCCTCGGGCTTGAGTGTTATGTTTTGTTTCATTGTTAAGACATGAGATCTTATTCCTGCTATCTATTTCTTCTGACGTTTCATCATCTTTCGTAAGATGTCAGATGTAAGATTTCGTGAGACATCATCACGAAATAAGTGTAAACTGCGACTTAAAATGGTAAACGCAGTCCGAGAAGTAGTTATATATATATATATATATATATATATATATATATATATAATTAGTTCTCGGACTATCTATCTATATATATACATATATATATATATATATATATATATATATATATATATATATATATATATTGGAAAAAAGGATGCTGGAAAACCCAATGCCCCCAGAATAAGCAGAATGTATTTCAGGGATCACAACTGTCCTGAACGAAAGGCATAGTCGTTTGTGCTGAAATCCAACCATTCATGCGGCGAAAGGATCGAAGGACGTTTTCATACGTTGGGCCATGAAAGTTTCTGTTTGCCTATAGAACCACTACGTTTGCATCGTCTCGGCAATCCTCGACGCCTAAATAGACGTCCGTTTATTGAGCCGTTTATTGGTAAAATGCAAACCACTATTTCAGGTTGATTACCTACCTTGTGCTGCACTTTCCGTTGCCAACTCAACCGTCAGCTTCCAGTCGACTGTGAGTCTTTTCACCAACTGGAAGGCGGCTAGCGGGTTTCCAAGATGGCGGTCGGGATCCTTCATCAGCTGACTGTGCTCGTGCTCGAACCAGGCCAATCTCCTGGCAATGAATGATGCAGAATAATTAATGCATAACTGAGCACGCTGTACAAACCTGGGCAAACTCTGCGCTTTATCTTTCAGATAACAATGCCGATTTTGAGGCGTAATTTCCCTTTTTGTCCGTTCCTCGGCAGAGTCCTGGTTGCACGACCTACGACGCAGGAAATACAACAAAGCTCCTGTTTCTTTACAAAGGACACTTACCTTTCTATGAAGGTGAAAAAATCCGGGGCTGTTGTCTAACGTTTTGTAAAATCGTTCTGCTTGGCAGTTGTCAGATAGCTTGCATCAGGTAGTTACATCGCTTTTACATCTCTAATACCTAAATATTCTGCGGTTGGCTACCGGGCCGCTTAAGGCGCTGCTACTTTGGCAGCGTCCGCTGGAATTTGTTCCGGTCGAAACGTAGGGGGCATGTCACAGCGTGTTAATCAATAGCATAAACGGGGGACAGGATGGGGTCAACTGCCCCCCTCCCTTATGGTATGAGGTTTCCAAAAAATGACTTTTGTCGCATTTTGTTTTACTCCTACACAGTGGGACTGTAACTTGGTGAATGCCCCTGACACATCTGTGATTACAAATAAATGAATCAATCAATCAATGAATTATTTTTTTAAAGACAAGGTTCTTTTAAAACAAAAAATGCGTAATTTTATTTGCAAAATCTACATGTGTGCTGCCGGATGGGTCAGTTTTCCCATGTTTGCAATCAAATGGTAAGAGTGTTACTATGCCTTTTTATTTCAGCCATGATCCCCCAGCTCGTTACGAAAGCCCGGGCCAGGCTGGTGACGTCACCGTTTGAGCTGCTGCAGCCTCTGCTGCTCCGCCTGGACTGCCCGCTCCAGCGCCTGGATCACGGCCCGCTCCGAGGCCACCAGGTGTTCAAGGTCGGCCAACGCCGTGAACAGCTCGCCGCAGCCCCGGCCGGCCACGGCCAGCAGCAGTGCTAGCGCCAGCAGCATGCTGCGAACCCGAACACGGCGTTACGGAGGGCGAGACGGGGAGGGGAAGCCAGCGTCTGCAGGAGGCAGGGTGTCAGGGCGTGTATTGAGCGTCATGTTGGCATCACACTGCGCTGCACATGCGTGTTTGCATGAATTCGTATGCGTGCTGGGTTGTATGGATCGTGTGTACGTGCATGTTTTTTAAAACTCCTTTTAAGGTGCACGCCTTTAATGAATGGTAACAGTCATGCAATGAGTCCCAGGCGCACTTCTCCATTTGCGTCCTGAAGTCGTCCATTAATGACTGCAGCTTTATAGGTGAGAGAAAAATGAATAACAGATGCAGCCTTAAAAGAAGAGTGACGCACGTTTCCATAACAGGCGTTTAATTCACAACACCTTCAGTGAACAACTTCGTAAATCTTTTGCGCCATTCCGCGAATAGCATCACTGTGCATACAGATATGTCTTAGTGAGGATGAGTGTGCTGGGGTAGTGGTTTCTAAAAACTATTGAGGGTGCCACACCGCGTTTTCAACATTTCAAGACAAAGGAAAGCACTGGAACAACCTAGCCGTCACGTGTGTCGCAGCCCTTAGGGAAGGTAGGACAACGGCTCAACTAACTTGGCAGCGGCCTGCAAATTCCGAGTTGTTTTAACATGAGCTCTATGGTGTTGCATGGAAAAAGAACTCACGAAAAATAGATCTAGCCGTACCAAATTGGAAACGCTCCTACACCATTCCTAACCATGGTGTTCTCCTTGGCAGTTCTTACGAGAAGCCGAGGTTCTTACGCCGAAGATGATAAGAACGATGCAAAAGAAAAGAAAGGTCTGCTCGTGAGCACCAGCGAGGGGATTTCGTTCCCCTGACGGAACCAGGGTCGACAGGACGTGGCATCACCAGAACACTGCGGCGTGACCCCGGACATCTGCACGCGCGGCTGGCCTCCAGCTCGGACGCGAGAGCTGTCGCGTGCAATAGATGCGTCACCCGTCGACATTCGAGGAACAGCGGGAGTCCGGGAGGCGCTGATTCGGTCGTTGCCCAAGACGGCTCGGAACAGAGAGAGGAGGATCAGGGGGCGGGAGGGAGTCGCCGAACACTCCTATCCTCTCTCTCAGTCACTGTCACAGTCAGTCCCATCGCAGGACTGAACACACCAGTGGAGTGCGGCCGTGCTGTAGGACGAAACGCCTCTCCTGTACAAACGGCACGGTGGTAGCTGACCTCAGATCGTACAGGTGTCGTGGTAGCAGAATGTGCCTGGATCCCGAAGGTATGCGGACTATCCCCGTCTTGTATTCAACTACTCGTTGACCTGGGCGGGTCATCTCGGAAAGGTCGTGCCCTCGGGAGCAAAACGGTGCGCAGGTGACACAAGACTTACTGGTCAGCTTAGAATCCGACGCAAAACGAGAACAACCTGCATTCCATCGGGATCACGGCACATCTCTGCCTGGCAGGCACTTCTACGGTTACTCAGTTACAGACGAATGCAAATCGAAACGAACGAAAACTAGACGACTTCGTCGAACATCGGCGCTTCAGAGGGCGGCCGGACGTTCGGAACTGACCTGTGGGGTAGGGAGACCGACGCTAAAACATTGGGCACACCACCAGCCACCGCTGAACACGTCTTCTCACGGCGCCAGCTGGCGCCGACCGCCGCCGCTCACGGCGCCGCGGATCTGTGAACCGGTCCTCCTTGGCCGCCGCACCGGCGTGCGCCCGAGAAAGTACCGTCACGGCACGTCGTCCCCCGCCCTCCCGGGGAGACGGCTCAGGGTTGAAAACCGGCCGCCACGCCAGCACGGCCACATCAACTTGTTTTCAGCTTTCGTACCTCTCGGCGAACCATAATGCACGTGTGGATTACCATTTGTGAGCAGAACAGGGTGGTTGTCAACAGCAGAGCGAGCCCGGATCCAAAACGCATCGAACGTCAAACCTTACGGTTAGGCGCTTGGAGATTGCATTTGCAGGTACCAGACCGAGTGCTCATCGTGCCATTAGCGGACGGCGGGAGGGACAAACAAGTAGGTGGCCGTTCTCTGGGCTTTCATCTGCCCCAATTCAAAAGCCTTCCTCTTCACTTCGATCAGTCCTAAATCAATGATACCTAAGTTAAAAAAAAAAAAAAGAAAACGCCTGGAATGCCAATAATTCAGAACATTATTTTTGAAAAGATGCATAAGATATTGTCGTACAGTTTCTATGGACTCAGATGTTTCGCCGATTGAATCCGCACCAGACACCTAACAGTAAGAAATTAAAGCACATCGTTTCGGTTGAAACCTTGGGGATTGGAACTGCACACCTCTGTAGTACACGGAGCATATCACTTAGTTGCAATGCACTTCAAATCACAAACTTTGAAGAACTGCCGTTTTATCAACTCGCGGTTTGCTGGGAGGGTGGAAGTCTCGCGTTCTGTGCCGCGTAATTCAGCAACCGAAGACACAGTGCCCTCAAATTCCCAGAACTCCTCGATACATGAACTGTGCACATTTTGATGAAAGCAGATGACGTCATGAAGACAAAAATGTTTTACCACTTGCCATTTTCCGAGTTTTCTTGATGTTTGTTGATAAATGGTTCTGCAAGACGGGAGATGGTGCACATTATGTGTTATGACGTCATCAGAGGTTCATGTAGTCCATACAGAGCCCCTAAAAGGTCGTCAAAGATCGAATATATGTACTTAAACGGCAAAGTTTTTTTTCTTATTTCTTCTTTTTTCTTTCTTCTTATTCTTCGGAAATATATTGCCAATTTGTGCCATACAACCGGTTGCATTTGCCATTTAATGATTTTCTGTTGCGAAGGCAAGTATTTCAATGTATTTAACTGACTTTCATTGTATTTATGGAATGCGTCATATCATGCGTACTTAAAAGTAACATTCGAGTAAGCCCTTATCACGGCAGGACCAAGGTTGACTTGCATTCTCCTTGTCCTCAGAAAGACGTACATACCTTTTCATGTATTCTGACCTTCATGCAATATAACCTGATGTGAAATGTACATATCTATAACACATTGCAACATACGAGTATATAATAGATCGCGACATGAACTAAACAATGCCATTTAAAGCCTTAAATGTTTGACGTCAGCAATTTCCAATTTGTGCGGAAAAACGGCTCTCAAAAAATCGATCAAACATTGGCCTTTAACGTCACCTGTGACCTGACATATAATTTTGTAGTCTGTAAATGTGGCATGCCCAGGGTCGCATCATCGACGGCAACTGATAAACGTTTGCACCATCCGCATCAACCAACTGGATGCGGGGTTATTCAATGTTCGCGTAGGAAGCTTCATACGTCAATCCATGAATGAAAGGGGTTATCTATGAAATCTATGAAAGCTATAAAAAGGGGCTTGCCCCTTTGCAGCAAGCGCAAGGACGCAGAAATGACCCGCGAAGTGCCGGGCTAACCTATTAGTTCTTTATTCAAGACGTCACAGCAGGCCCACCGTAGTCATTTCCTAAGGGGCCAGCAGTAGCTGCCTCATTCATGCGCTTTTGAAGCCGGCTGCAGCGAAACAGATCCGTGGTCAGGACCACCTCTGACCTCCCGCTCCGCTCCCCATGACCCCCCCCCCCCTTCCTCCCCCACCGGCGCTGCGCCAGTACGATGTACACGGTCCGCCTGGGGCCAGCGCAACAGACTGAGGGTTCCACCGTCAGCACATGACAAACCAGCCGTGAATACCGCACACAGGCTCGGGGGGGGGGACGAATCATTCCGTGGGGGTTTGGTTGGAGACCGAACTGTAGGACGAGTGCAAGTGAATATCGAAGTAGGACGCGCAATGCACAGAACGTGGTAATGAGTCTTACCCGCCCACTAGATGTACGTTTTGATGTGTAAGAACGTTTGTCTCCTAAAGCGGGAGAAATGAACATGCGTTTAGCCATCGCCGGCATCGTGAAGGGAACGTGATACCCTTTTCTCGTCTGGATGCACCCCTGTGCAATGGCAGCAGCATGCAAGCGGTGTGCCGGCGTTAAGGGATTGCAAAGTCTGTCGGCATCGATAACATTCATGATAGTTCCAGTTATCTCCAACAATAAGGAAACCCCACAGATTCGCCTATGCACCTGTTCAAATGCTCACTGATACAAATGACCTCATGTTACACTGCTTATCCGGTGATTATACAGAGTCACGGCCGGAGAAAGTTCGGGGAAGGTGAGGGCTGGGGAGAGCGTAGCAAGGATAATTCTCTTCTCGGAAGGTGTAAGCCTGGTCTAATGCTATGACGTTACACTATCGTTCAGATGACAGCATTGGTGCCTCTTCGAGCCCGTGATCCAGGTCCCGTTATGTTGCAATTTTTGGCAGAGATTATCCGGATTTTGATGCCAGGTTTTCCAATCCTGGACTGTGGCCCCTCTTAGGAATGACAGATGGAATGAAATCTGTTTTCCTTAAAAAAGGACTAGATCAAGAATTGGATTGCATTTTTCTGCAGTTCATTCTACAATTTTTGTTCAAGCGTCGTCCTTCATGTGAGCACTGAGTGTCCTGCGTAAGTCATGGCTATATTGCAATGAAAGCTCGTTTCCAAAAAAGGGATTGGATTGCAGATTAGACTGAATTTCCCTGCAAATCATTTTACAATTTTTTTCCCACGCGCCGTCTTTAATGTCAGCACTGAATATTCTCAGTGGCTATACTGGATGGCTTTTGAAGTCATGGCTGCTTTGCGTTCCGTTATTCTTGCGAAGTGGTAGAAGACAGATTACTTAGTCGTAGAGATTCTTCATTACTGCTTAATTCTAGACAACGGCAATGCACAAAACTGTGCTGGACTGCACTGCAACGCTCACCTCTCTTTCGCTGATATGAGTGACAGAACACAAACATCAGCGGCTGGATATTGTGATGCCGGTTTTGCACATGGCCGCGCTATAGATGAAAGAGACAGGAATAAAAAGGATGTAATAAGTCAAAAAAATATAAAGATATAAAAATGAAAAAGGATGCACCACCCGTTTCCCATTCATCGGGGAGAAAAAAAAATGATATTGCTGCGATCTAGGGCAGCGAGGTCATCCCCGCCGGCCGCCGGTCGGTACAGTCAGGGGGTGATGACCGATCTCTATGACCATATGATTTGTTTTCTGATTGCTTCACAAGCACACGGGCAGGCGATATGGCTTTGAAACTGTAACGTATTACAACGAGAACGTACCAGAGAGCGTGAACACGCACGACGGAGGTCGGCGTGCCCTCACCCCGACCGGTTACGGGCACACAAACGTGACCTCTCAGAGGTCACTGACCTCACCCCGCCTCGGGCGGTCGGCAGCCGGCAGCCAATGCCCGGCACTGTGTCGGTCCAACCTGAAACACGCACCAAAAGAGGGTCACCCCCTCAATACATCACGTCCAGGCGCCGGGACCAATGCGAGGCGGACGCGCAGACGGCAGGCCGGACGAGACGCTGGACGCCGAGCGGTCGAACGCCTCGACAGGACGACTCCGCCCGGGGCGCTGGCTCGCCTCGCCTCGGGCGCGCTTCCGGCCGGCGGCAAACGCGGCCGCTCGACCGCGGCAACGTCAAGTCTCGTCACGTCTCGTCACGTCAAGTCTCGTCACGTCTCGTCACGTCATGTTACGTCACGTCACGTCACGTCTCGTCACGTCATGTCACGTCACGTCACGTCATGTCTCGTCACGTCTCGTCTCGTCATGTCATGTCACGTCACGTCACGTCTCGTCACGTCACGTCACGTCAAGTCTTTTCACGTCTCGTCTCGTCACGTCTCGTCACGTCAAGTCTCGTCACGTCTCGTCACGTCACGTCATGTCTCGTCACGTCTCGTCTCGTCACGTCATGTCACGTCACGTCACGTCCCGCAGGAGCCCATCACGGCCCCACCGCCCGCAGGCGTCACGATCGCGATCCATTACAAAGCCATTACATGGAGCCATTACAAAGCCATTACATGGAGCCATTACAAAGTCATTACATGGAGCCGTTACAAAGCCATCACATGGAAGCTGAACGGAACACATGACGATGATGACGATGGTCCAGTTGGCGGCGCCGGCCAGCTGGATCTCCAGCAGCGGCGCGTGCCGGTCACCGCGCGAGAGGTGGGTCTGCGCCTCCGGCACCAGCACGGTGCCGCCGGCCAGGTAGGCGCTCCAGGAGCCGTACGTGCCGACCGTGACGATGGAGTGGTTGCAGGCGGCCAGCAGCGCCATGTCACGGCCCGGGTCTTTGGTGTTGCCGTTGCCGGCCATCACGACGTCGTTCCACGACGACCTGAGGTCCTTCTTGACATGGTCCAGGTCGTCGGAGCAGACGATGAAGAGCGCAGCCGGAAGCGGGAGCGGTAGTACTCCATCGCCTTACTGAAGTAGGTCTGGTCCGACAGCGAGTCGTTGTTATGCTTCCGGATATCGTTGCTGTAGTCAGTGCGGCGGATGTAGAAGCCTGTTAGGTGACCAAGCTTCTGTTTCCTCGAGCGAGGCGCAAGGTGTCTTGAGTCTGTTTTTTAGGCCGGGGCACAAACTCAAACTTTCTGCTCAGCTTCTTTTAAAACGAGTGGAACTCGTGTATTCCGTTTCGGTCCGGGTAATTGGCAATGCGAAATGAACTCCATGTCCTGTTTGTTCTCTCCGGGACGACAGGATAGCTTCTCCTCTGCCTCCTGGCACCAAATGTCCTTCCACTCGGCATCGGGCACATCCGTAGTGGGCCGCAGCGATATGTTCGGAAAGTGCTTCCGCAAGGTGTTCCACATATCTCTCTCCACGTAGTCGGCGGCGCCGTAAATCCTCTGGTAGCTGTAGACGATGCCGTACAGGCCCATGAGGTTGCCCAGACGGCCGATCGAGTTATACACGACCGCCTCGCCGCAGCCGGGGGCGTCGCGCTGCCGCGGCACTTCGGCGCCGATCCGGCCGCGCAGCCACCGCGCCACCTGCCTCACGGTGCGCCACCTGGCGCACGTACAGCGTCAGTCCCGCTGTGCCGCGCCGCCTCCGCGCGCCCGCCGCCCGCAGCGCCGCCTGGGGCGGTCGGTCGCGGGCGGCGGCCGCTCCGCCGCCGGCCCGTTCTGTCCGAGCGCCGCCGGTTCAGAGCGCAGAGGCCGCACCCGCCCGACGCTGGCCGCCGCCCAGCAGCAGCTGCAGCGCCTGCGCCGCGACCAGCAGCACCAGCAGGCCGGGCGCGGCCAGCAGCGGCCGGCGGCCGCAGCTGCAGCACGGCCCGACATTCCGGCGGCCGCCCGCCCGCCCGCAGAGTGGACCGGCGCCGGTCAAACAAGGGACCGTCCGCCCGCAGAGTGGACCGGCACCGGTCAAACAGGGGACCGTCCGCCCGCAGAGTGGACCGGCGCCGGTCAAACAGGGGACCGTCCGCCCGCAGAGTGGACCGGCGCCGGTCAAACAGGGCACCGCCCGCAGAGTGGACCGGCGCCGGTCAAACAGGGCACCGCCCGCAGAGTGGACCGGCGCCGGTCAAACAAGGCACCGCCCGCCCGCAGAGTGGACCGGCGCCGGTCAAACAGGGCACCACCCGCCCGCAGAGTGGACCGGCGCCGGTCAAACAGGGGACCGTCCGCCCGCAGAGTGGACCGGCGCCGGTCAAACAAGGCACCGCCCGCCCGCAGAGTGGACCGGCGCCGGTCAAACAGGGCACCACCCGCCCGCAGAGTGGACCGGCGCCGGTCAAACAGGGGACCGTCCGCCCGCAGAGTGGACCGGCGCCGGTCAAACAGGGCACCGCCCGCAGAGTGGACCGGCGCCGGTCAAACAGGGCACCCCCGCCCGCACACCGCGCCAGCCACGCGAGGCCCGACCGAGCGGAAAACACTGACGACCGGCGGCGACCGCAGGCAAGCCCATCCTCCGAACCTGATGCACCGAGTGGCTTGAAACCTGCAACAATCGACGCGGCTCGCGTTATTTCCCTTTCTTTTCGGAATTTGGTGACCTAAGGTCATGCTAAAGGTTAACAAAAAGGCATCGAAAATGCCGTTGCTGCCTTATTCCAGCTGCAGCAATGCCATGGTCGGGTCAAATGGACTGCGGGTTGCGTTTCCATGTTTTCGGTTCCGCCGGACTGGGGACTGGACTCCATTCCTTTGCTGTTCAGGATTGGGAATTGGATTACCCTCTTTTTTTAAACGATTTTGATGACTTCTGTCCATTCCAGTGTGTTTACGCCGTAATACTGCGCAAGCCTCCTTGTTTCTGGAAGTGGACGGATGCAGCACCGGCAAGTCGCCGACATGGCACCCCTGGTAATCAAAGTGTCAGGGCAGGCATCCACAAAAGAAGCTCAAGCAGAAATTTCTGAGCACAAATTAGCGCCTCAATGCGAGCCCAGCAGCTTCGCCCAGTGGATCGTGTTCATATGCGTGGTTGTCGCCATCGCCTGTTTGGTCCTAATGACAACGTTGTTCATGGCTTCTTCCATTTGAGAACCCCCTGCAGCCGTTCTTAATCGGGCGATGGGGGAGGATCACAAGACTCTACTGGGCGCCGAATGACCCTGCAGTCGGTGCGCCCCTAAGCCCCAATAACCAATCAACCACAAGGCCTTACAAAGGATACTGTACTGGCATCTAGCGGCGAAAACAGAAGTTGATACTCTCTTCACTGGACGTCAGGGGAAGACGACACCTGTTGGTCAACTTAATAGTCGGAAACATTGCCCGCTTGCAACGAAGTTTGTGCGTCCATGAACAGTGGCATCTCTGTGGAGATGGGGGAAAACGACATTTTTGCCTCGTTTCTTTCCATGCAGCGTCGTAGGAGTAATGTTAAATGCTGTCCCAAAGTTCGGGGTAGCTGACCCGCTGCCCCACGGTTAAAACGCCCCCGTTTGTGTCCGCCAGTTGACAGAAAATTGCACGACACAATGAGCGAGATGGAGGTCAGTTAGTCGGGCGGGGACGAAAATACCCGTCTTCGTGGGATCGGAGGCAGAAATGTTGTAATTGCAGCGAAGCACCCAGTCGACCCTCTGGAAATCATAACCAAACTGTTTCCGGGAAGATATTGAAAAGTAGGCTCAGTAATGCGGCTTTTACGTCGTAACATGGCATACACAACATGCCACCTATTGTGTATGTTTACGTTTTAAGCAACGCTAGATGGCAGTTTGAAAAAAAGCAATTTTTTCGCTTAAATGGACAAATGCGCACATTCCGAGTAGCTGTAATTTTAGCATAGCTGTGATTCTGCTCATTCCCGACTACCGATATACAACGCAGCCATTCATGTAAAAATGGTTCACACAACAGGCCGGCTTTTGCTTGTCATTTCTATGGTTTTCGAAACAGCTGCAAGACATTCAGTGGCTTTTCCGAACTATCTTTCCTGCATTTTATCCCGGCCCCCACTGGGGGGCGTGGCAGTTTACCGCCCCTCGAGGTCTTTCCGAGATTGCGAGAGAACGAAAAAACGCAGCTCCACGAAATTTTGTGTACCTTTTGCTTGATTATTTTTGCACATTGCATTCAGATTTTTATTTCCAGGTCAAATAAGGTGTCTGACGTAGGTCAGGTCAAGTTGACCTATGTCCAGAAAAGTTTAGCGCCCTGTAACTTTTTGGCAAAACATGATATCATAATAAAATTCCAATGATAAGAGATTTTGATGAAACGCAACAGATCTGCCATCTCGGATTTTTCGGAAATGTTCGGATTATTGACCTAAAGGCAAGCCCATTTTCAAAATAAGTCGTGTTTTTTTTCGAAAATTGAGAGAGTTTTTAACAATTTCAGGTGCCAGGAGATCCAGAAATTCAGTGTTCTGTCAATGGACAAAGTTTAAATGATCTCCGACCACTGACCTGAGTTCAGGTCATGTTTAATATAACTGTTTAACTGAATAACTGTTGCGAGTCAAAATGCACTGTCATCAAAATCGGCGATGAACAACTCAGATCGGGTAGAAAATGGCAAGGACTCGCTCGCGCGATTAAAAGTAATACAGACAAAATGAAAAAAGTTTTAAAAAAAAATTGAAAACCTGGGGAATAAACAGGCTCTGGCAAAAAACTCCACGAACTGTGTGGACTGATAACTACTATTTTTTCAACACTTAAGCACGATTACATTACATCACGGGAAACGATGACAAGAACCACTAGAATCAACAAAAAACACATGGGAAGACATATTTTGCGAAAATACAAGAGCGCTAAAATTAGTTCTTGTTAATTTCCATACCGCGCTTGCGTAAGGCTCTCGCCCAGGAGCGGAACGAAAATCGCCGTCTCTTTAATTCAACGTACGTATTAAGTTGTCCTTGCGCACATATTAAACAAATTAGAGAAATCAGACGAGTATCGGCATATTTGGACGTTTACCTGTCCGCTGGTGCCTTTATCAAGACTTTATTAGTCACAGCCCTTGAGATCCAAGCCATTTCTCGGTCTCATGCAGGCGGCCATGAGGAAAAAATGTTTAAGGCGCAAATGACTTACATATCATCCAAAACTAAAAATGTGGCCATTTTCGAGCTCTACTTATCACCAGCTTTCCAACGGCGTGCTTATTTTAATCGTGCGAACCAGCCGTTCGTGAGTTAGAGGGGGCGGTCAACCCCCCCCCCTTCATTCGGGCGTGCATGGTGCAGACTTTCAGTCAGGCGCGGGTTATGCCAAGTTTCCATAATTGCATTTGGCTCAGGAGAAGAGCCAAGCTAAGTTTCTGGGAGCTACCCCAGGCCATTTTTGGCACTGTTGAGGGTTAAAAAATGGCTGCCTAAAATAGCTTTTTTAAGTTAGAGTTTAAAGCGAAACATCAGGGTGTAGGGAAATATCTTGGCCAATTACCAAGGATTATGTTTGTTGGTGTGAGTCCACTTCACACGGACCAAGTGCACATAACAAGTCAAAATTTCATTTTATGTAAATATTTTCGACACGTTTTTCAAAACGTCAAACCTTGAACTCAATTGACTCAGCACAATGCCGTCATTTCACTGGCGGATCTGGGGGGCATCTCGGGCATGGCCCCCAACCGCGATTAGGGGGGGGGCTAAATGGTCATTTGACTCACCATCCCGAAAGGCATGGGTTTTTTACTCAACCAGAGTGTCTTCCATCCCCGCCCCCTTCCCCGGTCCATGACCTACCATCCATACTCAGCCGCTGATGTACACTCCGAATCTACGGCTAGCGCGTTGTCCATCCTCCCCCCTTTCCTTCCCCGGCCAACGTTTCCGCTGACCTACCATCTTGACCCAGGAAAGTTTGGTTTGGCCTCCCCGAAACGGAGCCGCTGGATCCGCTTCTGCTCGACTTGTGCTTAACGTTTCAGATTTATATCCTGGTTTAGATTCCAGATTTTTACTATTTATATTTACCCAGGTTTATATCGTTCGGTTCACGGAACCCTGATCTAAAATATCCGCGCGCATCCTATGCAAGGACGGAAATAAACGGGAGTGTGAGAAATATAGCCCATTCAAATGACTGGAAACTTTTCAAACACTGTGAAATGAACTCAATGCCATTTCATGTGACTCTGATTTCATTTAAGGTCATTAAGGTTAAAGGTTCTAAACTGGCCTGACAAACCTATGACCATTACAGTTTCCCCTGTCATGTGCCTGGTGCCGAGTAAGCCAATGTTATAAAAACAATGTGGTGCAGTTTGTACTTCTAATCACAACATGACTAAATATCTGTACAAAAGAGACAAACATGTCTAACTTTTATGTTAATTCATCAATAAAAAAATATATTTTCTCCCATTTTCCAACCCGGTGAAACCCTATGAATATTTCCAAAGTTCCAAACGTATGGGCTAATGGGAAAAATCCCATCGACAAGCTCTCTATTCATGACTTTGGTGCAGGCCAAAATCAGGCCATGAACAGCGGAGGGATAGCAACTCATTATGTTAGTATATCTATATCAGTATATCTATATCTATATCATATCTAAACTGATATATCTATATCTATATCAATGTACTATATTGGTATAATAACAGCCATATCATCAGCAAAATCACTTTCTGACCCGTGTACCATCTCTTTTAACCCTATTCCCGGAGGGCTAGGCGGTAAGGTCGATTCCCGGCAGGGGGGGCGGATTTGGCCACTCCCCCCCCGAGATCTCGAGAACTAAACATCCGATTTCATCGCAACAAACAGCAATCGATTTGCCATGATGTGAACTACATTTGTATAAAACGAAATTTTGAAAATTTTGAAAGGTGTGGATATAGGGGGCAAAAATACCAAAATCAGAGGTATTTTTGGACTTCTTATGACTTCATTGTTTATGGACCGATTTCGATGAAACTGGCATGAATCGAGAGAATATGGATAGGACTTTTACCATTGGTACACACATCTGAAATGTTGAGAAAATTCATGGGCGTTCACAGCGTTTCAAAAATAAGAGGATTAGTTTTTCAACAACTGAATGAACAGAAAAGGCAAGAACACTTTCTTGGCTTTTGCTAGTCATGTTATGCTAAAGAAGTACAAAGCGCATTACAATGTTCGTATGATGTTGGCATAGGCGGTGCCAGGGACATTAAAAAGGGGGTCACACGTTCTTCAGATCAACTTGTGACCTTTGACCTTAAATGACCTCAAGTGGCCTTGGAGTCACTTGGAATAGTCTCATGTGCATTTAATATTATCTGTAGGCGTTTTCAATCATTTCAATTCACTCTATTTAAAAAATGTCATTTTATGGCTATTGCGATATAGGGTACGCGCACTGACATTTTAGGTCATAGCTTCGTGACCCGACCTGATATCAAGCTGAAACTTGATACACAAGTAGAGGACGCCATTCTACGTCATATATATTCTGGGTTTGGCATTTGAAGGAAAACAGCGCCGAAATTATTGCAATAAAACCAAATTTTGACTTATGACCTTGACCTGACCTTGTAAAGTGACCCCAGACTAACAAAATTATATCTGCACATTGCCCAACTATTTAGCTATACATCTATATAAAGTTTTGAGTTCTATCTTAAAATACTGTTTTTGGCAGACATTTTCCTTTTATCCTCAACATGGCCAAAAATGGCCTAAGATGCTTCCCAAAAACGTTGCCTGGCTTCGCCCCTGAGCAAAATAAAGTTTTGAAATTTTATCACAGCACGTAAAAAGAACAGCTAGGAAACGCCACCAAGTTTCGTGAAGCTGCGTTTAAAAGCCTAGAATTGGCAAGCAAAAAACCCGAGGGGGGCGGATTCAGCCCCCCTGCCGGAAATAGGGTTATGACTTGCAAAGTTTCGTTTAATAAAATGTAGTTTACTTCATGGCTGATCTACCGTCCATTGTTATGATCAAATCGGAGAGGTAGTTCTTGAAAACTCACGGGGGAAGGCGCCGAATAAGCCACCCCTTTTCGAGAATGCGCTCTACCGATATGGGTACGGAAAAGGAGTTAATGTGGGCTGCGTTCACTGATTTTCGAAGAAAATGTTCCCGCGTTTCGGGAGGTAAAGGCAGTTGCACACCAGAATGTATCTGTCTGAGATCTAATGTGGGAAAACCAATATAATTATAATGTTTTCGGGAGCGTAAAAATGAAACAACGTTCGGAACAACTGCATCGAAATAAATGCGGTTTGAAGGAAGACGGTTTACTTCATGGTTGATCTATTGTCGATTGTTGTGACCAAATCGGACGGAAAATTAAGGCAATTACACACCTGAAGGTATCTGTCTGAGATCTAATGTGAGAGAACTAATATAATGTTTTCGGGGGCGCACTTAAGGTGTACATATCGTCAGATACTCGTTTCCCTGCGGCGTGCAGACGATAGTAAAAGGCGAAAAACAAGAGGTTTGTTCGCATGCGAAATTTTCACCGTTTTTTATTTCCCCTGAAAGTGGAAATGGACCCGGAAGTTCACCGCGGTTTGACCCGAAACATTTAACAACGGACATCGCGCGCGGCCTCGGTCCGCCAGTGACGTCACGTCGACAGACAGGTGGCAGATCGTTGGGGCCAGCTCTTGGCCCCGGCAGAAGTTGAGAGCGAGGTCAGTCAGAAGCGGGCGAGTCCTGTGAGCGGGCGGTCGATGCCGCACTGCAGACCACGGACGGTGTGTTTCTGGGGAGGCAGCCGAGGGTGCGGTTGAGGTTGAACTAGAGCTGAGCGGGTTGATTATTTTGGGAAGCAGATTTTGCTGATTTGGACATGGGCACTTATCTTGATGCGTATTTTCCAGCATTGCAAGTAGCAGGCAGATCAGTAGTTGCATCTGGAAAGCCTCGGCTGGCACCTGCAATTTCTGCGCCATTTTGGGATTACGATGTCAACCACCTATTTTGTGGTGAGTACGCAGCAGCTACAACGGATGAAAATTTCGAAATGCTCGCAGTGATATTCACATAATTTCTGTTCTGAGATGCAGTTTGACACTGCTCTGAGTCTGACAGCATTTCCTTGCGTCGCCGTAATATCATGTAAGCCATGCTTCAAAATTGCGCTACCGCTTAATGAGCGTGCACATTGCACTACCAGTTGATGACAAGCACACCAACAAACATCCTATCGAGTGTATCTTTTACACGGGTTCCGTCCTGGTACGGACATGAACAGAAGACGGAAAGTGAGGCCCTTTTTCCGTGTAGCCATTTAGCATTGCTGTTTGCACACTGCCCTCTATTTTATGACCTTCCTTTCGTCCATCTCATTCTTCCAAGTACACATTTTCCGTTTAAGACGACGTTTTGCCACCAGTGCTGTTTACCAGGTGTTGTTTATCGCATTGGTTGTCCGGGCGTTATTTCTGTAACTGTTTTTGCTTGCTGTTTGTGCACTTACTTTTTTCATATATTGCTTGTCGATTCTGTTGTGGAGCGAGCGAAGCCAATGGCCAGGTGAATTTTACTTAAATGAACTTTTGCGGGGTGATTAGTTTGCAACTATCTGACACTGTGTGTGTGTGAATCGTGCAGTTTCCGCAAAAACATCCCACTTGTCTTCAGCAGGTTTGCATTGGCATAGACAGTGCGATAGCCTGTTCACGTTTTGTATCTGCCATTATTGCGGGAAAGATATTTTCACTTTTCAGCAAGGCAGCGAAAAATATCGCGGGCACGAGTGAGGTCCAAATGGAGAATCATTGAATGCAAACTAACGACACAAATCTATGAACATTTGTGCATACTGCGGACTGAACATGGGCAAATAAATACATCACACAACATTAGAAAAAAAGTATTTCCAAATTTCACCAGACGAGAAGCCTTTAGTCTTTATATCTGCTATTCGTCAAAACGAGTGGTTTTCACCTCTATTCTTTAAGGTTTTCACCTCTATTGTTCGTCACACTCCCTGTTTGTAACATTTGCTGTTGTCTCGGGCAGCTGCTGGTGCTGCTGGCGGGCCTGGGAGCAGCAGTTGCTTCCAACTGCCCTGGCGGCTGTCCTGCAGACGATCGGTGCGTCATCTACAAGGCCTGCGACCTGCCACCCCCGCCCCCGCCGATCCAGCATGTTTGTTGCCCACCGGACCTCATCGGATGACCTGGCCTGCTGGCTTGACAGCATGATGACCTGGGCAACAGACGTGTCCTTGAGCTTCGGATTTTGTGACTTTGACCTTTTGGACGCCGGACGGTTATCTTGTCATTGGACTCTGCAGCAAGGACGAATTGCGAGGAAACGAGAGAGCCAGGAGGTGCGCTTCTTTTCTTAATCTTTCTCTAGACTGCAGTTAAGGATAAACGATATATCTGGTGTATGGGAGTTACTTTGCGGTGGTAGGTAGGTGACGATAACTGAACTTGGAAAATTCCTTTTTGTTCGGCGTGATGTTCGTGTTCTTTTTCGCCAGTTTCCTGACAGCTGCGAATGATGCTTCGTGTTATGTGATTGCAAGGAAATGACACAGGCGGACCACTGACGATAACGCCCTTCTATGATCTCTTAATTGGAACTTTACGCTGGTGAACAGTGATAAGCACGCCAGTTTGCAGTAACCGATCGTGGTAATGTTTCCTGATTCAATACAAAACGATCCCAATGGATGCCGGGCTTTAAATATATTTATAAACCAGTACAGTTGTCATTTCGGCGGCGCAAACCGACCACTGAAACAACGCAGAGTTTCAGTCCGGTTAATTCGAAGACGAAAAGTATTCTAGAGATATCGAGGCCATTTCTATCCATTTATGTCGAACAATAATTGGTCGGCATTCACACAGACCACGTATACGTAGAAGATCAAGTACACGTGATGTTCTACGTGCCGAGTATTGTGATTCTGATTGAATCTAATTCTGTGAAGGCCTCCTGGATATGAGACATGGTGTGCTTGGATGTTTGTTTTGTTTTGGCCACATATGCCCTAGATATTCATAGAAGACAGACATAGGGAGAAGAAACGACTGACCTCGATGCAGTGCAGGCTGTAGAAAGACAAACGATCCCGAAGAGAAGAGACGTTCTGTTCTCTTCATGATGTTCTGTCTTTCTACAGCTTACACTGCACCGAGGTCAGCCCTTTGCTTTTATTATTGCCTATCGTCGATCAATAATTAGGGCTTAGGTTGTCAAAACAAAACAAACTTATCTACTTGAGTTGTTCTAGCACTGGGCGGAGAGGATTTCTGTGATAGGGGTTCAGTACGGAGAGATTCTCTGCGGGTATTTCCAACAGAGAGCCGCCAAGGATCCAAGGCTGCGGGAATTTCCAGCGAGTGGACTACAAGAACATGGTTTCGTGGAAGGGATCTGCCCACTGGAACCCTCTACCAAGCAGGATCTCACGGAGTGAGAACTAGTGAAAGCCCCCGGTCCTGACCGCAGATTGTTTTCCTTCTCCTGTGACGTCATGAGTGGTTGCTAATGCAATACACCGGTTATGTCACGGGATTTAATCGCCACGAGGTCTGCCGTGATGTTGCATACTACGCCTTTGCTTTGTCCCTGAAGCTTCATTTCCGACACTCTCAGAGCAGCCATGGAACAGCAAGCAAACAGACAAACATTGAAAGATGCATCGGTATTATGGTCATCGTAAAGCCATATGTATTTGCTCGCAATACAGTTTGTCAAAACAAACGACGTCCTTGGCATCAAATGCACGACCGAGCACCAACACCAAGCCAAAGATTTGCAGATAATGCGTTACTGCCACGAGTACAGAATGGTGAAAAAGAATAGGCGTGCATTTTTGCATAGACAGCAGATGAATTTGAGGTTGAGGTGGAGGCTGTAGATATTACCTCGTCGTGAAGCAATATTTTGGAAAGTTTGTAAACCGGGATTACGCATGGGATCGCTTTCAGAGTAGCGGGTCGGTGTCTAAATGTCCGATTCAACAATACTATAATAGCAACATTAATATTCTTAGTTATAAATAATGAGGCCGCCAAAACGCTCCAAGATGCTCTGCGTTTCCTGCAGACAAGGTTTTCAGTCACCATCATTTGATCCGACTCTGAAGCTGTTCTGTTGAAGTCAGCACATATCAGTGGCGGCGGATAATGTTCAGAGTTTGCGCCACACAATTGCAGGGAAATTTCTACATAGACAGCACCTTAAGTCCGTTGCCAAGTTTTCCCCGAGAAAGCAGCTACCTGTTCTTCGCCTTATCCGCCTCAGCAGTTCTCAGAACGCACAGCAACAACGTCCGCTTGTGGTCGACAGAGAATTTCACCCGCAGGTAAGCCTCCAGCTAGCTTAAAGCGCCGCCGACTGGGAGGGGGCAGTTGACCGCTTCCTCCCTGAGATTTTTCTGGGATTACGAGAGAACAAACAAACACTGAGTCACGAAACTTTGTGTACTTCTTGTTTCATCACCTTTACAACTTGTTTCAAAGTTTTGACCTCAGGTCAGATCAGGTGCCTGACCTAGGTCAGGTCAAACAGACCTATGTCAAAAAAACTTTAGCGCCCTGTAACTTTTTGGAAAACAAGATGTCACAAAAATACTCTCAGTGATTAGTGATCTTGATAGATGCAACAAATCTGTTATTTCAGATTTTTCGGAATTTTCCGGTTCATTGACCTAAGCTCAACCCATTTTTAAGACATGTCGTCGTTTTTTCGGGAAATGACGGGACATTTTATGACATTTTAGGTGTGGAGTAAAGCAGACATCGAGTTACCGTCATTGGGCAAAGTATCATTGACTTCCAGCCATTGACCTGAGGTCAAGTCACGAATAACTGTAGTGAGCCAAAATGTGCCACCGTCAAAATCAGCGATGAATTACTCAAAATGGGCGGAAAATGCAGAACTAGCTTGCACAGCCGTAAGTAATACCAGGAACCTCAAAAGTTTGAAAAAGTAGTATATTTTGGAAATAAACAGGCTCTCGTGATTAAAGCTCCGCTAATTGTGTAGATTTGAAACTAACGAATTTTTCCAGAATTTAAACATTAAAAACCATCAACAGAACCACTAAGATCAATAAAATTTGCATGAATAGGCTTTTTGGCGAAAATAAAGGAAAGCTGAAATTAGTTCCCGTTAATGTCTTACTGCGTACGGCTGCTGCGCACGGCGACAGCCAGCGAGAAAATTGTTGTGTCTTGAACTCGACGTTTCGGAGTATATATTGAACAAATCCGAGAAATTAGATGTGTATCGGCATTTGCGGACCTTTACTTGCGCGCTGGTGGCTTTACCTATGTGTTATTAGTCACAGCCCTTGAGATTCAGGCCATTTCTCGGTGTCATGCAGTCGTCTATGAGAAAACATATACAGGACGTAAATTGCTTACATATTATCTAAAACTAAGAATGATGCCACTTTTGAGCTCTACTCGTCACAAGCTTTCCAACGGTATGCTTATTTTTATCGTGCGCGACCAACCGTTAGTGAGTTAGAGGGAAGGCGGTCAACTGCCCCCCACCCGGTCGGGCATGATCGTAATCGACCGACGGTCGTGCGCGGGTTAAGAGGCTGAAGCTGTATGCAACAGACAGCAATTCGCTGAAACCACGGAGACGAAATTAGTTACAATTCCCACTGAAAATATGGACGTAAGGAAGAGTCTCTTTAGTCTGTTAGTTACTAACCATCCCGTCGTCAATACGTGCAGACGACGGGCTTTTCTCGACCACAGTCCGGATTCTTGGACCTTCCCCACCTTTATGACATGGAAATGTACCGTGACCGTGAACCAGTCCGTATGCCGGTGCCAATACGTACTGACGACGGGGTTTTCTCGAGCGCAGTTCGGATTCCTGGACCTTCCCCACCCTTATGACATGGAAATGCACCTTGGCCGTGAATCCGTACAAAGCCAAGGGACCACAGATCAGATGTACAATGGCATACTAAATATGGTCCATTTTCACTGCCATGGTGTTCCTGGATACCGTAACCTTATGAACCCTTTAATTCCCACGCAGCAATGTAACAATATGCACTGACAGGTGTGTGCCATCATATAAATGTATAATTCAAAGCAATACATTATTGCAAATGTTACGGAAGCAACCTAAAACACACATCATAAAATTGCGAAATATACTACAAAAGCTGCCATTTTCGGCAGTACACCACCGTGCCGCTGAACTAAATAAGCTTGTCTGCGTTGTCGATAACCTTGCTGCCGTTGTTGTTATGTTGGTATGAGAAGACTTACATGGAGGTAAACATGGCTGGCCCGGCTTAAGTGAAAACAAAACCCAAATCTCAGAAACTGTCCAGGAATGGCCATCAGATGAAACAGCTAGATGTAACTACAGAGCTTAGACGTATCAAACCTGGGTCATTCGCATGCCTTCTGACATATACAGTGTTCTGGAGCGACAAAGAGGGATTTCAGAGAGATTGCCATTATGTCTTACAGTCTTGCCACATCCGCTATTCGGGCGAATGTGATACGGCTAGATGTCAGGAGTGAGTCTTCCTCGCCCAACGAGGAGGCTGTCTGCCACGCCCAAGAGGTTTGTACTTCATGGCCAGTGAACGGGCGGCGTCAGCGGCATGAACTTTGCGGTGGTTGACCGTACAACCTGTCTACATCGTTTTCTCCCAGCAATGTCCAAAGGCCATTTCGGGTAGACAAATTATTGCGTCCTTCTCGAGAGCTGGCAAGCCATTTACCTAGACCTCAGTGACGATCAGAAATCTTACTTAGGAGTCAGGACTCTGACCATATATGGAGTGAGTTATAGACACGGAACTGTTTGAGCAACATTTGAACTGATTTTGGCATTGAGAGGAAAGCATGACTGACTGCAATGATTGCTCGTTTTTGTTGCGTCGTTGTGATTATTATTTTTCTCCTTTTGGCGCAACGCCATTTTATTTTGGCAGGTCCATAAATTCAACAATACAGCATAATGCTAGCAGTGTTACAGTTAGTAAAAATACTAAACAACTACTAAGAGGTAAAAGCGCCGGTAACCGAAAGCCATAATCAGGTGACTTTAAAAACACCGTGTACAGGCAAGAGTGCTATGTATTTAATTATTACGTTGATGCAGGAGATGGCGCCTTATATCGTTCACTTTCGCTGTGACCTGAGAGGTGACTAGGTCATCTGGAAGGGGTCAAAATATGCCACGCCTGAACAAAAAGGAGCCACGCCTTACACGTCCGTTTTTGCATCCGTCGCTCTGTCCTGAATAGGGCGAAAATGGGCAGTTGGGGACAGCAAGTCCGACCTCCTTCCTCGTCCGGGGCTTCGAAAAGCTGACGCCCAGCGAAGGATGAGTCCACGAGCAGCAAAAAAAAAACTATGCAACACGCCATCCGAGGTCCTTGCCCATCAGCTAGTCAGGCCAGCGAATGATTCTGGCGTTTCCCCCTGAGCACGTCTCTGCTGAGCATGGCATCTCCGTATACTGTGTGGCTAAAAATACGGTCACTCTGAGCTGCCAGAAGACCGCGGACACGCCAGGGCTCTTTTGACGCCAGGCTTTCGATACCGTCGGCCCCTCTTGCAAAGGTCACAGGTGCCGGACGGAGGGACCTAGCCAGAGTCGCCTCACCCAATGGTCCGGGCGACGCTGAAAACAGCTGACGCGGACTCCGTCTGCACCGGAAACCGTGCTCAACGGTGCCGCTTTCAAACTCACCGGCTTAAGGTCAGACGGAGCTGCAACGTTTCCGGGTGAGTAACAAGCCTTACTGACCAAGGTGACGATTCCGGCTGTGACTGGGGAGGGAGGATGGGGACAGGACGACCTGCCACACGTCGTTGCCTTGGTTCGAGTCCCTGTTGTTACCGCGCATCTGGTGCAGCGAAAAGCAACAGACGGGCGTTGCCAAAACATTTAAGCTTCCCGGTTGTTAAGATTACAGAGAAGATGCTTAACCCGGTAGTACCTGTGGTCTTCCACAATCCGCGACCGCCTGAGGGTTAAGAGTAACTTCCTCGTATCTCAGGAAATAAGTGTCCAATCTCACTGATCCCAAAGCAGATCGAGAGGGCGTGACATTGTCATCTCGGGATGTGAAATTTGACCTCTTGTGTTAACCTTTGAACAAGTCACGATTTACGGCCGAAAACGCACATGGTACTTTTAACAACGGTTGAGTGGAGACTTCAAAACTGATATCTAACTAAACATTACAGTTTTGTGATCCGGTGTGATGCAATACACACAGTAAAAGCACTCTTGGAGGAGTCTAGGAGATCCCTGAATTTGTGAAGTTACGGCCAAATGCGTGGCAGTGATGGCCAAATGCTACGAGTACTCCTACTCCCGAGTACCGTACTCCTGGCCGTTCTTTCCCTACTCAGATTCTCCTCGTGTTGCTTTAATTTATGGTCACATGCACGCCGCGCGACACAGTTCTTACATATCATGTTGGTAAAAGTTTGGCGACACGCTCGGCCGGCGCCGCCCGCCAGCGCCCGGGGGCAGCCGACTCAGCCGACTCAGCCGACCCGGCCGACGACGCGCGGCGGGCGGACCGTTTGACGTCTACCACGTCATAGACACTACAGTTTTTTGTCCGGATGGTAAAGTTTAGGTACCAGTAGATGCAGAATGAACCAGAAATGTTTAGATGCTTGTTTAGAGAAATGTTTAGAGAAAAAAACATCTTCTATGGATCCACTGAATCTCACTTGTGAGATAACTATCAAAATCCGCTACGTATTTAGACCACCAACTTTATTAGCCTTGCGTTGCAAAACCAAATGATAGAAAAGATAAAGTACTGGCACCATTAGATTGCTAGTTCAATGACCTAGAAGATGATGTGCATGTTTGCTATGTTTGCAGATTATGCTATATTTTATTAGAGACATATATTAGAGATATACATTGCTGAATGGAAGTTCACCGTCCGCCGGCCGACGCGCACGACTGCAAATCGCTCGATATAATGATACCATTTTGCTCCTAATTTCCGTAAGATGCCACCTATGCGAAAAAATTACCTCACGATGTTTCAAATGAATTAACTGACGATTACAAAAGTTTGATTGTCTCATCGTTTACGTTTCGGACGCAGTCGGCGAAAAACGAAGGGGGTTACTTTTAGCCCCCCACCCCCACCCCGAACAGTCGCGGGTTAACGTAGTTTCAAACTGTGTTCAAATGCAGGCAGTACTGCACTCTTCAAATGACTTTCATGTACGTGGCTGCTCATTTAACGACCAAGTTAAGAATGACTATATGCTTCACGTAGTTCCAGGCCGAGTTCAAACACAGGCAAAATTGCTTTCTTCGAATGCCTATGGCATTGATTAAGTTTTCGACATGAGGATTGCCCGGCTGAACCCAAATGACGAAGGTGGATGTAGCCAGGATCCAAAAATTTTGTCGGCTGATTTCTATGTTGATTTAGCCCCAACATGATCAGATGGAAGCGGCTAGCGCTGGAATCGGAATCCAGCTAAGCCGATATTATATAAATTGCCTGCAACCATTGGAGATTTTGATCTTACACCTCGCAAATTCTTGACGAGTGTCAGGAAAAGTGTCATGCTTAGTTCGTTCCAACAGTTTTATGGTCCTATTATAACACATTTTTCTAACCATCAGCATAACATTAGTTGGAAGCCAATATTATACGAAAAGTGATACGATGGTTCGTTGCTCACCCTCAGTCATTTTTGAATCGCCTCCTCCTTTTATGCTCTATGCACGTTGTAGTCCTTTCAGTACAGCTTCACGATTTTATGTTACCTTAGCTAGCCGTTCAGCCCCGGTAACGACTTCACATATCATGTTCGTGTAATGACAACACTCAGAGCAGGTAACGCACTTTGTGGGGCGCATGACGAGCAAGGCCGTCGTTGTTGCTGCTTGTATCGCTACTTTCCTTTTATGGATTTTGCATTGCAAGGGGTATTTGGCGAACTGTTCCAGTATTGGACACCCGAAGAATTGCACGTTTAAACATGACGCGGGCCCATGATATTTTTCAGTGACATTACTGAGCGGTTCAAAATCCGTAAAAAAGAGGTCTGGAAGCGAAAGCTTTAATCCCGGAATAGTTATGCGGAAGAAAGGGCTTGCAAGCTAACACATTGCAAATGCAGATCCATACAATTTCAGTAACTGAGCCATGTTCTAGTAAAAGTTTCATGACTCGGTGGCCAGTGGATGAGAAGTTACTGGCCTCCAGAAAGTGTCATGGTCGGGTCGGACCTGTGAAATTGGATTTTTTCTGTTAGGAGAAGGAACATGTACTCGGCCTTCGGCCTTGTTCGTAATAATGATTTTGTCATAATTTTGCTCATATGCGCCGGGAAGAGAAAAGCTCTCCGGCATGTGACTACCATGCGTACTGCCTTTTTCGTGACATCTTGTCATTTCTGATATGCCTAACCCTACGTATCGTGCTTGGTTTGGAGAACCGTGGGCATTGAGTCAAGGAACACATGAAACTAGGGCATTGGTAAGAACTGCCCATTTTATTCGAAATGCTTACTCAAGTTGACCTTAGACAGCTTGATATGTAAACATTTTTGGTTACCTTGACTTCGATAGTTTCTTTCACGAACGGCATTCACAGAAATGTTCGTATCTGTGAATTTTCGTTGCGTGACATAATGGGTCGAATACAGTTTGCCCTCTTCTCCCCCCCCCCCCCGGCGTAGGAAGAACCGTAGGGAATGATAGCGGACATTGACTATCAGCGCCTCCCTGGTGGCAAAACATGGAACTTCCGTATTTAACCCGGCACCGCCACGGGATGTGTGAAGAGGGCACCTCTTTGGTTTTTCGTAAGTAACGTATGAACCGTTAGAACCAGCCCCACTTAACTTTCAGGAGTTATTCATTACGTTTTTTGATGTCAACACTATTTCCATGTAGGGTCAGGTCTTGGAGATATCACGTCATAAGTGAGCCATTTCATGCATGTTTTCGCCTCTTCGGGGGGTGACGCGAACATGCTTGGTTTTCATAGTTTTCGCAAACATAATACATGGTTCATTTGGATTTACATAGCACACGATCCTCAAAAGAACATTTAACCGTGACACGCGTCAACATTAGAGGTCATGCAAGGCCACATACATCATGGCAATTGGGATGATTTGCTGTGTAGGTGATAGAGGTGGTTGCCGCTGACCTTCCTTATTGTTTGAGCTAGACATGCAAGACATCCTCTTAGCAGGGTTCTCCAAAGACAAAGTGGGGTCATGTCAGGTCACGCGGAAAGGTACATGTCAAAACGAAATGAAATACAACATTTCCTGTGTAATATCGTTCAACAGGAGCGGAACAATTATTGCTCCTAGTCAGAAAAACAAATATGAGTATCTGTCCCGTATAAATATAAGACCTGGCTTGACCTTGATCTGATTAAGTGCAGACAGAGCAGATTTAATCATGACCAAATGTCATTTTAGTTGTGCACTTAAAGCAGTCAATAATCCCAGCGAGTAATTATTGTTCTTTGGCAGGAAGAGTAATGCAACTTTATCTAACCTGGCATAGACTGGCCTGGACTGGGTGAAAAGCAGGTAATGCAAAACTGACCAGCAGAAAGCTTTACGTCATTCCTTCTTGTGACGTCGATCTAAGCGGCTGGGAGTAAGTATCGATCTTTGACATGAAAAGTGAGAGCAGTATTTCACCTGTCCTAGGCTGACCTTGACCAGACATCTTTAAACATTTTTGGCATGCTTCTCGTGCAGAAGATCGTGATCTTCCGTTTTATACCCAGCTTGAAGGCTTCAAGACCACCGACCAGTATTGCCGTTGATATGGTGTGCGAACCGATGTCATTTTTACCGACTTCGTGTTACGCGTTTTATGTGGCCTTGGACATAATCAGTCAGGCGACCACGGCTAACAGGGTATTTTCTGAATCGCATGACTCATGGCTATCGACTGGTGGTAGACCAGTTCAGATCGGACGGTTAGATCCTGAGATAGCATGGGTTGCTATTTTTGACAGCCCCAGGTTGTCGCGGTTCCAAAAACACGCCAGGCCGTGCCAGATTAAATCATGATAATCAAAGCTCTGTATGTTAAGAGAAGTGAAAAGCAAATCAAACCCTACGAAAAATAGAGCCATTCTTTTTTCCCTCTGTCTTGTCTCAATCCTTTAGCATAAGGTGAACCATGAACAAAATTAATCACATGAAGCATTTATAATGGGACCTCAGCTGTGATACTAAACATCAAAGTAACATTGGAAAGAAATCGGGGGTGGAGATCGAAATGGTGACAGTAGTATGACATAAGGCACAAACCTGCCTATTCTGTAAGATCGCAAGTTGAACTCGTTGCACTGGGAGATAAAAATTGAATGAGCGCTTTGAGATCTGAAAATTAGAATTATGTCATGGAAGTTATGACGCCACGAGGAAAAGCTGTCTCTAAAAAAACGAGAGGGAATTCGAATTGGGCACAACAGTTTCACTTAAAGCGCCCCTTTGCCCGTTTTAGGACGCCATAAGTTTGCTGGTGCAATACAAATTGGATGCGGACTTTGAGGCGTGCCAACTGCCATTTTAGTTTGGAATTATGGTCAATACAGGGGAAATCGTCTATCACGAAATTTGGCACGAAACTCGAAACTGGCACCGCACTGTAGCTTTAAGTATACGTTTACATATAAGACAAGGTCTATACACATATAATTCCTGTGAACAACTTTACTTGGTTTTCCGGCCTATAAACTGATTGCACACATTCCTCTTTTGGGCGTTCACGCCTGTTTGAGAGGGTCGCACGACGTCCAAGGTGCGAAGTGTCAATGGGGACACAAGGGCCTAATGCCACGCCTGACCTTCTTGATGCTCATTCGGAAGACGAAAGGTCACCTGTCACGTGGCGTTCGCTGTCACTGCCGCGCAACAGCTTTTTACGGCGTTCCGCAGGGCCACGGAGCGGTGCCACAGAACCGTCCTCTCCATTAAACACAAGACGAACAGGACGAAACGAAGCCATTTCACCAGTTCATGACGTGTCGTTCCTGCCACAAGGCTTTTAGCTCCCATTTTCGACGCTGCATATCGCGGACGACAGTTTCGAACGTGTATGTGTCCAATGGCCCGTTGCTGTGTGCCCAGTATGTCATTACCGATGCGACCCACTGCTGCCCGTGGATCGGCAGCCGACGTCTTGGAGCTCCCAAGGATCGTGGGACTTGCGCGGCGGTCCTTCCGCTTTCGAGACGCCAGCGGCGTTGAACAGGTCGCCAGTTTGAGTCCGAAGCTATAGCTCAAGATGTGAATCGAAGAGCGGGATTCGGAAATGGTTTGATCTTAGCTGACATGTGACTGCGACGAGACGTGTGCGATGGATGTCTGTTGCATGATACGTCATTGGTTTCTTTGCTGTCTGTTAAGTGCGATATGCTTTTCCCACATTAATGTGTATTCGTTCGGATATATATATACATATATATATTCTTAAAATACGGTGAAATGTTTTCATTTTCCCATGTTTCGTCAAACAAGACGGTTGTTTAGACTTTCAACAGTTTCTTCAGGACTTTTTTGATGGTTCGGGTCATCGCTTTCCACGTCGCTGAAAGTTTCCATATCAGGTTACAAAAATACTCATATGTTATACAAAGTACATTGACGTTTCAAAAAATACATTTTCCATCTTCAGCATGAATTCTTATCGGTGCGCCATGGCGAAGCCAAGTTTGAAATTTCATAGTATCACGCACGTCATCATTACTTAGGCACTTTCAGAAGCAGGCTCGAACCTGCATGTTTAGAACAAGCACACGTATACCATACGCTACATGCACTGCACAAAACTCTCTGTCTCGCCTTCGCAGGATCACCCCACAGCCCCAAAGGTACCCGTGACCTTAATTGAACGTCGAGGGAGGGAAGATGTTTTGTATAAGTAGAGCGTCGTGTATCATTAGTCGTCTGTCATCTGCACATGTCACGGGTATCGTGGTGTTGTCTGTCACGATTTTCCTCGTGATGTCTTTATTGTGTGCTCTTCGTGAGTGGCGCTGATTGGGTGCTATAGAGCGCCTCGGCTACTGCGGCCATTTCGCGTTGAGTGCTTGTCGTGAGTGCTGAGCAAGAGCTCAGTCTCGCAAATGCATAGTCAGTCGTCTAGAGAGTTGTGGCCGTAGCATCGATGTAGTGCATTTCATGAAGTCTGCAATCTTCGTGCGGACTGGAAAAATGATGCACTACGTAAGTGCTTTTCGGAGTGTGGTGTGTTTTAAAACCTAACAGTTCCACTGTACTCACGACATGTACAGATCACAGACGACTAGTGACCTACGAGGTTCTACGGATACAAAAAAATCGCCCGCCCCCTCAACGTTGAACTAAAATCATGCGTGACACTGGGGCTGTTTGATGATCCTCCTTAGGTCGCGCAATCGTCGTCTCCTGTGCAGTGCATGTAGTCATGTGTGCTTGTAGTCATGTGTGCTTGTTCTAAACATGTAGGTGTGAGCCTGCTTTTGAAAGTGCTTAGGTAGTTATGACGCGAGTGATACTTGAAAATTTCGCTTGCCTTGCCTTCGGTATGCCATTTCAATAGTAATTTTTCAAACTTCAACGTACTTTCTGTTAAATATGAGTGCTCCTCTAAACCTGACATCGAAGTTTTCAAGGACATGGAAAGCGACAGCCCGAACCATAGAAAAAAACTCTGAAGAAACTCGTGAAGGCCTAAACAGATCTGGCGCTGTCCGTTTGGTGCTCCGGCGGACCGTTGGCGAGATATCGGCCCTTGCAACATTCTGCAAAATTTTGCAGCATTGTGCAACAAGGCCAAATTGATGCGGGAGGCCACCGGAACATCCCGGGCCTTGTCGGGTGCGCTTGGGTCCCTTCCGACAGCGCTGCGTCTGCCAGACACCGCTGTGGCCGTTCCCACTTCCGTCATCAGGGGAGCCGACGCCTGACGTGGCTTGGAGGTGAGTATACCCTGGGTCTGCAGATGGTCGCCTCGTGCCGTCAACAACAAAATGTGCAGGTGGAGGCTTATAAATGTCGGTCGACCATGTGGGCAGTTCATGCTCACGGGAAGGATTTATCCCATGGTGGGTGAGCGCGTAAATCTGAAAGGCACAGTGGTTTGACGGATGGGTTCGTCTGCCCTCCACAGACGTCCGGTCACTTCGGTTTTCCGAACGGTAACAGGCCTTCCGAAGCAGTGAGTTCAAGATCGCGACACCCGGGTATCTCTCATTGCTCAGATAATTTTTTACTATTTACCTCCGTGGCCATTGCCACTGCAAATCCCGGCTGAGCACCATCCGCCTCTGCTGGATCCTAGTTCCCCCTCCATGTGAACTGTGTCGGTATTAGATGCGTCACTGTCCGTCCTTTGTCCTTTAATAAACCGCTGATTTCCCCTTTTTCCCCTCCATCGGTGTAACGTGATCAGTCACAGCAGACCACTCCAAGGCAGAGTAAGTGTCACGACCTCTGTCCCTCGAGTAACTGGAACGCTTTCCGGGGCGGTCTCTGGCTCTGGTGTAACCATACGGCAAAGGGGTCTAAACCTCTAAACCCAGGCAGATAGTAACGGGATGATGAAGACCCTTCTTCAGTCTGGGATCACTTATTGGCCTCATCTACGTGGCTTAACCGGGTTATCGCACCTTGACCGGTACCGGGCCGTTTTTACCTCGGCCAAGACCTGACCTGTCCGTGGCACCTTTCCTTTCTTCCTGACCTTGCGAACAGTGGACACCAGTCCTGGCTGGGCCCTAGGCCCTCGCTGGATGTCGCTGCATCCCCAGCGCAGGACCACTGAACAGTGGGTTTTCCATCCTATATGGTAAAAAGAACTAAAAATGTACCAGACTTTGAGATTTAGACTAGAACTGGAATATGATATCAAGATGATCCAGCGCTGAGCTGACGGCATCTGTGGAGTGATAGTCGTAAGTAAGTAAATATATATATATATATATATATATATATATATATATATATATATATATCAAATTATATATGTACATGTATATATATAATATATCGTTATGTGTTTCCCAGCTTTGAAGATCGAGGAAATCCGCCACACAGCGTTTGAAGATCGATATCGGGCGGTTAGAAAATTGCGTTATTCAAGGAATTTGCCCTGTATCTTACTGGAGTATCTTTTCCTTTGCCCTTTCACGCTATGATTAAATTATGAAAAGGTTTTGCACAGGTTAGTTGGCTAGTAAATGGCCAACAGGCATAGTGGCGTTTATAATTTTTGAAATTTCCGGCAACCGCAGGTAAGGTAAGGTATCGTCGGGTACTGTGGCAGGCTGGACGGCACTGCTTGATAGGTGTCTGGCTAGAAGAGATGTACCGAGGTGTACCCATATTAAAGCAGAGAAACTTGTTTTTGTATTTCAATTTTTCACTCAGGTATCAGTATTTTGATATTTGGATGGTTCTTTATGATTGTCATACCCAAATGCTCCGGAAATCGAAACATATTATTGCAATGTTATCCACAGAAGTTTTGACAGATATACGATGACAATTATACTACTAGTAGACCTTTGTTGCGTGTCAGCACGAGATACTTCCAACAAAAATAAGATTGTAATATCAACAGGAAACAGACATTTGCATACCCTCATGATGATATTTATCAAAAGAAACTATTAATCGACACGCACTCTTCATGCAGGGTGTCACGTGACACTAAAGTTGGCTGACTCGTCTTCGATATCACAGTGCATTCCGGTCTGAAGTATCAAAGGTGCGCCCTCCAGTGTCATAGCTGCCCCATGCCCTTTTCTGCCATTCAGGTCCCATGTTATGCAAGAAATCCATGCCATTCCACAGGCATGTATCCTACATCTATGCCTAGCACAGGAGGTGAATGCCATGAGTTCCTGTACAGACCGTAGTTAAGTTGAAATCTGTAGATGAGCAGCAGGATAAAGTACTTTTGATATTTGCGCTCAGTCTTATGCTCGAACATTGATATTGTTCAGGTACTGGGGTAGCATTTTTGATGATTCAATCTTTCTGATTATTTTGACAAAATTTCATTATCTGAATACATGTGGACTTTGAATATTTAGATATGTATTTTTTCTGTAGCCTGAATGCTCAGCTTTAGTCCCACATTCTCATCAGTGCTTAGTCATGGCAAATATTTTTCTTTGTGCTGATTATAAGGGGTTTTATTATGGAACAAGTATCAATATATCATAAGCATCTAGTCCGATGATTTTATTTTAAAATGCGCACAGTTGGGGAATGGTATGGAACAGTCTGAGATCACATTCAGTGCTTTCATTTCCATGGGGAACCAATCCCGTCTTTGTTGCTTTCAACGATGTTTACTTTAAAACTGCTCAGTTGCTCCTTCCACTCGAACCACTTTGACATTCCTACCCCCGGGGGCAATGAGAGGTAAAATGGGTTTCAAAGCACAAAAACTGGTTGGAAAATAAGAAAAAAGGTCTTTTATATTCAGCCAGTAATTCCGCCATGTCTTTTTTTATTGTCAAACCTGGCTTTTAGTTGCAATATTTGGTTCAGTTCTCTGTTTTAGCCAATGGTAAAGTGGAAACCCTATGCAAGAACTTGTCAGCTTACTTTTTGCATAATACGTCTTTCCTTTTCGGAACAATAACATGCCAAGTTGTGCAGTATCCGTTTGACGTAATGGCACTTCATTCCGGAATGTCATCTGTCCTGGCATGAATTACAACCTTTTCCCGAAGCCAAAGGAAGGACCAGCTTGACGGTAGCAGGCCTGCCGTTGCATCGTTTTTATTCTCGTTACCACACGCCACAAAGTATTGTCATGCATTGAATTCCATCTCTCCGCGACTTGCATCCGCCGATATTAAGCAGCCGTCCCAACGGCCAGAGCCGCCGCACACGAATCGGCTTAAAACGCCCCCGGCTGAGGAGGCGCTAGCTGTTTTTCGGTCCCGGGAACTCTGTCCAAAACGATCTCCGGTGACCGTACGGCGACGAGGCTTTACCCCGCCAAGGGGACGGAACCTGTCTGGAGGCGTGTCCGTGGTTACTTAGCTCGTGTCCACGGCTGGGTGCGGAGAAACCATATCGCGATGGCTCCCGCCCTCACGACAGTCAATGCAGTGCACGACAATCAGACGACATCGCCATTGCACTATATGGCGATAACAGTCCCCGCCAGGGGCGTTGTACGGCTGCCTGGACCTGATGATAGGGCAGCGACCCCTGGCGCTCTTTGCTGCGGGAACCCGCGACTGATGTTGATTTCGTCTTAGGAAGATACAGTGTGTTCTTCGCCTCTGCCGCCGCCGCCCCCACCCATCACATCAGCGATGTGATGGGTGGGGCGGTTCCCCAGTGGTCCGAGCCGTTAATAATTCAGTCTCTCCGAGCCCTTTTTGATGAGACCGTTTTAAAACTGAAAGACTGCTGATGGATTCTGACAAACTATGACGTGAGTATTGGTGACCCGAGCTGTCCAGTGCCTAATCGGTAACCCTTGCCCGATATGCCCTAAGACAAGAAGAAATGAGTTGAGCTAAGGCGTAGATCTGGTCGAATTTATTCACCGTAAATATTTATATAATAAATATAATACAAAACATAATATATAATCAAAAATAAACGATGAAACAAGTTACTAGCGATGCGACCAGTCTTATAGTGGATATTGGCAAAACGAGACTTCTAAATCCAATAAGCCCCGCCTGACGAAAGACTCATGTCGGGACGGAAAATGACCGAAATTACCAGAGTTAGTAGTGCCCCAGCAACAAGGCTCCAGCTTTTTGCAACGCATACATAATTCTTTACACATGAATAATTTGGATTTTCGGCTCCATGAGTCAGGCTCCTGCTCGCCAACGATGCGTCCTCTGTACGCCTTTCGGCCTCGGGCAGGCTGTCCAGTTCTCCGTTACTGGCGCGCGTGACAGTAAGCTTCGTCGCGGCGCCGCCGCCGGCGGTGTAAGCGTGAGACCGACGCCCCCGGCCTCACAGATGCCGGCTCACAGATGCCGGCCTCACAGATGCCGGCTCACAGATGCCGGCCTCACAGATACCGGCTCACAGATGCCGGCCTCACAGATGCCGGCTCACAGATGCCGGTTCACAGATACCGCCTTCCTCAACATCGGTACCAAGTACCCCGGCCCAGATCATCGCCGCTCCGGCTTTCTAGGCTTTTGGACCTCCGCAGAGCTTCTGTACTTGCTTGCACAGGCCGGATGTGCCGCAGCTTATTTTGGTCGTTCTCGCAGTATTTCCTGTGTCTGGGTAGTCAGCCAGACATGGACGGACGCGTTTTCTGGGTCTGATTGGGGCTGCCGGCCGCCGACTCTGCCTGGCGATCACTGTTGTGTCCCTCGCTCTGGCTGGCTCGGCGCTACCTGTCGGTCAGGAGCTCGCGACGTCTGTTCTTGGATCCGCCCGTGTTTATGGCCCTGGTTGGACGTGGGACTGGGGACGGCACGGAGGACCAGCTGGGCGGTCACGGAATCTCCGTGGCTCGTGGAACGGCGGCTGCCGCTCCGCCATGGCCACCGCACGGCATTGTTGAGATGGCTTTGCACGCGGTTTCCCGAAGGAGATAGGGAAAAGAAAAATGTAACCACGTTGCTACCTTTTTGGATATTGATCTTTGTGCCGTTGCATAACCCTATAAAACGTCTATTTTTACTGAAAACAGGTTCGTAACAGCCATGACTAGCCATACCGCTCCATGACACGTGTAAAATCCAAGAAAAACTTTTACGATGGACTTCTAGGGATACAGATCAACTGATGACGTAGTCACTTCAAGACGCGACACTTTTCTTTTTACCTTATTGAAGGGAAAAACACCTTTGCATCGGTTGTGCCAAAAATGAGCATACTCTTACGTAAGTAGGTTCTTTGTGAGCACGGTTCAAAAACAAGACACTTGGCTGCATGCCTGGGCGCGAAAGACAAACCGAGGAAAGATTACTTTTGCATTTCTTTACTGTTTTGGCGCATTTTGTGGCATTTAACCCTATTCCCGGAGGGCTAGCGGTATGGCAGATTCCCGGCAGGGGGGGCGGGTTCGGCCCCCCCCCGCTGAGATCTTGAGAACTACACTCAGATTTCATCGCAACAAACGGTAGGCGATTTGCCATGACGTAAACTACGTTTTTATAAAAAGAACGTTTTTGTTGGCTTCTTCTAGTAATGTTATGCTGAAGAAGAACAAACCGTATCACCATGTTTGTATGATGTTAGCATAGGTGGTGCCAGGGACATGAAAAAGTGAGAACTGTCATGGTCACATGTTCTTCGGATTATATTGTGACCTTTGACCTTAAATGACCTCCAATAACCTTAGAATCACTTAAAATGGTCTCGTACGCATTTAATATCATCTGAAAAAGTTTCCAATCATTTCAATTCACTTTATTTCTGAAATTTCATTTTACGGCTGTTGTGGTATAGGGTATACGCACTGATATTTTAGGTCACAACTCCGTGACCCAGATTGATATCGAGCAGAAACTTAGTACACAATTAGAAAGCACCCTTCTACGTCACATGTATTACGGGTTTGGCATTTGAAAGAAGGCACCAAAATATTTGCCAAAAAAACAGATTTTGAATTCCGACTTCCACCTGACCTTGTGAAATGACCTCAGGCGAACAAAATTGTACCTGTATGTTGCCCAACCATTTACCTCCACATCCATACAAAGTTTTTAGTCGTATCTTAAAAACGCTACTTTTGACGGTCATTTTCCTTTTACCCTCAACAGGGCCAAAAATGGCCTGAGGCGCCTCCCAAAAATGTTGCCTGGCTCCGCCCCTGAGCAAAAAAGTACTACGAAATTTCGTCGCAATACGTAGAAAGAAGAGTTAGGAAAAGTGACCAAGTTTCGTGAAGCTGCGTCAAAAACGCTGGAATTGGGTAGCAAAAAATACGACAGGGGGCAGATTCAGCCCTCCCTGCTGGGAACAGGGTTAAAAATCTAGATAAAGGCCCCACCGAACAGGTAAAACTCCGCAGATGCCCATATGCCCATACATGCCCATACATACATGCATGCACATACATACATACATGCGTCTAATTTCTCTGATCTGTTTAATGTATACGCCGAAACGTTGAGTTAAAGACACAGCGATTTATCGTGCCGACTGCCGGCGGGCGTCGTAGCCGAACTCGATATCAAATTAACGGGAACTAACTTTAGCGTTACCTTATTTTTGCAGCATAGGCCTTTTCAGGGAATGTCTCGTAAATCTGGTGGTTCTTGTGGTGGTTTCTCATAATAAATTTTGGAAAAATTCATTAATTATCAGTCTACAAAATTGGTTGAGGTATATTCGCGAGGGAACGTTTGATTTTTAAAATGTGCAATATTTCGAACTTTTTCATATGACTTGTAACTGTGCTTGGCAGTTCTGACACTTTCTATCCGTTCTGAGTAACTTATCGCTGATTTCGACGGCGGTGCATTCTAGCTCATAACAGTCTTTTGCGACCTGACTTCATGTGAATGGTTGGAAGTCGTTCATATTTTGCCCATTAACGTTAACTAAATGTCTGCATTATCCCACGCTAAAAACGTTTTGAAAAATTCCGTCAATTTAAAAAAAAACTACGACATATCTTGCAAATGAGGTCAACCATCGGCCAATGATTCGAAAAAGTCCGGAAATCTGAGACAGCAGATTTGTTTCATCTATGAAAATCTCTAATCCCTGAAAGTATTAATGTGATATCGTTTCCCAAGCAAGTTGTATGACGTTTAATTTTTTTGGACATATGTCCGCTTGGCATAAACTAGGTCAGACAGTTCAACTGATCGGAGTTCAAAACTTTGAAACAAGGTGTGAAAATGGTCAAGCAAAAAATGCCAAGTTTCTTCACGCCGCATTCGTTTCTTCTCTTGCAATCTTGGAAAAAACTCGAAGGGACGGTCAACCACCCCACCTCACTGGAGGTTAATGAACTGCGGTATACCCATTCCACAAGTCATCATAGAACAGTTGACTGAAGGATGTTGACACAGATTATCCAACTGAAGCATCACTGCACGTCGTGCAATGTCTTCACTTCAGACGCCTCGACGGGACACCACCCAACTCCAGATTACCGGGGCGACCGTGCACAACTGCAGGTCGGCGCCGACGCGGTGCCGTGGTTTCTGGTACATCAGCGCCGGCCCGGCCAACCAGCCGGCAGTGCCTTGCCAACAGCCACCATGGGCCGACGTCCGAGCGGCTTCGCCCAGCCGCCGCCGCCGCTGCTGCTGCTGGTGCCGCTGCTGTTACCGCTGCTGGCCGCCTCCGGCCTGGCGGCGACCTCTGCCAAGTTGCCGGCGGCAGGTTCCGGTGTCGGCGCGCCGCTGCCGGCCGCCCTGCTGGAAAGGCTTCAGTCCAGACGGCCCCGCCTGCCGCCGGCCGCCTTCGACTTTAACGGCATCGCCACCGGAGCGCAGCGGTACCCGGAGGAGGTCCGCTACCGCACCCTGACGGCAAACTCGGCCTGCCAGTGCCGACTACGCTGTCTGACCGACGTCCGCTGCATGGGCTACGAGCACGAGGCGGTCAGCGGCTCCTGCGGCCTGACGGACGTCCTGCTGCCGGCTAAAGTCACGGAGGAGACGGTCGGCGGCTGGAGCGCGGGCCGGCGCCGCGGCGTCAGCTGGCTGCAGCAGCCGTGCCGGGCCGACAGCGACTGCAGCCTGCTGGTGACCGGTGCCGTGTGCGGCCCTGACGGCAGGTGCACCTGCCGCGCCGGCTGGAGCCCGGTCAGCGACGAGCTATGCCGCCCCGAAGGACAATACCTGCAGGTCACCAGCGGCACGCTGGCCGCCTCCGCGCCGCTCGGCGTCACCACCGAGGCCTCTCTGACGGCCTGCCAGGACGCCTGCCACCGCACGCCCGGCTGCTGGGCGCTCGACTACGCCGAGAGCACGTCCCGCTGCCGTCAGTACGCCGCCGGCGTGCAGGCGGCCGCCGCCGCCGAGCCGGACGATCAGACCGCCATCGGCTACGTCTGGCAGTTTTCGCGGCCGGACGGCGACGCGCCTGAAGCTGCCATCGAGGTGGCCGGCCGGTTGTTCCTGCTGAGCGCGCCGGTAACGTCCTTCGACGCGGCGGACGCCTGCTTGAAGCTTGGCGCCGTCCAGTACTCACCGGACGAGCCGGAACTCCTGCAGCGGATCTACAAGGCCATCAGTGGCACAGAAGGCAACGACAGAGGCATCTTGGGAGTGGGTGGGACCGACTTGCTAAATAAGGGGAGTTTCGACCTTCCCGACGGTACGGTTCTGTCCAAAGACGATCCACGCTGGGAGAAAGGCCAACCCAACAGCGAACGGTCAAGTGAGCGCTGTCTTGGTTTCTACCGATCACCAGCCATGGACAATTTACGATGCGACAGAAGCCGACCCCAGCTCTGCGAGTACGTTGGCGAAGACCTGCTGGTCAGGCCAGTGGGAGCGGCGCGCTCTGGCAGCCTCCGTCAGCTGACCTGGTGGACGGCCGACCTTGGCGCCGTGCTCCAGGTCACTGGGGTGCTCTACGTGGCCGAGGCATCGGGCAACGTCAAACCGCAGCTCACCGAGATCAGGGTTGGCCGACACCCGACCGACGCCTCTGATCTGGAATCGACCCTCTGTCGTCTCCAGACGGGCCCGCCGGTGGCGGCCAACTTCAGCCGTCTCTTCAGCTGCCCACAGCCGCTGGCCGGCCGCTACCTGCACGTGGAACAGTGGTCCGGAGAGCTACCCGGCTGGCAGCGGCTCGCCGTCTTTGGAAACCGCTACTAGGCTGGGATGCAGGCGCTTCGTGTGGGTCTTTCGACTTTGCCAACCGCTTAGCCGGCCTGGTGACTGGTCCTGGCCTCGGCTCTGATTTAACCTGACCTCGGCTTTGACCTGTCGTGACCTCAGCCCTGACCTACCGTGACTTCCGCTGTGACGGGCCCTGACTTCAGCTCTGGTCTACCCTCTGACCTCACCTGTGACCTACCCTGGCTTCATCCCTGGCCTACCCTGACGTCAGCTCTGACATGCCCTGATATCAGCGGTCACATGACATGTTTGAATTGGTTATGGCTATCGTGTTTCTGCACTTGTTTTGTTTTCTAAATGTCTGAAATGTTCAACGATAGCTAATGCCGGCACCCGTCAATACACACATTCTCGAGTACCCCGGAACTTTAACATCTTATCGGGCGACCAAGCGTCCGATGTTTTCGTGTCAATGGGCTGTGGACCGTCTTGTGCCGAAGAAGTACCACGCATCCTTGCACGCTGCACGGAAGAATTATCCTGGTTAGGTTTAACTTCACGCATGCAAGGCCTGAGGTGGAAGATTCATGGAGGACTTTACAAATAAACTAGTGCACGACATGTGTTGGAGAGAAAACTGGCATGCCAAACACAAAGCCTCGTACAACACGCTTTTATCTGAAATGGCTTTCATTAGCTTCGTCGAAGAAAAGCGAGACGATGCTTTGAAAGATTTCTGATCAGGTGTTTGCGGTGTCGCGAGTGAAAGCGTCTGAATTTCTAACAATGACGAAATTCAGATGTCTCGTTCACTAAGGAGCCTCAAACCTAGCCGTAGACCGCATTAACCCTATTCCCGGAGGGCTATGCAGTAGCCGAATCCCGGCACGGGTAGGGGGTGGATTCAGCCCCTTGAGATCTCGAGAACTAATCATTCGATTTCATCGCGAAAACAGCTGTCAGTTTTCTGTGGCGTCAGCTACATTTTTACAAAAGGAAATCAGAATTATGAAAGGGGTGGATACAAGGGGGGCAAAAGGAGTCAAAAAGGGATATTTTTGGGCTTGTTATAACTCCGTTGTTTATGGACCGATTTCGATGAAACTGAATTTGATCAAGTTGGACCGACTTTGAATAAAATTGAAGAAAAATGAATCGAGAGATTATGGATAGGATTTTTTCTCCGGTCCATGCATTTGAAAATCTGAGAAAATTCGCATGTGCTCACCGGGTTTTCAAAATAGGAGGTTTGTTTCATGATGCTAAGTTGACAAAGAATTTTAAAACACTTTTTCAGCTTGTATTAGTCATTTTGTGCTGAGGAAGAACAAACCATATTAACCCGCGCACAACCGTCGGTCCGTTTCGAACATGGGCGATTGGGGGAGGGCAGTTGACTGCCCCCCTCTAACTCACGAACGGTTGGTCGCACGATAAAAATAAGCATACCGTTGGAAAGCCTGTGACGAGTAGAGCTCGAAACTGGTCTCATTTTTAGTTTTACGTAATATGTAAGCCAATTCACGCCCTATATATGTTTTCTCATAGCCGACTGCATGAGACCAAGAAATGGCCTGAATCCCAGGGGCTGTGACTAATAACGCATAGGTAAAGGCTCCAGCGCACAAGTAAAGGTCCGCGGATGCCGATACACGTCTAATTTCCCCAGATTTCTTCAATATATACGCCGAAACGTTGAGTTAAAGACACGGCAATTCTACCGCCCGCTGTCGGTGTGCGCCGCTGCCGTATGCGGTACCAATTTGACGGGAACTAATTTTAGCGTTCCTTTATCTTCGCAAAAAAGACGATCTTTGTATATTTTATTGATCTTTGTGTTTCTTGCGACGGTTTCTCACGCTTAAATTTGGGAAAAATTAATTAGACCAATCTACAAAATTGGGAGAGCTTTATTGGCGAGAGCCTGTTTATTTCCAAAATATGCTATTTTTCCAAACTTTTTGAGGTTCCTGGTATTACTTACGTCTGTGCAAGCTGGTTCTGCCATTTTCTACCCAATCTGAGTAATTCATCGTCGATTTTGACGGTGGTACATTTTGGCTCACTACAGTTATTCATGGCCTGACCTCAGGTCAATCGCTGCAAGTCATTGATACTTTGCCCAATGATGGTAACTAGATGTCTGCTTCACTCCACACTAAAAATGTTATGAAATATTCAGTCGATTTCCGAAAAAAACGACATGTCTTAAAACTGGGCTTGACCTTAGGTCAATAACCCGGAGAATTCCGAAAAATCTGAGATAGCAGATTTGTTGCAACTATCACGGCCACTAATCCGTGAACGTAATATTGAGATATCTTGTTTTGCGAAAAAAGTTACAGGGCGTTAAACTTTTTTGGACATACGTCCGTTTGACCTGACTTAGGCAGGCACCGAACCTGACCTGAAGTCCAATTTTTGACACGAGATGTAGAATTGATGGAGCAAAAGGTACACGAAGTTTCGTGACTCTGTGTTTGTTCGTTCTCTGGCAATCCCAGAAAAACCTCAGGCATTGCAGAGGAGGGCAGTCAATTGCCCTCCCCAGTCGGGCACGGGTTAAATTACATGTATAAGGTAGCATAGACGGTGCTAGGAGCATGAAAAAGAGGGAACTGTTATGGTCACAAGCTCATTAGGTCATCTTACGACCGTTGACCTTAACTGACCTGCAGTGATCTTGCAGTCACATTGAATGGTCTGGTGTGCATTTTACATTGGTTGAAAACGTTTCCAATCATTTGATTTCACTCTGTTTCTAAAATTCCATTTTACGGCTATTGTGAAATAAGGTACGCATACTGACAGTTTAGGTCATAGCTCCGTGACCCAACCTGATGTCAAACTTAAACCTGGTAGAAAAGTAGAGAACAGCCTTCAAGGTCATATATGTTCTGGGATTGGCATCTGGAAAAATAGCTCTGAAATTATTACGACAAAACCAGATTTTGAATTTCGACCTTGACCTCGCCTTGTACAGAAGTGACTTTAGATTAACACAACTGTGTATGCTTGCCCAATTATTTCTCTATACACCCAAATTGTCTTTTCAAGTTCTATCTTAAAAACGCTATTTTTTAGCAATCATTTTCTTTTTTTACCCTCAACGGGACAAAAATGGCATGAGGCGTCTCCCAGAAGCGCTGCACGGTTCCGCCACTGAACAAAACAGGATTACAACATTCTGTTGCAGTACGTAGAAAGATGGTCAATGTGCAATGGTCGTACATTTTCCTGTTGAAACAGACTGGTTGTCTCGGACTGAAAAGGCGCAAAGGAAGTGGAGTAGGGATTTTACCCTTCTAGCGTCATTTCATTGCTGTGACATACTCTATTTCACATATGAGAACAATAAGGACTTCAAGCTGAGGTGGTTTCAAAGAACAGTTTTACACCGTATACTTCCAGCGAATGGCCGTCTCGCTACTTATGGCATACGCTACTCAAGCGAATGCAATAAACGTCCTGGACAGAGCGAATTTATTTCGCACATGCTCTGGTACTGCCCCGATGTTAGGATGTTCTGGACCAGTTTACAGTGGGCCGTGGGACATCAAATCCGAGTCGTAAATCAGTTCGGCAGTCCTGGGCGGGCACAAGAGAGGTCGCTCCTCTGACCCAGGTGTCCTGTTTATGTACATTTTGTTAGGCAGACACTATGCATGGCCCTGCAGGTACTCAGGCGTTTGTCCATAGCTGCAAGGCTTCATAAAATCACCATTGCATTATATCCGAGTAGCAAAGTACATTGTTCCGTATCAGACGGGCTGGCTACATTTCAGGACAAGTGGGCTCGACTGACCATCTGCTAAGGAACAGAGAGCGACCACCATGAGTAGCCCATGGGATGTCGCAGAATAGGACTGACAACATTTCTAGGAATGGCCTAAATGCCGCCAAACGAAAACGGAAGAAATGTATGACGGGGAGAGTTGATTGGGCGGGGGAAGAGTTAGAGGTAGGTGATATTACAGGCATGGTCGTTATGCTTGTTTGTTATGATGTTTTGATGTCCTCATCGTGTGTAGTGTAACTCATGGTGTGTGGTGTGTAGCAAACGCAACCTTATCAGGAACACAAAACAATAGGCGCGTTTATATGGGCATTTGAAAAGCTGCCAGATTCCTGGCCAGGTTGGCTGGATTGACCAACCTGAAAATAAATGCTGATTTAAACTACAGTTGGTTCTGGAAAGGCGTGTTTTAACATCCTGTGACACCATGAATGGATTGCAATGCAAACCAGCTTGAAATAAAAGGAGGAGAGACTTTGGCATTCTGTACTACATGCCATGCGTAGTAATTTCCTCGCGTGTTCTGCGCTTTATTTGGTAGCTTCTGGCCAGCCTGGCCGCATCTCGGCAGTGCGGCCGCTGGCCAAATCCAGTGGTTCACAAAGGCTATGTACGTTGACAAGGCTGAAAGGTTTTACAACGAAGGCGCTGATTGGTCGAAGGCTGATAAGATAGAAATACAGGGAAAGTGGCCCGGGAGTGGAAAATTCCTTCACTTGTTGTGCACGTGGTTCTTGTTTAACCCGTCCCCGACTGGGGGGGGGGGGGGCAGCTGACTGCCCTTCTCCTGAGGTTTGTCTGGGATTGCGAGAGAACGAACCAACACAGAGCCACGAAACTTCCTGCACCTTTTGTTTGATCACTTTTTACACCTTGTGTCAAAGTTTTAACCTCAGGTTAGGTCAGGTGCCTGACCTAGTTTAGGTTAAACGGACCTATGTCCAAAAAAGTTTAGCGCCATGTAACTTTTTTGCGAAACAAGATATCACAATAATATTTCCAGCAATTAGTTATCTTGATAGACACAACAAATCTGCTATCTCAGGTTTTTTGGAATTTTCCGGGTCATTGACCTAAGATCAAGCCCATTTTTGAGACATGTCGTTTTTTCGGAAATTGACGGAATATTTCAGAACATTTTCAGTGTGGAGTCAAGCAGACATCTAATTGCCGTCATTGGGGAAAGTATCAATGACTTCCAGCCATTGCCCTGAGGTCAAGTCACGAATCACTGTTGTGAGTCAAATGTAACACCGTTACAATCAGCGAAGAATTACTCAGAATGGGTAGGAAATGGTACAACTGGCTTGCACAAACATAAGTCCTACCAGGAACCTCAAAAAGTTTAAAAAAAAAAAATGCATATTTTGCAAATCAGCAGGCTCTCGCGAATAAAGCCCCGCCAGTCGTGTAAATTGGTAACTAGTGAATTTTTCCAAAATTTAGGCATCAAAAACCATCACAAGAACCAATAAGATCAATAAAATTAGCATGTATGGGCTTTTTTCGCGAAAATAAAGGTACGCTAAAATTAGTTCCAGTTAATTTCTTATTGCGTACGGCTGCGGCGCACGCCGACAGCCGGTGAGAAAATTGCAGTGTCTTGAACTCAATGTTTCGGTGTATATATTAACCCTATTCCCGGCAGGGGGCTGAATCCGCCCTCCCTCGGGTTTTTTGCTCGCCAATTCCAGGTCTTTTAACTCAGCTTTTCGAAACTTGGTGACTTTTCCTAGCTATTCTTTCTACGTGCCGTGACAAAATTTCAAAATTCCATTTTGCTCAGGGGCGGAGCCAGGCAACGTTTCTGTGATGCACCTCAGGCCATTTTTGGCCATGTTGAGGGTAAAAGGAAAATGTCTGCCAAAAACAGTTTTTAAGATAAAACTTAAAACTTTATATAGATGTATAGCTAAAAAGTTGCGCAATGCGCAGATGTAATTTTGCTTATCTGAGGTTGCTTTACAAGGTCAGGGCAAGGTCAAAAGTCAAAATTCGTTTTTTTGCAATAATTTCGGCGCCGTTTTTTTAAAATGCCAAAACTGGAATATATATGACATAGGACGGTGCCCTCTACTAATGTATCAAGTTTCAGCTTGATATTAGGTCGGGTCATGGAACTATGACCTAAAATGTTAGTACGCGTATATCGCAACAGCCATAAAATGAAATTTTTAAATAGAGTGAATTCAAATGATTGAAAACGTTTACAGATAATACTAAATGCACACGAGATCATTCGAAGTGACCCCAAGGTCAATGGAGGTCATTTAAGGTCAAAGATGACAAGTTCATCTACAAAACGTGTGACCATGACAGTTTCCCCTTCTTCATGTTCCTGGCACCGCCTATGCTAACATTATACAAACATTGTGATGCGATTTGTACTTCTTTAGCATGACATGACTAGTAGAAGCCAAAAAAGTGTTTTTGCCTTTTTTGTTCATTCAGTTGTTAAGAAACTAATCCTCCTATTTTTGAAACCCTGTGAACGTCCATGAATTTTCTGAAAATTTCAGATTTGTGTACCCATGGTAAAAGATCTATCCATAATCTCTCGATTCATACCAGTTTCATTGGAACCGGTCGAAAAACAACGGAGTTAAAAGAAGTCCAAAAATACCCCTGATTTTCACATTTTTGCCCCCCCCCCTGTATCCGCACATTTCAAAATTCTGAAAATTTCTTTTCATAAAAATGCAGTTCACGTCATAGCAAATCGATTGGCGCTGTTGCGATGAAATGGGATGTGCAGTTCTCGAGATCTCAGGGGGGGCCGAATCCCCCCTACTGGGAATCGACCATACCGTCTAGCCCTCCGGGAATAGGGTTAAACAAATCCGAGAAATTAGATCTGTATCAGCATTTGCGAACCTTTACTTGTGCGCTGGTGCCTCTACCTATGCGTTATTAGTCACAGTCCTTGAGATTGAGGCCGTTCCTCGGTCTCATGCAGTCGGCGATGAGAAAACATATATAGGACGTAAATTTCTTACATATTATTTAAAAATAAAAGATGAGACCAGCTGCGAGTTCTATTCGTCACAAGCCTTCCAACGGTGTGCTTATTTTTATCGTGCGACCAACCGTTCGTGAGTTAGAGTGGGGTGGACAACTGCCCCCCCCCCCCAGTCGGCCGTTATCGTAACCGACCGACGGTCGTATGCGGGTTGAGATAGTAGCATCTGTGTTTGAAGCGATTTGTGATTTTCAAAACCTAAAGAAGGTAAGTGGGTTGGTATACAGATTTAGTTGGCTGTAATTCCATGCAAACTAGCAAAGGTCGCAGTGGTGTTTAAATTGCCATGTCTTACAACAAGTGAAGGGAACGTGAAGGAAACCCAGAAACTCACGGATGCTTAAACCGGCCAGCAAGGTGCACCAATGTCCTCGAGATCTCGGGGAAGGGGGTTGAATGAGCTCCCTTCTCATCCCTCGTCTCCATATGGGAAAGCGCACCAACGCCATGGCTACGAGAATGGGGTTTATATGACACATTGCGTAACAGGCCATATTTTGGCGTCTGCTAAAGCCTGCAAATTAAGTCGAAACTCTACAGAGTTCGTGAACGTCTTGTTCACAACAGTAGTTTACGCTGAACTTTGTGCTAAAAGGGAATCCAGGACCAAGCCAGAAAGCACGGTTGCTTCCAGAGCTGATTACTAGATGGACGAGTAGGTTTGTCCGGAAAGTATCGATGATCACGTTTTCAGCAATCACATTGCTGAAGATGTTGCACCGAACACGTAAGTATTAAAGAAAAACTGCCGATGGATTGCATACTGAACATTGATCTCTTTCGGCAAACTTGAAGTATTTGCTTTGAATTAGAAGCGTAAGCTTTTAGCTTGGATGCCGTAGTTCATCGACTAACGCCCGATGAGACAGAAGACTTGATTCAAAACACGAACGCACGAGCCGACATCTCTTTGCATGTGCATCATGGCTCGCAACAGACAACTGGATGCAGCGTCGGCAAGGTTGAAACGAAGCGTTCGGAGAGGTATCTATCAACTTTTGCCAGGTCGTGAGGGACCCTGTGCAGTTTTCTGGAACTACCCTTCGTTCCCCCCCCCAAAAAAAAAAACGAAAAGACGCGGAGATAATAAACATGGGATACCTTTCAGTGCATCATATTTAGGTCCTGCGTCCATTTCTAAGCAGGGGTCACCTCGAGCCATTGACTAAGAACAGCTCAAACAAGACCATGCTCCAAAACAATTGTGAAACTTCGTGAAACAACTTTATTTGAAACAACACTTCGTGAAATTATAACCATATGGCCTATATTGTGCTGAAGCACCAACTTCAGTATAAGTACGGAGCAAAGCATTTGAAATTATGTACCATCTATTTTATTTTTGTGTGGCCGACAAAAATGGCTTATACATCGTGGCGCTGAGACGAACGGTTTTCCCGGTACAGTCAAAAGTCTGGCGAGCCTTACTGAACTGACCCTCTTTGACTTCATTTCACATTAAAAACCACACTCTAGAAACATCAAACAAGTACACAAGATTGTCCTTCAAGGTTGCATCTACGCTGCAAATTTTGTGGCTCTCATTAGTCATTTTGTAGATCATTAGTTTCGAAACCTTAGAGGGATCAAATTGACTCCCTACCAGAGCGCGTTACATATAACAGGCCACCCGTGGCAGTGTTAATGTCATCGTGACGTGCAATTTTGATTGCGAATGGTTGTGCAGCATTGCAATATTCTACAGCTTGCGGAACTGGAAGTCTTTTGATTGATTTTGACCTCGCCAGTACGCGGCGGTATCCATTTGATATATCTCACCTAGTTAATCCTATTCGCGGCAGGGGGGCTGAATCCGCCCCGATCGGGTTTTTTTGCTTGCCAATTCCAGGCTTTTTAACGCAGCTTCACGAAACTTGGTGACTTTTCCTAGCTGTTTTTTCTACGTGTTGTGACAAAATTTCAAAATTCTATTTTGCTCAGGGGCGGAGCCAGGTAACGTTTTTGGGAGGCACCTCATGCCATTTTTGGCCATGTTGAGGGTAAAAGGAAAATGTCTGCCAAAAACAGAATTTTTAAGAAAGAACTTAAAACTTTACATGGATGTATAGCTAAATAGCTGGGCAAGGTGCACACAAAATTTTGTTTATCTGAGGTCACTTTCCAAGGTCAGGTCAAGGCCAAAATCCAAAATTTGTTTTTTTTGCAATAATTTCGGCGCCGTTTTTTCAAATGCCAAACCCGGAATATATGTGACGTAGAAAGGTGCCCTGTACTTGTGTAGCAAGTTTCAGCTTGATATCAGGTCGGGTGACGGAGCTATGACCTAAAATGTCAGTGCGCGTACCCTATATCGTAATAGCCATAAAATAAAATTTTTGAAATAGAGTGAATTCAAATGATTGAAAACGTTTACAGATAATATTAAATGCACACGAAATCATTCCAAGTGACCCCAAGGTCACTGGAGGCCATTTAAGGTCAAAGGTCACAAGTTGATCTGAGAAACGTGTGACCATGACAGTTCCCCCTTTTTCATGTCAATGGCACCGCCTATGCTAACATGATACAAACACTGTGATGCGATTTGTACTTCTTTAGTATAACATGACCAGCAGAAGCCAAAAAAGGGTGTTTGCCTCTTTTGTTCATTCATCTGTTAGAAAACTAATCCTCCCATTTTTGAAACCCTGTGAACGCCCATGAATTTTCTCAAAATTTTAGATTTGCGGGCCCATGGTAAAAACCCTATCCATAATCTCTCGATTCATGCCAATTTCATCGAAATCGGTTTATAAACAACGGAGTTATAAGAAGTCCAAAAGTACCCCCCATTTTGACATTTTTGCCTCCCTGTATCCACAAATTTAAATTTTTTTAAATTTCTTTTGATAAAAATGTAGTTCACGTCACGGCAAATCGATTGCCGTTTGTTGCAATGAAATCGGACGAGTAGTTCTCGAGATCTCAGGGGGGCCGAATCCGCCTCCCCTCCTGCCGGGAATCGACCATGCCGTCTAGCCCTCCGGGAATAGGGTTAAATCTCAAAGAAACCAATATAAGGATCTGGAATTTTCACCAAAAAGTTCCCTTATCGGAGTTCCCTTCCTGCAAACTGTCATTGAAATGGATCAATAACTTTGGCAACAATCTTCCTCTTCACCGCTCCGGTTGTTGTTATTTTCATGTCCAATCAAGCGCGCATGCTAACAATAAGTACCTCCTCCCTCCCCAGCGCCCGACGAAGAGAAGGTACGACGCCAACTTTGTCTCCGGCCGGCTCTTGGCGTTCGACAAAAACAGCTGTGGCTGGCTGGCCCGCTACGAGTCCAACTACGGCATCTGCAAAGGCTCCATCTCTGGGCGAAAGAATGCGGTGCCTGGTTTGTGGATGGACGCCACTCCGTTTGCTTTCGAAAAAAGCGATTCGGTCGATTTGGCATGTCGGTCTTGGTTTTTGACAATTCTTTTAAATGTTTCCAACCAAACTGAATACTGTTTGGGAACACCTTTGCCTTCCGATATAGATGAACCCGGTGGTGAAATAACTGTTTCCCTTCGGCATCCCCTCCCCAGAGAGACGGGAGGGTGGGGGAGAAACTATGTTCTGTCGTGCAGTGCCCGAACGTGTTGACGGATGTCCACGTACCGCGCACCGTTCCAAAGGTCTCGCGATCCACCAGTGCATCCGACAATTTTTGTCAAGTTGAGTCCCGTTGTTAGCGCGTACTGCGAGCTTCGAGTCACGTGTTTCCAAAGTACTGTTCGTCCTTCCAAATAGTTCCTTTGAAACGACGCCTAGCCAACGCGGACTAAGCCTGTGCTGTGAACGCGTTTTTAAAACTATCCGCAAATAGCTCTTTTCACTTTAACGGTTTGGCCGGAATAATGACGTCATACGCCTCCTGGGCTAAACAGATTGGAAATATCAGGGGCCCAGGGACTATCAACTGCATTTGCACTGTTGAAATGCAGTTGTCAGCGAGGAGGACGAGCGCCGAAAAGGCCCCCCCCCCCCCCCCCCCCTCCCTAACTTGTGGCTGATGAAATACCTCATTCAGAAGCAGGTTATTGCACTGAACAGGTGAATTCAGGTTAACCCACGCCAGACTGGCACTCGGCGTCGATCACGCCCGACTTGGGGTGATCGACACCTTGTAACTCACAAACGGCTTGTCGGACAATAAATATAAGCACACTGTTCGAAAGCTCACGACATGTAGAGCCCGAAACTGGCCTCATTTTTAGTTTTGAATGATAATTTAAGCCGTTGTCTCCCTTAATATGCTTTCCCACGGCCGACTGCATAAAACCGAGAAGCGGACTGGATCTCGAGGGCTGTGATGAATAGTTTCGATAAAGTCACAAACGAACAGGCAAAAATCGGCAGATGTCTATATACGTGTAGTTTCTCTTGTCTGTTTAATGTATACGCCGGAACGCGGAGTTAAAGACACGGCTATTTTCGCGCCACTGCCGGCGAGCGCCGTAGCCGAATGCAGTCTGAAATCAACGAGAAATAATTTTAGCGTTCCTTGATATTCGCGGCATAGGCCTTTTCAGGCCCTATTTCGTGATCCTAGTGGTTCTTGTGATGTTTAAATTTTGGAAAAATTCAGTAGTTATCAGTCTACACAATTGGCGGAGCTATATTCGCGAGAGACGGTTTCGTTTCTAAAATATGCAATTTTTCAAGACTGTTGAAACTTGTTGGTATTACTCGTACCTGTGTGAGGCAGTTCCGCCATCTTCTACCCCTTCTGAGTAATTTATCGCCGATACCGAACGCACTGCATTCTGGCTCATATCAGTTATTTGTGACCTGACCTCAGGTCAAAGGCTGAAAGTCGTTTATATTTTGCCCATTGACGGCAACTAAATGTCTGCACTGCGACACACTAAAAATGTTTTGAAGAATTCCGTCGATTTCCAAAAGAACGACAGTACGTATTGAAAATGGAATTAACCTTCCGTCAATCACACGGAAAATTTCGAAAATCTGAGATAGCAGATTTGTTGCATCTATCCAGATTCCTAATCCCTGAAAGTAATATTGTGATATTAGTTACAGGGGGTTTAACTATTTTAGACATAGTTCCGCTCGACCTGACTTGGGTCAGACACCTGACTTGACCTGAGTTCAGAAGTTTGAAGCAAGGTGTCAAAATGATCAAGCAAAAGGCACACCAAGTTTCTTGGCGCCACATTCGTTTGTTGTCTCGCAATCTTGGAAAAACTTCAGGGTCAACCACCCCACCCCACTCGGGGGCGTGTTAATGAACTACGGTATACACATTCCGCAAGTCATCATAGACCAGTTGTTTTAAAGGCTGTTGACACAAATTATGCAACAGAAGTATCACTGCACGTCTTGCAAAATCTTTCCCTCAGACGCCTCGATGGGACACCACCCAACTCCAGATCACCTGGGCGGCCGTGCAGGACTGCAGGTCGGCGCCGATGCGGTGCCGTCGTTTCCGGTCCATCAGCGCCGGCCCGGCCCCACCAGCCTACGCCGGCAGTGCCTTGTCAACAGCCACCATGGGCCGACGTCCGAGTGGATCCGCCCTCCCCCCCGCCGCCGCCGTTGCTGCTGCTAGCGCCGCTGCTGTTACCGCTGCTGGCCGCCTCCGGCCTGGCGGCGACTTCTGCCAAGTCGTCGGCGGCGGGTTCCGGTGTCGGGGCGCCGCTGCCGGCCGCCCTGCTGAAGCAGCTCCGGTCCGGACGGCCCGCCTGCCGCCGGCCGCCTTCGACTTTGACGGCATCGCCACCGGAGCGCAGCAGTACCCGGAAGAGGTCCGCTACCGAGCCTTGACGGCGAACTCGGCCTGCCAGTGCCGCCACCTGTGTCTGGCCGACGTCCGCTGCATGGGCTACGAGCACGAGGCAGTCAGCGGCTCCTGCGGCCTGACGGACGTCCTGCTGTCGGCCAACGTCACGGAGGAGACGGTCGGCGGCTGGAGCGCCGGCCGGCGCCGCGGCGTCAGCTGGCTGCAGCAGCCGTGCCGGGCCGACAGCGACTGCAGCCTGCTGGTGACCGGTGCCGTGTGCGGCCCTGACGGCAGGTGCACCTGCCGCGCCGGCTGGAGCCCGCTCAGCGACGAGCTGTGCCGCCCCCATGGACAGTACGTGCGGGTCAGAATCGGCACGCTGGCCGCCTGCGCGCCGCTCGGCATCACCACCGAGGCCTCTCTGACGGCCTGCCAGGACGCCTGCCACCGCACGCCCGGCTGCTGGGCGCTCGACTACGCCGAGAGCACGTCCCGCTGCCGTCACTACGCCACCGGCGTGCAGGCGGCCGCCGCCGCCGAGCCGGACGACCAGACCGCCATCGGCTACGTCTGGCAGTTTCCGCGGCCGGACGGCGACGCGCCTGAAGCCGCCATCGAGGTGGCCGGCCGGTTCCTCCCAGTGATCTCGGCGGTAGCGTCCTTCGACGCGGCTGACGCCTGCTTGAAGCTCGGCGCCGTCCAGGACTCACCGGACGAACCGGAACTCCTGCAGCGGATCTACGGGACCATCAAAGGCTCAACAATTAACGGAAACGGCTGGTTTGGGGTTGGCGGGAACGATACTCTTAAGGAGGGGCGTTTCGATCTTCCCGACGGCACGATTCTGTTCGATGGCGACCCACGCTGGTCTGGAGGTCAGCCTGACAATCACGGGTCAGGTGAGGACTGCCTTGGTTTCTTCGGATCACCAGCCTTTAACGACTTCCCATGCACGTACAGCATGCCTCACCTCTGTGAGTACGTTGGCGAAGGCCTGACCTGAAGGCCGAGCCGGTGGGCGCGGCGCGCTCTGTCAGCCTCCGTCAGCTGACCTGGTGGACGGTCGACCTTGGCGCGGTGCTCCAGGTCACTGGGGTCCTGTACACGGCCGAGGCATCGGGCAACGTCAAACCGCAGCTCACCGAGATCAGGGTGGGCCGACACCCGACCGACGCCTCCGATCTGGAATCGACCCTCTGTCGTCTCCAGACGGGCCCGCCGGTGGCGGCCAACTTCAGCCGTCTCTTCAGCTGCCCACAGCCGCTGGCCGGCCGCTACCTGCACGTGGGACAGCGGCCCGGACAGCTGCCCGGCTGGCAGCGGCTCGCCGTCTTTGGAAGCCGCTGCTAGGCTGGGATGCAGGCGCTTCGTGTGGGTCTTTCGACTTTGCCAACCGCTTAGCCGGCCTGGTGACTGATCCTGGCCTCGGCTCCGATTTAACCTGACCTCGGCTTTGACCTGTCCTGACCTTAGCCCTGACCTACCGTGACTTCAGCTCTGACCTACCCTCTGACCTTACCATTGATATACCCTGCCCTTAGCTCTGAATTATCCTGATCTCAGCTCTGATCTCAGCTCAGACATAACATGTTTCATTGAGTTGCGGCTATCGTGTTTCTGCACTTGTTTGCTTCCTTAATGTTTAAAATGTCCAACCATAGTTAGTGCCGACAACGGGCAATGCACAAGACATCGGATACCCCTGATCTATAACATCATACTGGCTGACCAAGCGCCTGATGTTCTCGTGTCAATGGGCTGTGGACCGTCTTGTGCCGGAGAAGTACCACGCATTCTTGCATGACACGGAAAAATCATCCTAGTTAGGTCAAACTTCACGCATGCAAGGCCTGAGGTGGGGGGTTCATTCAGGAACTTTTCACCAATAAACTAGTACACGAAATGTGTTGGAGGGAAAACTGGAATGCCTGGCACAAATCCGCGCACTACACGCTTTTATGTCTTGGTCACTGAAGAGCCTCGATCCTAATCGTAGACGGCAGTAATACTTGGCAAAAAAGTAAGAAATAGTTCCTTTCTCTGTCTTCAGACGCTTAGGCCGTTTTACCTTAATCGAAATTAAGCGATATTCCGTTAAAAGATAACATATGACTTTTTTTGTTTCGGCATCGCTATTTTTCAGTCACCGCAATCGTGTTTTATATTAACATCAAATCATGCAAAATACAATCAAAATAATATGTGATCTAGCATAACTTTACTTGGTTTGCTAGTTGCCAAGTAGGGGAAATTGCCCAACGGACGCCACCCTGATGAACTGCGCCATCCCCGTGATCTCCCGGTTGAGACAGCTGATTGCCAGATTTAGGATGTTCTCCGAGAGAGACGGCATGGTTGCAGGTTCAATCTTTTCTTCCCCCTTTTTGGCAGCCGCGCAGACGTGTGGCGGGTCCGTGAAGTTTCAGTGGAAGTTAAAATAATTTTTTGGCTTGTGTTACCCGTGTACAGCTGCGCTATCAACACCAAAATTGAAGAAACAGAAGCAAAATTGCTCTGAAACACTGGCTCCGTTGTATAATTCCGTTTCATATTTGACCAGAATAGAGATGATACGTGAGCACGTTTTTATCCGGGGCTGGTTTTGCTACGGTAAAGCTATTGCCCTTTTTGCGCCACCATTTTCCGAGCCTTATTGCGTCGGTAGCACAATCTGCGCAGGACTAGGTAAAGATGCGCTGATGGCAGTTCCAGTGTCTCGCGTGTCTGGGACCCATTTAAGGAGAGAATCACAGGGGATGATCTCAAGGTGTCCCCTCTGCCGCAGAGGGGACACCTTGAGAGTGAGGCAGAAGCGTCGCCAGAGCCTCCTCGGGAGGGCTGCAATCCTCGGCTTCCCTCTCGCCTCGTCCGCGGAGCCCGTTACTACACAGTTTCTCCCATTTACCACGTAATCAACGCTCTCAAGTTTCGCAGTCAGCCTCCAGGCCCAGAATCGTGCCGACACCCATGGAAAGAGGACCTATCAATCTTGCGTGTAAAGTTTTTTGAAGATTTCAGCCAATTTATTTACAGGAGTGACTCGGTGCTGACCGCATTCACTGTGCCCTTCGAAGCCAGATGACCTCGCTGTCCTTCCCCATTGGGGGATTTAGTTGCGACTCCAGGAATTCTCTCCCTGGTTGACCACTAAAAATAGACTGAAAAAAGGGTGGAGCGGGTGGCTGATTTCGATGGCCTTGCTCCGGAATTTAGGAAACGGAGGCCTGTTTTACTTCCGGTCTTAAGGGGAAAACATTTTTGGATGTCGTGAAGGGTATGGACCCCAAGCCCACCGGACGTGTCCATGTAGCAACATCAATGGGTTTCGCCTAGAATCCTGTCAGAATTCGAACACCTCTTCCCGCCCGTTAGGAATTATTGGCGGAAAAAATGGTGAGTGAAACCGTTCGTAATATGCCAGACAGTGGTTCATTGTACCATTTGCGACAGCAAAGGCACCTGAAACTCCGGGAATTTCTATGGGGACGCAATTACGCACATCCTGTCACGCAAATATGGCAGGGTTGCCCTAACTGCACGTTTTGCAGCGTCTGGCTAGACATTAAATACAAAATAGTAAGCTAAGATTGGAGCTCTAAAACATCAGATTTTTAATGGACAAAAGACCACAAAAAATGTATAAGAACTAACCAAGACAATGTTTGCCATATCATTGCTACAGTGACCGTTTTCGAAGAGGTGGCGCAAACTGCGCAGCTTCCTCAACTATTGGCTTCGCGTTACCTACAATGGCTGTTTACGAACGCTTGCTGTGTCCTTGATGAAACATCAGTGACGTTAAGCAAAGCAATTTTGTGCGTCTTGATAGCGTAAACGGCAACGAAAGGTCCAAAAATGAAATTTATTTTCCCACATCCACCATAATTTGTTTACTAGGACTAAACTTGCCTGTTTGGCTGACGTTGAATCGACCAAACCCACCCATCGCGGACGCGTTGCATAGCGCCCATCTACAGCGCCTAAGCTGACCATTCAAGTACCCAAAGCCAAACGTCCCGCTGCACATCGGCGTCCTGTTGTCGGCTGCTGCGTGACGACATCAAAGGGCGTCAAGGGCCTTGACAAGAAAATCGTGTTGCTTCTCAATCGATGGATGGTTTCACAGTACTTGCTTTGATATATCAGTGTTTTTGACACTTCTAGGTGTTGCTCAAAAATGGTCATAAAAAGGAAAAGTAGCATTTTTCGGCCACACGAATGCATTTTCCGAGAATCGACCAGGTGGAATATTCCCTTTCACAGCTTATGCTTCAGTTTAAACATGCATGCATGTGTTCGCTACCATTGTTTGTCTTGGTATATTAATATTTTACATGTTCCAAGGGTGTAACGATTAACAGAGAATATCCTGGTATGTCCAGCACCGTCAGGTGTAATAGTGGTTAATTAAACGCATGCAATATTCAGCACTAAGTACTGCGAAAGCACCCAAGAAATCACTTGAAATAATCCACGGACCTCAGGTAAGATTCCTGATGTGGTGGAATCTCCTGTCTTCAATTGGACTGCACGATAACATTTTAATTACAGGTCTTGTTGATTTGAGAAAACATTTTTTCCTCGTAGGCTAGAATCTTTATCCACTCACATGCAGATATTCCTTCCAAAACTCCTCCTGTCATATTTAACCCGCCCCCGACTGGGGGGAGGGCAGTTGACTGCCCCCCCTCAGGTTTTTCTTGGACTGCGAGAGAACCAACAACCACAGAGTCACGAAACTTTGTGTACCTTTTGCTCCATCAATTTTACGTCTCGTGTCAAAATTTTGACCTCAGGTCACGTCAGGTGCCTGACCTAGGTCAGGTCAAACAGACCCATGTCAAAAAACGTTTAGCGCCCTCTAACTTTTTCGCAAAACAAGATATCTCAATAATACTTTCAGAGATTGGTGATCGTGATAGATGCAACAAATCTGCTATCTCAGATTTTTCGGAATTTTCCGGGTCATTGACCTAAGGTCAAGCCCATTTTTAAGACATATCGCCGTTTTTTTCGGAAACTGACGGAATATTCCATAACATTTTTAGTGTGGAGTCAAGCAGACATCTAGTTACCGTCATTGGGCAAAGTATCAGTGAATTCCAGCCATTGACCTGAGGTCAGGTCACGAATAACTGTAGTGAGCCAAAATGTACCACCGTCAAAATCGACGATGAACTACTCAGAATGCGTGGAAAATGGCAGAACTAGCTTGCACAGACGTAATTAATATCAGGAACCTCAAAAAGTTTGAAAAAAGTAGCATATTTTGGAAATAAACAGGCTCTCGCCAATGAAAGCTCCGCCAACGTTGTAGATTGGCAACTAATCAATTTTTCGAAAATTTAAGCATGAGAAACCATCACAAGAACCATAAAGATGAATAAAATATACATAATTTGTCTTTTTTTCGCAAAAATGAAGGAACGCTAAAATTAGTTCCCGTCAATTTGGCACCGCATACGGCGGCGGCGCACAATGACTGCTGACGGGAGAATTACGGTGTCTTTAACTCAACGTTTCGGCGTATATATTGAACAAATCTGAGGAAATTAGACGTGTATCGGCATCCGGGGACATTTACTTGTGCGCTGGTGCCTTTACCTATGCGTTATTAGTCACAGCTCTTGAGATTCAGGCCATTTCTCGGTCTCATGCAGTCGGCTATGAGAAAACATATATAGGGCGTAAATTGGCTTACATATTATCTAAAACTAAAAATGAGACCAGTTTCGAGCTCCATTCGTCACAGGCTTTTCAACGGTATGCTTATTTTTATCGTGCGACCAGCCGTTCGTGAGTTAGAGGGGGGGCAGTCAACTGCCCCCCCCCCCTCCAGTCGCCGATGTTCGGGACGCACCGACGGTCGTGCGCGGGTTAATTATTAATCAAATAGTCCTGCCACAGCCAAAAACTACCTTAAGTCAAGTGATGTAACTGACCAGTTTCAACACCCGGATGGAGGCTGAAGACTGCAAGGGGTAAGTTACATTGGCGTGACGATGACATCATTATCATGATGGCGAATCATGCACCTGAGAGACGGTGCATCCAGGGAACACAACAGTCAATGAAGGGAAAGAACAGTCGACTCTAATTCATGGAGAGCGTTATACATGATTCCCTCTATTTCCTGAGGCTCGGGTTACGGTCACGAATGTGTATGGCCTCGAGAACAGCTAAGCGACGACGATCATTACATGATTCAGTGGTAGCGGTGATGCCGGTGATGATCTGTTCGGTGTTGTTTGAGTACTGTTCACAAAAACTCAAACAGCACCAAACAGATCATCACCGACATCACCGCTACCACTGAATCATGTAATGATCGCCGTCGCTTAGCTGTTTTCGAGGCCCTGCACATTCGTGACCGTAACCCGAGCCTCAAGAAATAGAGGGAATCATGTGTAACGTTTTCCATGAATTAGGGCAGACTGTTCTTTCCCCTCAGTGTGAGATCAATTATACTTTTTGCATGTGCATTGAACTGCTGGTCTTGTAAGCGTCGATCTGTGCATTTGCTGCGCATTTTATATTTACCTGACGATAGAGAAAGAATCTCTGAAACACTGTAATTTTAAATTGATGTTTTTGGATCTAATATTCGCGTTATGTATGACGAAACTTGAAAGGTTAATTTATGACTTACTTTTCAAAACCAAAAGTTTGATCAGATGTGGAGAAAACGAGAAGAAGCTGTTATGAGCACATTAAGCCGTAATTTTTAATGAACAGTATATATACAAACACATATATATGCATATATATGTATATATATATAAGCGTTTTATATAGGAATACGTCAAGATCCATTTCTTTCACGTCTTAAAGGAAATTTTGGGTCGAGGCCATATCAGTTTATTTGGCTATGACTTCATTTTTATTTTTGCAGATCATATGTAGAGCCATATGGGATACTGCTGAAGCTTAAGTATAAATAAGGGCGCTAAACGCATCTTTTAGCGTGTTTACCTAAAAGAAGTTTAGCCTTACCCGGAACGCCTAAATGTTCCCTTATTCATTATGTGTAATGAATTCTTAGCCGCATTAATAACTAACCCTCATGGCCCAATGACTGTAACGACACTATAAGTTTTTCGTGTCGGGGGTGTAACACATTCCATTGGTTGCATCCAAAAAATTGCAATTGCAACACTGATAACAGGAAAATTCAAGTTAAACCTGTATGCCATGCATGGGAAAGCTGAACATAAAACTGTGATTGGCAAGACCAATACATTAAGAAAAGCTACACGCCTAATGGCGTGACCCACTTAAACCGAATATCCTGCCAATTTTTACATATTCTTCCTGACCTGAAAAGGCATCGTTCATCGTGAGATGAATGACAAGTAAATGGCAACCATATGAAGCGTTGATTTTTTGTGTGCTGTAACTATTCTTGTTTTCCAGTGGTTTAAATGTTCTTCTTTGCACTGCGCTATTCTCCCTTGACTGATGACGTTCAGTCGACTCAAACAAAAGTCAGAGACGAGTCGTCCAATTCTGCAAACAAAACCGTTTTGAGTCTGAATCGATTTTGATCCCGCACACTGTCAGTCAGGGCTGAGTCTATTCAGAATTTCCGAGTGGAGCGCAGGCCTGTGAGGCCCTGATCCGCTCCACCTTCGCCAGGTGCGACATCGGCGTCTGCGGAACCTACGCACGCTCCAGCTTCACCTTCCGCTTGATAATTATTCCCGTCTGGCCCGGCGCGTTTCGCTGCCTGGAATTTACAAAGGAGGGGGGGAGGAAGGGCACTATTCACCTGCCTATCTCGATAACCAACAGCCCGATTTCAGTGATATAAATCACAATCAGTAGTCCCTAGCCCTCAGATCCCACATATACAGACCATGCTCAAGTTCTAAGCTTGGCATTTATTTTTCGACAACACCAGAGGTACATGTACGGGACATGAATGGCGGCACTGGCAGTGCAACGAATTTAAATGAGTTCATTTCGCGCAAAAAAAAACATTTCTGTTAAACCTGAACAGAGCTGGACCCAGGTCAAGAGGTCAAATTGGATTATGACCTGGAATTAGCCTGCTACGTCCAATCAGTTGAAGAGTCCCACGAGGACCTCGGTAACTGGATTTGTGAGGGCAGTCCTGCTAGTGTTATAGGTGGCGCTGGGTGTCGCAGGGAGAAGTCACTCGCGTCCTGACTGCCGCTGTCTGGACGGCGACAGGCCCAACTTTCTTGTTTTTCCCTTCATGTTTCGACATCGTTTTTATATCTGCTGCGGGCGCATTGTAGTGACCAGCTACAGCACCTAAACGGACTATCCAGAACTCAAAGCCAAATGTCTTTCTAACCTACTATATATCAAACTATATCTACTATATCTCATATACCATATAACCTACTATATCTCATATAACCTATAACTAACCACATATAACATATAAATATATATAAATATATATATACCTACAATTTAATATATATATAGTCTCAAATGTCCTACCAACATTGTCAGATTTCTTGCGCGATGACACGAAGGAGAGGAGGTCGGGGACAGGCCAGTGGCCGACTATAAAAGACTCATCGCATCAACATCGGCAGGTGATGTCGGAATAAAGCTTCTATGTGTTTCTGTATGTACACTCAGGCTGCACTTGAGTCAGTGTTTGTTTTAAACAGAGGAAAGTGAAATTCCCTCTCCCCCTCAAAATAATGACTTCTAGCCTGAAAAGTTCAAATAATGGATGGGGGAAATTTCCCCCTCTAGGGTTTTGAATCTGTTCCCATTGGGAGAACGACTGAAAAACTGATTAAATATATCAGATTCTCAATTCACCAGTGTGGGCATTGCAACAATCACCTGCCAAATCGGCAACACGTCACCAGCCAGCGCTTCGCACCGCCCAGCGCCGCTCTGCCTTCCGCAGTGAGTCGTCGGCCGAACTCGTCACTGGAGGCGAAAAGCACCGATATCGCCGTCTCGCTCGCCTGCCACACGGTCGTTACGTGCGTCCCGGTACACTCTGATGTGTTGCGTTCACCGCAGAGTAGTCACGGCAGCTCGTTTTAATGAGGGGAAAATGCCCTCTTCACACGTAGCCATATATTATGCATTCTGTGTTGGTCGAAAAAGAATGAGTCCAAAATTGCTCCAGCGACATGACCATCAAGCAAGTTGTACGCGAAAGCTACACTACATGGAGGCACAAAAGCGAATATAACACGAACACTAAAGCGAATGGAGTAAGTTTAAGAGAATTCACGGCGAGTGCAAGTGTTATGCTTCTATTCCCCAGGATACACAGGGATCCCCCCTTCCCCATACTTAAAGCCGCAGGTCCTCAATTTGCCCACAGACCCAGGACCTACCCCAAGGAGGCCACGGCGTGATGTGCCCCCATAGGCTGGGCCTTCACGATCCACATCGAACGCACCACGGGACGGGTCGCTCATCCCTTTGCCGCTGAAACATCTCGGACAGCTGATGCAGCGTCCACCGCCGTCGAACGGTCGGCCTCAGTTTTTTACCGCCGGCTCAGCCAGACGGCCGAGGCGACCGCCGCCTGGCGACGGGCGCTTGAATCAGGCACCTACTGATGCCGGTCATGCACAAAAGGTGGCGCTCGCGCCCGCCCGGATGGCTTGTGCACATTTTCAATGATTATTTTTGCATCTTTGCCAAAATGTTGACCTCAGGCCAAGTCATGTGTCTGACCTAGGTCAGGCCAAACCTGACCTAGGTAAACCTGTGTCCAAAAACACTAAACCTTGCGTAACTTAACCCTATTTCCCGGAGGGCTAGACTGTATGGCCGATTCCCGGCAGGGGGGGCGGATTCGGCCCCCCCCCGAGATCTCGAGAACTACTTGTCCGATTTCATCGCAACAAACGGAAATCGATTTGCCGTCACGTGAACTACATTTTTATAAAAAGAAATTTGCAAAATTTTGAAATTTGTGGATACAGGAGGGCAAAAATGTCAAAATGGGGGCACTTTTGGACTTCTTATAACTCCGTTGTTTATTGACCGATTTCGATGAAACTGGCATGAATCGAGAGACTATGGATAGGGCTTTTATCATGGGTTTACAAATATGAAATTTTGAGAAAATTCATGGGCGTTCACAGGGTTTCAAAAATAGGAGGGTTAGTTTTCTTAACAACTGCATGAACAAAAAAGGCAAACGCCCTTTTTTGGCTTCTGTTAGTCATGTTATACTAAAGAAGTACAAATCGCATTACAATGTTTGTATAATGTTAGCCTACGCTGTGCCAGGGACATGAAAAAGGGGAACTGTCATGGTCACACGTTTCTCAGACCAACTTGTGACCTTTGACCTTAAATGACCTCCAGTGACCTTGGGGTCACTTGGAATGATCTCCTATGCATTTAATATTATCTTTAAACGTTTTCAATCGTTTGAATTCACTTTATTTCAAAAATTTCATTTTATAGCTATTGCGATATAGGGTACGCGCACTGACATTTTAGGTCATAGCTCCGTGACCCGACCTGATATCAAGCTGAAATTTGGTACACAAGTAGAAAGCATCCTTCTACGTCATATTTATTCTGGGTTTGGCATTTGAAAAAACGGCGCCGAAATTATTGCGAAAAAACAAATTTTGACTTTTGACCTTGACCTGACCTTTTAAAATGGCCTCAGGTGAACAAAATTTTATCTGCACATGCCCCAACTATTTAACTATACATCCATATAAAGTTTTAAGTTCTATCTTAAAAACTCTGTTTTTGGCAGACATTTTCCTTTTACCCTTAATATGGCCAAAAATGGCATGAGGTGCCTCCCAAAAACGTTGCCTGACTCCGCCCCTGAGCAAAGTAGAATTTTGAAATTTTGTCGCGGCACGTAGAAAGAATAGCTAGGAAAAGTGACCAAGTTTCGTGAAGCTGCGTTAAAAAGCCTGGAATTGGCAAGCAAAAAACCCGAGTGGGGCGGATTCCGCCCCCCCCCCCCCCTGCCGGGAATAGGGTTAAAAAGAACTAGATATCAAAATACAACATTCTAAAACTGCAAGTCTTGGAAACCCTCAACAAGTCTGCTCTCTTAGATTTTTTCGGAAACTTTTGGGTGATTGACCTAACGTCATGCACTTTTTAGCACGTACGGTCGTGTTTTTGGAAACTGACAATTTTTTCCGACGGTTTGGGTACAATAATTTGTTGTTTTCTAAGGTAGAAATACACGACTATCTAAGGTCGCCGGACGTCATCAAAGATCAGTGAGTTCTGATGATCTCACTTGACCCAGGTTGACCTTCAGGGCAGTGACAGATGCTTGTCTAGTGATTTACTATGTTACGGGCATCATTTGCAATCCAGATCGTTACCAAAACCACCGGCTATGTCGAAGCGCGATAAATCATAATAACGCCACAGACATACATGAAATTAGCTTGTGGCTTAACGTTACCTCATTGATTAATTGGGTCATTCGCGCTATGAATGTTTTCGAAATGTTAATAATCATCTAAGTAAATATTCCAGCAAAATGAAGGGCACAAATTCAATTTATTTTCTTTTTATCTTACTTCCATTCTACCTCAGTCGGACCTACCATGACCTCTGATGACCTCAGTATTGACCCAAGTTTAGAAACATGCGCTCATTTGGCTCGCCTTGATGAGTTCTCTTTGCTGGCTCTTCATTTCTCCTCTGCGAGACACCGAGCCTGAGGTCTGGGGGGATATCCGCCCCCGGCCGGGCGGAAGGCATTATTAGGCTCTGACGGGCGCGGGTTAACTCGACGCTCCCAGGTAAATATTCAACAAATCAGGGAAATTGGACATATGCCGGCGTCTCCGGACATCTACACGTCCCTTGGTACCTTCACTTGGTCTTTGTTTATCACAGCTCTTGAGATACAGGGCGTTTCTCGGGTCGATGTGGTCAGCAATGAGAAGGCATGTATTAGGTGGAAATGACCAGTACTTTTCAAAAGTAATAAATTAACCGATTTTCGAACCCTAATTGTCACGAGCTTTCCAATGGTATGCTCATCTTTATCGTGCGACCAGTCATTCCGGAGCTAAAACGGGGGGTGCCAACACCGTCCCCAGTCGGGCGTGCATGGCGCCTACTGCCAGTCGGGCGCGGGTTAATGTCTCGAACAATAGGTAGTGCGATGCTGATTTAGCTTTGTAATCGTACTGTGGTAACTGCTACAGTTTTTTTTCATTTGAATTCCCGATAAATGAACAAAGACATCTTTTGAAATTTTAAAAGAAAACTTATACGTAATATATAAAAGTTGCTCACCGCGCTCATAACCTTCTTGAGACGAGTGGAAACCAGTTTGGGTGTAGATTAATCTTTTATCAAGCGTAGCAAAATATCTAGATATGTTGTTTGAAGCGAGGCCGATCGGGTATTGAGCCTTTTTCAGAAAGCAGACAGAAGTCAAAATGAACAGCGGCCATTACCCGCTCCAGCTACCTGGCTTTTTAGAAGCTGGTAATTTCACGAGCATTCCACAATGAATTACGAAATGTTCCCCAGGAAACAGCTGAGTTCTAGAGATTTTTGTTTTTGCGAAAGTTCTAAAGATTTCTGTTTTTGCATTCCCTATTGAGCCGCGTTAAAAACGGTTTTGTCCATATCACTTCCGAGAGTGAATGATGTTTTCGCTTTTCGGCGTTTTGCTTAGCAGTGGCCGACAACAATATGAAAGGCGCGCGTGACGTTTTAACTTGCATTTATTCGCGCAAAATACTGAAAGAGATTATCAATAGCCGTTCGTACTGAGGAGTGATCAATAAGCTTCCAAAAATGAGGAGAAATGCGTGTGAAATGCAGTGATGACGATGCAGGACATGAAAAAAGAGAAGGCCGCTCTCAACATGTGCCCCACGATGCTTCTTACTGGAAATCAGCCATCCGAAAGTGTGCGTGATATATTCCTTTAAAGGTTCTACAGGGTGGATTCACAGTTTACGTTGTTGAATGCAGTTCGCGTATACCTCATTTTTCTGACACTTGATGCACAGTGCACATGCGACATGACAGATGTCTGCTGTTGTGAAGTCATGTTGGGCCAGTTAACCAATGTTTCACCGCATCACATGCTTCAAGCCGCATATTCATTGTCCGACGCGTTTTACTTAACTCCTCGTGGAAACTTTACTTTACTTAACTCCTCAAGGAAACCGCTTTGGTTTCCTTGACTATTTTCTTATGACGTGATGCACAAGAGAAACCTGAACTGCAGTTGATGTAACGTTGAAATGTTGCACTAAAACATAAATAAATAAGCCTGGTTGGACACGTGGATGCAGCATAATTAATCGATATGGTGGAAATATAGTTTCTGACCTAAGCGCCATATTCGATATCGTAGGAAAATTCGTGACTTAAGAAATACTTGGGTACGGAGTATGACAGAAAATGGCAAACAGTGATTTAAAATACGCAACAAGCTACTTAACAGTCAAGACCATATATAAGAGGTAATGTCAGTACGCCAGTTGTTTACGTCTGCTCAAAACCGCCGATGACGTCATCGATCGTCTACGCCCAGATTGGTCCAACCAGATTCATCGCTGTCTGCGCTAGCTTACAAATCCACTAGAAATTCGCAAATATATGTGTGGTATGTATAAAATCTTTTAGTTGTTGAAAAACAACACTTGCTGATAAAAACACGCACAGCGGTCGTCACGGGGTTGCCGTGGAGCAGCAGTCACCATCCTCGCTTTGTTACCAAAAAGTCCCCATTCGAGTCCGAATAATAGCGACATCTCACCGTCCCTGGCGACAACCGGCGCGAGAGACTGCGACGCGAAATGACTCTGGCAGTTGAGTGTCGTCAAACAATTCAGTAACCAGCCAAAGACGTTGGTTACCAGACCTCACGTGCCCATGCCTCCACGCGGCAGCCGACGCCCCACGCGGTAGCCGGGCGTCAGTTGCCACAGCGACGGCCAGTTGGCCCGACGTTAAGTATGGGACAAAGGACAAACCTGGGTTAAGGACTGGGATATAAATTATATACCAAGCGTGCTGCTACCAAATGGAAAGCTACACGCTCCCAAGTTTCGCCATGCTTTTTATGAAAACTTCCCAATGCGTGCCGCAAGGAATGTATTACGACTGCCTCCCGACTTCCCGCTTGAGCACCACAAAGTTGATTATGTGAGCACACGTACACAAACACCATACTCACCGACCAATAATCAAGACGACTCTGCGCGCCAAGCCGGCTCACGAAATATACCAACCCTGCTAAACAAGCATCTTGCAGAACACATAACCAGTAGCACAACGCCTACACAGATCACGGGCAGTACCTGGTCTGACGCGCATTTATAAAGCTAAAACTTAATCAAACTGTTTATATGAAAAACGACCGCCGCCGCTGGCACGGCGTAAGAAGATTCATTGCTATCCATTGGTACAGTCGTACTCAAACACGTGCGACGGTTGCGGTCCCCAAACATCACACGAGAACCATTCCCCTTCCCCCTCCCGAGCCCGCCTGCAGTCTCCAGGTTCGCAGCAACACCTTTTGGCGAGCAAATCTCCCCTCCAGCACGCGCGCTCGGTAGTCCGCAGCACGTTGGCGCCCTCGGTTGGCAGCACTGGAAAAAAACGCATACTTTTGTCATATGACTGTCAAGTTTTGTCACGGCTGTTCTTTGCATGCATGCTTCAACACTGCGAGGAAAACTGGACGCACAAACTGGGTTTGCTACGCAAAAGCTTGAAAAACTAGGCTTGGTACCCGGAAATGATAAATCCACAAATACACCAAAGGAAAATCACACCTTTATCTCGGGGAGTTAAATTAGAAACGCGAGTAATTTAATTCAGCATTGTGACTATTCACATGTTCCCTCCCTGATCAAAAGTAGTGTTATATGATATAGGGGTGGAGCGTATTTTTACGTTCAGAAAATCCAGCAAAGTGACTCTTGTTAAACATCGACAGTGACTATTAAATTAATTGAGCAAAATACCATTTGATCAGCCAGTACAGCTACTAAATATATGGGTCTAAAATTACTGAACAGATTAGGCAGCTTTATCATATCAAAACATGCCTTGTGGTTACAGCTGCAGTTTCAGATATGAAATACAGCTCAATGAGAGGAGCATAAGGTATTTTGAACTGGTCCTCAACTCTTTGAAGGCATCAAAACTTCTCAGTTTACGCACCTGCCTTCAGTAGGTACATGGGCGACAAATATGATATCCACAAATACAACATCATCATCATCATTATCAGTTCTCTGTGCCAGAACTATCAGTCTCAGAATTACCAGTCGCCAGGGAAGCAGCCCATGTGGCGTTTATCTCAGGAGGCTGCCTTATGGTCTTCTCTTTTTCTTTCTTCCGTCAGCGAGCTGCTTTAGACGTATAAATTGTGCTTCAAATGAAAACACTCAAAACGACACGTATGCGGTCATGTACTTCAAGAAGAAACGTTTCCAAATTCGCTCCTTTCTGTCACATAAGTCGCGCAAGACGAGAATCTTCCTACAACCCACATACACCTAAAGCCAGCCACGCACTAAAACATCTTACATTTATATCGGCCTGGAACAGGAATAACTGATGCTGGCACTGGTACTGGTACAGCTACAAATTTCCAGTATACCTCCCCATGGCAAGCAACATTGCGGTAAACTGTAGGCATGGTAAACCCAGGATGCAATCCGATAATGAATTCTGTAAACTCTGCAGCCATAATTCGTTGAATTACTCAGATGTGTTGTTGCACCACAATGCCTAAAATTTTACATCTTGGGCAGGTGCATCATCCTCAGTTTCTTACCTTAATAGACAAGAAGGCGGGTTTCTTGAGAGCATTACATCAGCCTTCAGCCTTCGTGCAACAGTTTTCATGAGCGTCCTCTTGAGCAGGTACGAATCAGTAGAATTAAATTAAAGCAAAGGAGCATCATCAGAAGTGAGGGAAAAGACCACGGCTCCTCTATATGTTGCGCTTATATTCTAAACATTTGCATCTTTCTTCAGATTAATGTTAAATGCTCCACTCCAAGAAAAACAACACAAACACCCCACACATGAGATACAACATACATCCCCAGCGACTTACGCGACGGACGCGACAATGTAATGTCTTCATGTCCGCGTGAGTCGGCGTTTCCATTACGGTCAAGACCAGCCGACCGCTGACGTCACATTGGCAGCATTTGGCAGCAATTGGCTTCCTCGTGCCCCACTTCGGTAACGAAGCTGCGTTATTTGACGAAACCAGTTAAAGAGGAAAGATTCCGAAATTCCGGGTGAAACAAGGTTTGGTTTTGCCATTCTGGCTTCACCAGACGAGTTAAAGCTTGGCCTTCCTGATAGGAATCAAGATGGATGGGCTCGCTGGCGCCTTTATTGGCCGACGAATTGAGACTGCGTCATGAATGTGATGTATTTGGTAGCCAGTTCTTGCAGTAGTGAATGCTCACGTGACAATCACACCTACACCAGTATTTGTTCGCCTCGCAGGCACGCCCCACCACTCATGTAGAACGACTTTTTCACCGACGTTTTTGCAGAACTCCGTTCATGACGCCTATTTACTGGCCGCTCTTCGCTATCAGGCACATTCATCCTGAGCAACGTGCGCGCAACAGCACCTTGCCGGCCACAGGAGTGTTGCAGTCAGGCGACGTCGCGGGGTGTAGGGTTATGTAAGGGGAAAGGGACTGCGTGCGGGAAAAAACAGAAGGATTTCTGGTGATTTTGGTTTAGGCGGAACAATAGTCTACTGTTAGCGAAGTAATAATGGAAACGGACTGATCTGAGTTGCTGTACCCACCCACTGCTACAAAGAGCAATGTGGGGCAGTTCTGCTAGTCCCTCGCCGCACGGGAGGGATTTTTACTCGCACCGATGACGGGGGGATGGTAGGCACCCCCTCGTCGTATGGCCCCTAACTAAGCAAGCGCCACGGGTCAAAAAGCACCCGATAGCTATGTGCCCAAAGAATCCAGCGGTACATCTTTCGATGCCGTCAGATGAACCAGTGATCTCCTGGGTCAAGTTAAACTTTATGCTTGGGAACAATAAGCCGATTTTTGGGAGTTAAAAAAACATATTTTATTATGTTATATTTGTCTCCCTGTTGCACGAAACCATATCTGGTATCCTACTATACGCCTGTAAACTGGCAACTGCAAGTGTAATACAGTGATAGCGCAAGAGATTCTGGCGAAGCGACATGAAAACCGAAGGAAAGATCGAGGGTGAATCCAGGCAACCGTTTCGCGAAATTTGATTTGCACATCATGATGCAATGTGTGCAGAACGCTCCGAAATGAGGTGTAAATAATTATAAAATTCAGTCCCATTCACATCACAGCATGAAAATGTTCAAGACATTCAGCCTGTGGGTACTCTTGACCCCTTGCTTTATGCCAGTATGCCAATGCGGAAGACAGAAAGATGAGAACGCATCCAGCGTCTTCAAGAATAGCTTTGACATACTGCTGGATGGTATATGAGATATTTTGGTAGATATGAAAAAATATGTTTTGCATTGAAAAATATACATAACTGTATTGGCAGCAGCAGTGAAACCTCTGTGGAGACGGGGGGAGGAGGGAACAAACATGCCTTTTATCTGATTTCTTTCCATGTACCACCATAGGGCTTTTGCTTAATCTTGTCCAAAGCTGGGGGGCAGCTGCCTTTCCCCCGCCGTGGTCCCAATGCCCCTGGATATTGGTATATGTGAGATAAACATGAATTCTGTGTATTTCTGATCTGCAACTGATTTATATAACAATACGTCTCATGGTATATTAAAGGCCGTAAATTAATCGAATATATACGACTAGAACACAAGCAATTATGAGCCTCTTTATCAATTTCATACTAACCAGTGTCAGCGGCGGATAAAATCAAGCTACTCGCACAAAATACAACATCCCATACCAATACTTACCAGCCATATCTCCCACGATCTTCTATGAACTTCTTCACGAAGGCAGAATCCAAAAACTGGGGCTGACTCTAACTCAAAGCACGGAAGCCCAAAGCACATAGCTCTTCACTAATCAGGGTTGCGGAATCCTTACATATCTAAGCTCTGATTGGTCGAAATTCGGCGGCGACAAGAATGCTTACATGCTCTAAAGTGAACCCAACGAACGATCAGCGGCTTCATAACCGGGGCGCTGATTGGCTGGTACAGGATTTTAGATAGTCCTTACGGTTGGTCCCAGCCGCATTCCATTGGAAGCAAGCTGCCAGATCAGATTTGGTCCAACGCAGCGAGTGGGACCAAACATTTGGTACCCGCGAACTTCGAATGTAGAATATGGACATCGCAGCAAGCAACGGTCCTCTGGTGTTAAATTTGTCGAGTATTTTGATTATTCTCAGAATTTAACACGGATTTATCCCCAGTTTAGCGGACTTTCCATGCGTTTTGAATTAGGCCCCTGAGAAATTTACGAGTGGTACTTTCCGAAATTAACCATCGTGAAAACGGTCATTAGGGGCCAAATAGGCCTAAAATTGTCTTCCGTATCATAGTCATCTGCAACAATTAGCATAGAAACGTTCCAAGATCAAAAAGGTCATCTTAGGCCATTGGACTCGTTTCACGTTAAAAGGTCACTGACCTATATAAAGTGACTTGTTTGCATGTGACCTGTTGGCTACCATTCGGGAACCAATGTCATGCTCGTCCTCGGCTGTCTATGCATACCTATTGCCCTAAAACAAAAAACCCGATATCTGGCGCAAAAATCGCTCCGTAAACCTTCATTAATGACGTCTTAGCTCAGTGACCTAGATGGACCTGGGGTCACTTTTGTTTCAAAATGTACGCAGTGAATGTATTGTCAGCCATGCCAAAATCCACGGCGCTGTCGTTTGCAGCATTCTCGGAAACGCTACTCGGAGGGATGACATCCATCCCGGTCGTCCGGCGAGGGTCAACTTTGAAAAGCATCCCGAGATCACAGAAAATGCCTTACTAGATGCATAATGCATAACAGTTCGTGACAACCACCTCCGTCGATTGGCCTTAAAACAGGAGCGAGGGTCAGGCGGCGTTCGATGGCCTGACGGACGACCCTGACAGCGTCGACCGGCATTACTTCGCACATTCTTTTTTCGTGTATTTTTCCATTTGTGATGAAAAATATCGGAAACTGAATGATGAAAACTGAAACCGAACAGGTGATGGATCAAGAATGACAAGCCATGGCCCTGAAAAAAATGATCTGACATTATCTCAAAAACTGCAACGGAAGGCTGGAAAGCATACCAGTTTGACAAATGAGGTAAGGGAATGTCTTCTCCTGGTCCAGATTTGGACAAAATCTGAGATGGTGGTGTGTCCGGCTGCATATTCAAGATGCAGTTTTGGCGCAGAATGTCAAGAAATGAGGTAAGAAAATAAACATCCATCGACATTTTTCGCACCCAACCGAATGTGCATACTTCTAGTGTATCGACCAGGTGGAACATTAGACGCGTCCTGTTCGCCACTGCGGCGCATTGCCGCCGACGTCGCGAAGGCGGCATATCCTATGACGCGCCGAGCCGCTGTCGAGCTGACGGCGGGGGCACAGCGGCCACCGGACACGGGCCCGGGCGTCCGCTGTGTGGTGTCCGTCTGCGTCGCTTCTATTCCCGTACCAAGACCGGCAAGCCGTGACTGCAGCGTAGGGACTCATTAAAAAAAAAACTGTGGCCCAAATGTCGTTACGGAATTAACTCTTTCCATGCACCGTCAGAGGCGCAATGCTTTTTCCTTGAGAACTTGAGAATGCGCGTGCTTTTTACGGTATCACTCCCTCATGCTTGCGTCCACATGATAAATCTGTGCTCGGAGAGTCCGCTGTTTCCGCATGACGGAACTGGATTGCGTGGTTAACCGTGCTATATTGTCTTAGGGAATGTTTGTGGCGAAGCAGGCTCCACGCAGCTGTCCTCGCCACACTCATGACGAAGACAACAGTCCAAAAATCATTACATCATGAACGCGTGAGGTAAGGGAGCATTGAAGGCAAGGAAACGTTTTTTTTTCAGGTTGGGAGGATCATGGCCAATTTTGTGCATCTAAATCCAGTAGATTGCCAGATGCTTTTGCTAACCCAAGCATATCGCATATCTAGTTCAAGGTTCAAAATTTTGTCTGCAGTGGCAAAATTGTGATCTACAAGTGTCACTGTTTTTCATTCATATGAGTCAGATGAATATCAGTTACCAAGTTCTAGGTGAATGTGATTAGCAATGGTGGAGTTCGGAGACAGGCTGATTGGTTGGTTCCGCTCAGGGCGCATGGTCGTTTGGACTCAGCTCCGTGCGGTATGCAGTCTACGCCACATTTGTCGCCGATCGAGAGCTGATGGCGCTGGGATTCGAACCCACAACCTTGGCATTACGAAGCCGAGTTTGTTATCCACCGAGCTAAACACGAGCGGAATCCGCATTAGATCGACTCACAGGCAGGTTCGGTCCACGGAGTGTAATAGGCCATAAGGTGGCTAGGGCGGTAACCATACTAATTTGATGGCGTGCCTACCGACTTTGGACCATATCAACTGAAACTCTGTGGTACTGCATGGAACGAAACTACCTACCGTTAGCTCCAGACCAGTGGCGTACCAGCTTTGAAGACGCTCCTACACTGGCGTTCTGGGTCACCTTAGAAACCTTGGAGCTGTTTTCTCGCCACGTTTTGTTCCGCGCTTTGGACAGGTTCGAGACTGCTTAATGAACGTCACACAAATTTCCTTCGGAACAGTATGACGTTCTTATCTTCAGAAATCAAGTAAAGGCCAATCTAGATAAAAAGTGTGGAAAAGGGGCATTGCGACTGGCATCCCAGTGTTTGCCACCACATATGTTCTGGGTTATTGATGAAAAAAGCCCCATGACTTTTCGATGTCATGCTGAGGTTTACAACTAACTTACCTCTTAGGACTATGGTACTTAGCCCTAAATACCAGAATTTGTTAACGGTAATTTAAAAAAGAAGTGTATATGATACCAAATGCGGATAAATGCATGATTTGTCGGGTGGTAGAGACCAGAACCCCATCTTTTCACGTGTCTGTATTCTCATATTACCTTTCATCAATGACCATTTTTGAAGATAACAATATAAATGCAACTCTTATATGTTCAGAAAAATAAAACCACAAAAACGTCCATATAAGTCTTCCACATCAGACAATGAATGTTTAAATTTTAACCTAAACAGGATGATTCTTCTGTGTCGCGTGCAAGGATACACGATACTTCTTTGGCACAAGACGATCAACAGCCCATTGACACAAGAACATCGGGTGCTCGGTGGTCCAATATAATGTAGTTCGGGGGTATCCGAGGACGTGTGCATTGGCGGGTGTGATCAGCTGTCATTAGACATTCAGAGAACAAGCAAGTACAAAAACACGATAGCCGTAACTCGCTCAAACATGTTATGGGAGCGTTGAGATCAGGGCTTGTCAGAGCTTAGGTCAGCGTAGATCAAAGCTGAGGTCAGGGTAGGTCAGAGCTGAGGTCAGGGTAGATCAGAGTTGAGGTCAGGGTACGTCAGATTCGGCTGTGCTAAGCATAGTTGATATCATTTGATCATGAAAACATTTTCGAGTCACAAAGGAAATGTAAATGGTTGCCACTTTGTCAAGTAAAGTCATACCAGGTCAGATGAAGAATACATCCAAAACACTGCAGTCTAGCTCACAGAATTACAGTTCATTTGTTTGGATCGCCTAACAAAAGATTCTGAGTGCTTTTACCTCCCTTCGCTACTTGCCACTTGCTTCGTAGACTTATTTTATACCACTTTCATTTTTACAACGCGTCTTTTTTCGCCACTTTTTACACCACTTTGCACACACTCACTTTACTGTGGCGCCTACTGTTTTTGGGATTGGGGGGAATCTTATGCTCCACGGCCCACCAATGCGGCTTTTGAAAGCGGTCTAGCGAAAGGCAACTGATGAGAACATAATGCAGTCCATCCGGGAATATCAGGATTTTGTGTACCCGATTTGCAATCCCAGGCTAAAATCCTAGCTTAGGGATTGCAAGTGTAATTAATGTTTTCTAAGGCAGAGATTGGATTGTAGACTGGGTTGCGTTTTTCTTCACGTCTCTAGTGTAGACACTGACTACTCTGATTAACTCATGGCTACAAGAACTTTTAACAGTGAAAATATAGTATACTCTCTCTCTCCCTTTCTCCCCTCTCTCTCTCCCTCTCTCTCTCTCTCTCTCTTTCTCTCCCTCCTCTCCCACGGGAAAGAGGTGTTCAATATAATCCGCCTTCGACTGAACGGTGTTAACTTCGAGATGCAGTTTTTTTCAAGCTTAACCAGACTGCCCACGTCTCATAGGTAAGCGTTTCTCGATCATATCATCAAAATCTGATAATCCCTGAATTAGTGAACGAACACGTACTCCCTTTTCTGGTTGTTTTTTCCCACTGTAAGTCTGACAAAGTACTTTGTTGTTTCGGTAAATTTCCTCAGTATTAGACTGTTTTGCATCACATAGAGTCTTACGAGTGCGGGGAAGAGGGCTGATTTATCAAACTCATCAGCACCTCACAGGAACTTTCTGGGGGAATGGAAGACATTTTGTTTCTAATTGTCTTGTGATTCCGTTCTAAAAAAAGGGCAAAGAAGTAAAGCATGATGTAAAACAGGCAAGCAGACAAGAAGGTAGCAGTTGAAAGTAATTGCATGAAAAACAAAGTCACGTTTTCTTCTGAACCCAAACAAACTGCCAAACTATAAGAAAAGAGTACGAAAGGATGCCCCTCCCAGCCTTGGTTACTTTCAGTCTTCTCACCAACTTACGAACTCATCGAAAGGTCAAATTTTGTGGTACGATAGCAGACGCTCATCCCTCTCATCGCAGACAGTGAAGGAATCACTGTGTTACCTACTGCAGTGGCTGCTCCAGTGAAAATTCACTGTTCAAAGGAAAGATTGCAAAATGGATTGCAAACTGCATTGCAATCGATTCAGATGCGTGGATTTGGGGATGGATTCCACTCCTTTTGTTGCTAAGGATTTGGGACTGCATTGCAATGCCCTTTGAAAGAATTTTGATGAGACCTGGATGCATCTATTGCTAAACTACGTATTATGGCCAGAAAAAAGGCGAACAATTGCCTTTTAAAGGTCCGTCGTTCTGCATCCAAACCCTGTGTAAATGACGCAATGGCTTTCGACCAAACTACGAGGAAAAGAAAAAGCTGGTACATATATTGAGCTACGGGCTGCAGATCTTTCGAGCCAAATCCGTAATTTCGAGGAGCTGAAGGTCGACAGATGTTGGAGGTTTCCCGAGTCCCTGCTAGCCGACCAGGCGTAACCCGGCCACCATCGACGCCCCCAACCGTTGGCTAATTATAGCAGCCCTGTGCGACGCTCAACGCTCGCTAACAGTCCTGCACGCGCCCTTTGTGCATTCTCGCACGTGCCCTTGTCACGCACCGCCATCGTCACCAGGCCAGGCCCCGCGGTCCGCAACAGAATCGACCCGAGCTTGCCCTGACGTCACATCACAGCGGCACTCTGACGTCGCATCGTGGTCATGCAATGACGTCACGGCATAGTGGCACTCTGACGTCACATCACGACGGCACTGACGTCTCGTGTCACATCAAGGCCGCTCGCTCACATCACATCATGGTCGCACCACGGCGTCACATCATGGCAGGCGCGGTCGAAAAGAGCCGCACCTTAATATTGCATCATAACCACATGCTGATGTCGCATAACAACCGTGCTCTGATGTAACATTCTAAATGTACCACGACGTTACATCTTAACCGTACCTGACGCCACATCGTAACAGAACCCCGACATCACATCAAAGCTGTTTCCTGACGCCACATCATCGCTGTACCCTAATGCCACGCAGGCAGATGCTCGAGTTAGGAACCGGTCGGTCAGTATGTGGGAGCTGCGTGCAGTGGCTCATTTTCCATTTCCAGGGCACGGCCGTTAGCGCTGCCAGTTTTGGAAAGCTTGAAAGCCGGCCCCGCCTCTAGGCTACGTCTGAAAACGTTCACCCGTCCGACATAAATTCTCAACACCCTCACCGGCCCACAGCCCAAATTTTCTTTAAATTGAATGAGGACGAAAACATAAATAATCCTCCTTTTCTTGATTTGCAGAACTGCCCTTTAATTTACATCACAAAGTCCACCTTGTAACAGAAGTATAACACTTTTCCAAATCTACGCTTGCACAATGTACAATACAACGTAGTTAATAAACAGAAGACGTGTGCATTCCTCTACGTGCAAAATACCAATCTCTTTATGCATCAGTCTAAAAAGAAATCTAGGCTAAAGATTTGGGAAATTGTTAGCCAGTCATAATTTTACACTTATTCATGAGCCCCGGTACATTTTCACAGCAAACGGCATGCTGGACCCAAACGAAAACTATCTGAAAATCTCGTGCCAAAATGCAAACAAAATATTCTCTCTCTCAAACCAATGACATCCCTATCATAATAGTCTGCAAACACACGACGGTCCTCATCAAAGAACATCCATTAGTTTTCGAGCTTCAAAAGGGTTTCTGTTATTTGAATGCCCGCGGAGGCCTTTTTTAACAGTCACCAAGGGTTCCTTAAAGACCTCCAGGGATTCTTTAGTTTACACGATTTACAGTTTACACGATCAGTAATCCGTTACGAACTCGACCGACGAACGGAATGACGCCATGCAGAACTCGATCACGTCTCATCTCGACGGACTCGACCAAAAAAAGGGTAAGCTGAAAGCCGGCAGTTTCGTTTCTTTACTTTTGCTTAGAGATACGACATTTGTAAAGATTGTCGATGGGACCGTTGAGTAAGATTTTGCGCTCCTTTGACACCAATTTGTCCGGCTTCGTCGTTCAGGAGATGTCTGATCTCTGAATGGCAGACTTTTTCGCCTTATGGCATGGATCTTACAGCGTAGGACACCGTTCTCGCCCGCCGGGAAAAAGGTGAAAAATTTGTCTCCCTAGAGCTAAGAAACGATCCAGAAAGCCACATTAGGTATTCCCGCATGCCGTTGAAAACTTTTGATATCATCCTGACTCAGAAGCTGCCCAAGACTTAATCTGTGTTGCCTACATTGTTTGCGAAACCAATGGCCATCGGAGATTGAGGAGCGATTGATGGAGTTTGATCGCGACGTCATTCACACTTTGGTGACGTCATTAAGTCCGTCCTTCGAGCCCGCGTCGATCGAGTCCGCGACGGACCAGGCTGGAATCCCGCTCACGTAAATTGAGCTTTGCTGGTCAGAAAGGGTCCTTTTGCCAGCGGGGGAGGACGCTGACTTGTATAAGGGGCCCGTGCGTTACAGCCAGTGGATGCCCTTTAAAAGAACAGGGGACCTGTACGGTCAGGTGGAGACCACTTTGCAGGACGTCAATGGCTCATTCACATGCCGACAGCAGCAAGGGTCCCTTCACAGACGTGAAGCGGCCTCTTTAGGGACCAGCTTTTGGGAGCTTTTACACGGCCACCTCCACAGGCCCGCAGCACGTTCCATTACAGGATAAGAGGGCCCTTCACGCGCCGGCGGACCCTACAAAGGCCAACGGAGCATCACGCTGGCCTGTAGACCCAACAGTGCGGGCTCCTTTAGAGGCCAGCAAGAGGCCACCTAAGGGCCAGAATCCTATCCCCTGTCTAAAGGACGCGGGTGGCCACAGCCGTGGCTCGGCAGGCGCCACTGTCGGAGGCTCTCCGACGCCTGACAGGGCTTCTAGCGTCTCAAGACTGCTCTGCGCATCGACTGGGCAAAGGTTGCACATTATTGCAAATGTTGCACGATGTTGCAAGAGTCCATATATTTGCAATGAGGTGCTGGAGCTCCCAATGCAGCCTACCAGCACGCTCGCAGGACTCGAATCGACCAAAAAACATTCTTGTTAAAAAAATGTTTTGTTGCAGCCGAACATCACAGCCATGTTTCCATGCAGTTGTAAAAACCGTCAGTTATATCGCTAATTAATAGTCTGAATTGAAAGTAACCTTCCTTATTCCCTCTGCATGTTGCCTCGACTCCCCCGTCACCGCTTCGTCACTGGATGCCGTCAGTCAGGAAACGCTCACTTTAGTACGAACCACATGACCGTATCTTTCCCTGAACTCTCCCTCTGGCCTTTCAGAATGTGCATTACCTAGGATCACAGGGTCTTGCACATAATAGGTAAAACCGTGGTAAGATCACAGTTTTATCGGCGAACAATTGGTTATGCTGCGCGGCCTACTTTCAAGAGATTCAAGTTCCAGCCTTGGGTAGGGACTTTATTTTGGCGTCATTGACACATGCGCGTTGCAACCACTACAGCTTACCATTTCCCTCCCAGATGGCTTTTTCACCGCAATTTCCCGTCGACAAGCTCCAGTGGAGTCAAATTATCAGGGCGTCTACCGGGAAAACACGACTGCGCTTTGGCATAATATTTAACCAGGCAACACAGGTTGGGCCTTTACGACGTCATAACCAGAATATGAAGGTAGCTTCCACCCTCGACTGTGCTGAAATTATAAACCGGGCTCCTTGCTCAAGACGACGTAAGGTTTGAACCAATCTATTAGCGAGTAGATTGGCTACTTACTGGTACATTGACAGTAATTTTGAGCCAATCTTCTTGTTTATATGAAGCCGTCTACGAGCAGTAAATACATCATAGACGTAATGGTTCCCTATTTCGATCAGCGGGGTAGTTATCGTGAACATGCATTCTTGGTAATGGGTGATAAACACAGACCCTGTTATTTCCGGCGCTACCTTTCTGTTAGTTGTCGTGTAACCTTCGGTGCTGATGGAAACACCATTTTTCTGTTTTCCAAGAAAAATACCGACAGTTCAAGTTAAAGACAACTATTACCCTTGTCTAAGTCCTGCTGCTAGCACTGAACAAACATGACATAATAACTACATCGCTTAAAAAAGACGGGTATTTGACATATCCAGAAAATCTAGTCAAGAGAAAACCAAAAACCTTTCAAAAGCGCTTTGGAAAGGTTCGCCATTATTTTAATCCTTAAAGGTATTTGAGGCTCCTTTTATAATTCAGGTTACCACCACATTTACGATTTAAATATCATCATGAGCCCTCGCATGAGCAGGCGGTTGGTTAACACTACATGCGACGTTTTCCATAGACATCGCATAACTTGCGTCAAGAGCCTGAAATTTACAATAACTGTTAGCCGACACTCTATCCTTCCTGATTTCTTCAACAAAAAATAAAATATAACCAGTTATGACAGGCCACCAATTAATGACATCATCCTCCACGGGCTGCAGGGCCTATTCTATCTGAGCCACATTTGGATCACCTCTTTCTCAGGCGTCTGGAGGAGATATCTAGCGTTTTCGTTAAAGGACTGCTTGTTCGTATGCTTGACCGGGTCTGTGATGGTTAAGCACCATTTTTATTATTATCAGCAATCAAGCACCATTTTTATTATCAAAAGACTGACAATGGCAAGCCTTTCACTGGCTTCAGCTTCGCAATGGCAGGCAGCCTTGGTGTTGCAACAATGGCAAGCCTTTCATTGACTACCTTAAACCAAAGAGAAAAAGATATTAGCGGAAAACAGATATTTTAGTGAAAAAGAAGGACATGCAAGTCATGAACACGCTCTTTTGGTGGTGACGTTGTGCATTAAACCGTACAATAATAACACCATCGAATTTCACATATCCATTGGGTGAAAAACTGATGTACCAGACATCATATCTGGACAGATCACGCGGTAAAAAGGTGAGAGGAAATTAAGGCAATGCGTCAACTGTGACTCCACTGGCTGCTGACTTCTATCGCGGTGTTGCGGAAAAGGCCGACATTACAGGATTTTCAAGACGAAATTAGGTCACGTGTCTGAATAATTACATAAATGTTGTGATGCATAAATGTTCTGCCATGCAAAAATCGTGGGGTAGCAGCCAATGAATCCGCCTTACACTTTGAAAAAGACTGTTCCACAGCTTGCAAGGGAACAAAACTTATGTTCACGCACGTCCACACGTTTGCGCGATCTGGTCCCAACGAAAACAAGATAGTTAATGTTTATTTCGCACCCCTCAAGAAGAAGGAGATTATGTAACCAATTACCGTCAATTCACCATAAGATGTCGCAAACCACGTCGTTCAACAATGTCACATCCTACGAATTGTATTATAAAACTGGCTTGGATGTTCTGCTTCATACTTCGACTAAGTGCATCCTCCGCGGACAACTTTCACAACAGCATTGGCAGGCTGTAGTGGACTCCGTGTTCAGGTCAAGGTAGGTCAGATCTAAAGATTTTCGAACTCGGCAGGGTCATATCCGTAATATTACCCCTGTACCATGTCTTAATGTTTATTTAATGCTACTGTGACTGAATCGTGTTTTGACCCCAGCTTTTAATATATCACTGCACCTGTAATTCGACGAATGCGCCTGTTGATGCCTATAATAATAATGCAGTACAATAACACAATAAAGCTAGCATAGATCAAATATGAGGTCATAGGAGGGCAGACATGAAACCATAATAGGTCAAACACAGACGTCATGGTCAGTCACAGCTGGAGCCACGGTTGGCCAGAGACGAAGTTAAGATCACGCAGACCTCAGGTCAGTGGTAGGTCAGAACTGAGGTCAGGATAGGTCGGAGGCAAGGTCACGGTCGGTCAGAGCCGATGTCAGGATAGGTCAGAGCTGAGGCCAGAGTAGGCCAGCGGCACGGTCAAAGAAGGTCAGAGCTGAGGTCAGGGGAGATCAGAGGCGAGGCCACGGTAGGTCAGAGCTGAGGTCAGAGTACGTCAGGGTTGAGGTCAGGCCGGCTAAGCGGTAGGCAGGGTCGAAGAGTCCACATGATGCGCCTGTATTTCAGCCTAGTAGCGGTTTCCAAAGACGGCGAGCCGCTGCCAGCCGGGCAGCTGTCCGGGCCGCTGTCCCACGTGCAGGTAGCGGCCGGCCAGCGGCTGTGGGCAGCTGAAGAGACGACTGAAGCTGGCCGCCGCCGGCGGGCCCGTCTGGATGCCGCAGGGCGTCGATTCCAGATCGGAGGCGTCGGTCGGGTGTCGGCCCACCCTGATCTCGGTGAGCTGCGGTTTGACGTTGCCCGCTGCCTCGGCCGTGTACAGGACCCCAGTGACCTGGAGCACCGGCGCCAAGGTCGGCCGTCCACCAGGTCAGCTGACGGAGGCTGCCAGAGCGCGCCACGCCCACCGGCTCGGCCTTCAGGTCTTCGCCAACGTACTCACAGAGGTGAGGCATGCTGTGCGTGCATGAGAAGTCGTTAAGGACGGCTGATCCAATAAAACCAAGGCAGTCCTCACCTGACCCGTGATTGTCAGGCTGACCTCCAGACCAGCGTGGGTCGCCATCGAACAGAACCGTACCGTCGGAAAGATCGAAACGCCCCTCCTCAAGAATATCGTTCCCTCCAACCCCAAACCAGCCGTTTCCGTTGATTGTTGAGCCATTGATGTCCTCGTAGATCCGACGCAGGAGCTCGGGTTCGTCCGGTGAGTATGGCACGGCGCCGAGCTGCCAGCAGGCGTCCGCCACGCCAGGGAACCCTACCGACGCGCTCAGCAGAAAGAACCGGCCGACCGACTCCATGGCGGCTTCAGGCGCGTCGCCGTCCGGTCGCGGAAACTGCCAGACGTAGCCGACGGCGGTCTGGTCGTCCGGCTCGGCGGCGGCGGCCGCCTGCACGCCGGCGGCGTACTGACGGCAGCGGGACGTGCTCTCGGCGTAGTCGAGCGCCCAGCAGCCGGGCGTGCGGTGGCAGGCGTCCTGGCAGGCCGTCAGAGAGGCCTCGGTGGTGATGCCGAGCGGTGCGGAGGCGGCAAGCGTGCCGTTTGTGACCAGCACGTACTGTCCGTCGGGGCGGCACAGGTCGTCGCTGAGCGGGCTCCAGCCGGCGTGGCAGGTGCACCTGCCGCCAGGGCCGCACACGGCGCCGGTCACCAGCAGGCTGCAGTCTCTGTCGGCCCGGCACGGCTGCTGCAGCCAGCTGACGCCGCGGCGCCGGCCCGCGCTCCAGCCGCCGACCGTCTCCTCCGTGACTTTGGCCGACAGCAGGACGTCCGTCAGGCCGCAGGAGCCGCCGGCTGCCTCGTGCTCGTAGCCCATGCAGCGGACGTCGGCCAGACACAGGTGGCGGCACTGGCAGGCCGAGTTCACCGTCAAGGCTCGGTAGCGGACCTCCTCCGGGTACTGCTGCGCTCCGTTGGCGATGCCGTCAAAGTCGAAGGCGGCCGGCGGCAGGCGGGGCCGTCTGGACTGGAGCCGTTCCAGCAGGGCGGCCGGCAGCGGCGCCCCGACACCGGAACTGGCCGCCGGCGACTCGGCAGAGGTCGCCGCCAGGCCAGAGGCGACCAGCAGCGGTAACAGCAGTGGCGCCAGCAGCAGCACCGGCGGCGGCGGCGGCGGCGGCCGGGCGGAGCCTCTCGGACGTCGGCCCATGGCGGCTGCTGGGGAAACACTGCCGGCCGGGCCGGGCCGCCTGATCGACCGGGCCTGGTCACCGCGGTCAACACGGCCGCCAGGCGGGCACTAACGGCCGGCAACCACGGGTCACCAGGCGGGCACTTAAGGTCGGAGAGGCACGCCGAGGGTGGCGTCAGACGAGCAGTCCTCGCTGAGGTACTCCTGCCGGTTTTCCATTTGAGCTGTTGTTCGCCAGCAAGGCAGGCAGGTATAAATGCGCAAACTTTTGACTCACCAGTTACGCCTTTCAGTTTGTTGTATAAGATGACACGTAGCAACGAATACAATACTGCATTAACGCACCATTTTGAGCAACCTTTTTCGAACCGTAACTATAGGTGTTTTTCTTCGGCATATCAGGGCCCGAAATTGTGGCATGACGTCTTGGCACCTAAATTTGCTACTTTGACAATGTTCGGTCCCGGGAAGTTCCACTCAAAATGTCATCCGAAAGCATTTTGTTGACTCCTATGCTTCATGCTAAACCTTGAACTCAATGTCATCTTTGCGGTCTTTCTCTCACGTTTCCAGACATCTTGGACGAGACGTAGCGCTGAGGCCGGTGGCGTCGCCGGCTGTCGCGCCGGCTCGGCGGCCGTTCCCAGCGGCATTAGGGACAGCGCCCTTGGACCTTCTTGCCGTTCTGCGACGGGCTGTGGACCGTGCTTATTTTCTTCTAATTTATTATTATTTTTATTCTAATATTCTACTATGTCTCCTCGTTCCTTGCCTAATCATGACTTTAATATGCTGCCATGTGTGAGATGATGTATGAAGCATGTGCCTTCGTGTGCCTGTATAGTATGAGTCAGTGTGTGGGCATTTGCTTGCTTCAGGTGTTTCGAGAATGCATTCTTCGTATGTCTGTTTATGTGGGTTTGTATGTGCGTATATGTGTGTGTGTGCGTGTGCGCGTGCGCGCGTGCGTGCGTGCGTGCTTGAGTGGGTGCGTGCGCGCGTACTTGTGTACGTGCGTGCGTGCGTGGACGGATGGGTGTCTGCGTGTCTGCGTATAGGTGCGTCTGTTTGCATGTGGATGTGTGAGAGCCTACGAGTTTGTTTTTCCACGCATGAGTCGTTTGAATGGGTGCTGTTTTTTTTTATTATTTTGGCCACCGCTATCAACTGGCCTGCGCTGGGCTGGCCCACCGGACTACGGGCCTTGCTTTGTCCTGGTGGGCTGCCACAGTGGTCGGACTATGATGAGCAGGGGCATCCGAATGTTTCCGCCCACCCCAAGAAAATAAGTAACCAATATTTTGTTCACCCTGACACTGAACTTCTGTTTATGGGAATAGTTTAGCGGACGTTTGAAAGCTTCCAGGCTGAGACTGTTTCCTATCATGGTGATTAATACATACAGATACGGGTGATATTTCGTATACGAGTATTGTTTTTATTCTTCAGTTCTTAGCAGGGAGTACCACGACTTGTACTACTTTCTTTGGTTTACAGTTTTGGTTTCCCTGGGATTTAATGTAAGGTGATTTGCGTCGTGGTGGACTGAGGCGGGCACGCTCCTGGCCACCTGGTGGGTAGAAAAAAGGCACGTGGGTAATGTCCGAGGAGCAGATCTGGCAGAGCAGCTAAGCAGGGTCAGAGCCGACTCAGGCACTCACATGCAGACCAGGAAGCAGATGCTCAGGATCACCTTCAGCTCCTCAATACCATCGCTGACTGGGCGCGTACCTCAGACATAACCAGCATCATTTGCCAGCTCTGAATCTTCCATTGCAAACAATTATCGCAGATAAACCCAGCACTGACTGGGGTATTTCGCTACCTTTCATTGATGGGGGAGGGGTTTAACCCCTCTCACCTTGTCCGTCTCGAGAACCAATCGTTTGACTTAGCGCCAAGCCGTGCGGTCTCGTTACATGCACGTCTCTTTTGCTTTTGAGTCATTCATGAAGCCTCAGGTCAGGTTCACCAAAAGCGAGCCTTTTCTCCAGAGTTTCCTAATTGCAACGAAAATCAGACCAAGACTGAGGTTTAAATTGCAATATGTCTTTAGTAGCTTGGCTTTATATTCTGAGTGGCACCCGACCAAACGTCATCAAAGGTCAAAGTAAAAACTAGCTCAAATTTGACGTCAGCAATAACGGGTCATGCAATGCATGCTTCCTGGACCATTTGACACAGAAATCCTCAAAACGATGTTTCCATGAAGATTTAGGTGCAATTAACCCTATTTCAGGAAGTCTAGATGGTGTAGCCAATTCCATGCAGGGGGTGGGGGGAGAGGATTCGATTACACCCCCCTCCACCTGAGATCTCGAGAACTACACATCCGATTCCATTGCAACAAACGGCAATCAATGTGCCATGACATGAACTACATTTTTATGAAAAGACGTTTTCGGAGTCTTCAAAGGGATGGATAGGCAGCAAAACGTCAAAATGAGGGATATTTTTGGACTTGTTATAGTTCCGCTGTTCATGGACCGATTTTGATAAAATCGCATGAATCGAGAACTTATGGTTGGGACTTTTATCAGTGGTCCACACGCTCCAAATTTTCAGAAAATTCATAGACGTTCTTGCAGGCTTTGAAAATGGGAGGATTAGTTTTTTTCAAAAGCATAGTTAACAAAAACGCTAAAAACGCTTTTTTAACTTTTGTTAGTCATGTTATGCTGAAGAAGTGCAAATCGTATTACGTTGTTTGTATAATGTTAGCATAGGCGGTGCCAGGGACATGAAAAATGGGTAACCGTCATGGTCACACGTTCGTCAGGTCACCGTACGACGTTTGACCCTGAATAAGCTCCCATGACCTTAGAGAAGCATGGAATGATCTTGAGTGCATATCATATTGTTTAAAACATTTCCAATCATTTGAATGTACTCTGTTTTTGAAATCCCATTTCACGGCTGTCCTGAAGGTACGAGCACGGACATTTGAGATCATAGCTCCGTGGCATGACCTGATACTAACCTGAAACTTGATGCACAGTAGAGCTCACCATTCTACGTCATATGTATATGTATATATATATATATATATGTATGTATATATATATATATATATATATATATATATATATATGAGTGTGTGTGTGTGTATATATATATACTTCCGGTTTGGTATTTGGAAAAATAGCGCCAAAATTATTATTGTAAAACCAAATTATGACTTTCGACCTTCACCTGACCTGGCAAAGTGACCTCATGTTAACAAAATTATATTTGTATGTTTGCCCAACTATTTACCTATACACCCATATGACTTTTATGTTTTATCTTGAAAATGCCATTTTTGGCAGCCATTTGCCTCTTACCTTCAACAGGGCCAAAAATGGCATGAGGTGCCCCCCCCCCAAAAAAAATGCTGCCTGACTTTGCCCCTGACAAAATACAATTGCGAAATTTCGTTACAATGCGTAGAAAGAATAGGTAGGAAAAGTGACCAAGTTTCGTGAAGCTGTGTCAAAAACCCTGGAATAGGCAAGCCAAAAACCCATGGGGGCGGATTCAGTCCCTCTGCCGGGAATAAGGCTGATCCTTTGGAATGGCCCCAGCCACCGTGCGCAAGCAATATTGCAACATTTTTTAGTGTCAAACTCGGAATATCACGAGCACGTTAGTGAACTCCATCCTCCTTTAGATGACCCTTCAAGTAAATCTGGCCCACACTGCATATTTTCATGGAAAGTGGAACAGACGCCGGTCGTCCAAAGCGTGAAACAGACGCTACCACTTTAGTGGCGAATATGAAATCTGTATAAACTGCAAAGGTCACATCACAAAAAAAGCTGTGGAAGTTGGATAATCTATCCGGCAGCATCCGAAAACCAGTTCATTCAAATCCGTTTGTAAAATGTATCCTGACAGGACCCAGAAAAAGGAAAATGGACATTTGGGCTAGGGTGACCTAGCATGAGGCCAGGGGTGCTCAATATTTGGCTCTCAGGTCATGCTGATATACAAGGCAAATCACAGTCACCATGCATTGAAAAAGCACCGACAATGCGGCGGCGAAGTAAAACTGAACGGCCGATCACAAAACATGGCTAAGTTTATGACGTCATTAAGAAATGGCCTAGGGTGGCCTCGTTTCCAATTTTTCGTCAGTATCTGCACAATTCATGCAAGAAAAGGTACTGAAATTTTCAAGACGCTTATTTGTTTGGGAGATATTTAAGAAGTGTGCCACGGGGGGGGTGTTCAACCCCCTTCCCCAGTCGATGGTGGGCTAATAGCTCAGTTTATATGTAAGAGTCCCAAGATGTGTGTAACCAATACACACCAGCGACAATTTTAAGAGCAAATGATAGGCGAAATACAGGAGGCAATTGTGGTTCCCGTTTGTATCCCATCTCCCGTCCTCTGCCCCTAAAAAAGCAAGGCTTATGTATATACAAACATACATTTACAATGTAAACATACACATACAACTTATGCATATACAAAATACAACCCCTCCCCACACTGCACGCATGCATGTGTCACCACCTGGTGGCCACGCTGGAAAGTATTCACTAGATGTCGCTCATCGCCCAGCATGGTCAAGATGAAACATGGCACAATGCTTGTCAGCCTTGTGGTTTGATTCCGAGTTATCCCCTTTCGTCAAGCTGCCCCCGCTTCACCTTTCCCAAGGTCAGCCCGTCCAGCAAGGATAGAAACAGGGAGGAAACGTTTTGCGACCAAAATTCTCTCAGGTGCTGTTCCTGCAGCACTTTTCGAGAACATTGCAAAAGGTCACTAAGATGCCTGTTAAATGCCGTTAAGTACATAATCAAAGCGGGTACTTGAACTATACAGCAAAAAAAGTGTATAGGATCAATTTCCATCCCTGAATCTGCCTTGGCTGAAAGGACTGACCCACCGACAGTGTGGCCAAATTCAGCCAGTTAAGTGTCAAGAATGTCGACTTAAATTCATGCCATGAGACTTGTTCCTAACATGGCTCTGAATCACCGCCTCTGGTTATTGGCTACCTCTCCAATGATCTCTGCACCCTCCTCGCATCCAGACTTGCCCGTCCTATTTGTATTGCCGGGGGCAGTTGGATACCAGCCCGGAAATGGCAATGCAGCTGCCAGGAAGCCTTACAAAAGAGAGATCCAGTAGCATGAATTACTATCCTCGACACCCAGCCGGCTGAATTGGCCACACTGCCTGCCGAAATGTCGGGCGACGAGTGGAGTGGCAAACGGGAATAACTCCGAGGCTGAGCACAAGTCTGATGCTTGTATGTACGTAAAAACACGCAGCTGTCTCTGGTCATGTGGTCATTTACTGACCAGCTGTCTGAATGGGAACTAACACTTCTTATCCCATTATTTTGCTATTATTTAATAGGTCTATGCTCACTACCGGGATTATCGAGGGTGTAAACTGAGGTAATCAGCTACGGCGGGAAACACGCTACTTTTTGTCTTTGGGAATACGATAGAAAATAGGCATCGCAAAACAACCTAAAAAACCAACCACCCGATCCCTAAGCCCATTGTTTTCATGAGAGACAGTATTTGGGGAAATACCATAATATGTACCCATCAACATCAGGTATGTTGTACTATTCACGTAAAAAAGTCCCCATCCAGTGCTCAGGCGTTAGATAACTGTTATCAAACGATGTCCACCCTAACTCCCGTGATAATGGGAAAGGTCAGGGGGCGATTGCAAGACAATAAGGGCATCTGTTCCTCCCTGAACTAACCAGGCGATGGCTGGTGGCACAGACCCGTGAACGTTGAGCTCAGGCAGCTGCAAGTTATATCATTGCTACTTTTATAGGTAGATTAATCCTGAAGAGATGATGCAGTCTCGTCAAAGAAACCTGATAACCTATGTGGGCTATTTTTCTGCCTACTTCACAAGCTTGACGCAAGTCGTTGTCCATGACAATCTCTGCCACATGCAACGAGCCAGGTTTTGTTGTTGTGAGAATCAGGACCATTGATGTTGTAGGTGCAGTCGGGTAGCATATGACTCAGAAACTTCTGAAGCAGTCAAGCCTGGGGAGGAAGCTGGAGACGCTGTATTTGATGAAAGGCGGCATAGCCAACCTCGTCCATGGTTTCTCTTCGATCACGGCCACCACGTGGAACAAAACATCCTCAGTAATGGAATGTCTTGTTAAAGTCTTGACGTCCATGGGACCAATAGGACAATCGAGGAACGTCAAATGCCGCTATATAAATGCGTTAGTTACAACGAACATGCATGCCAATGCCGATTTGACTTACCCCGGTAAGACAGAATTAGTCTTAAGCTCATGATACAAAAAAGCACGAAAGCAAATGAATCCTACATTTCTGCCGCGGACCTCGCTCAGGGATAGTTTTACAAAGACAAAACTACACAACCAGAGTCTGAAGTTACTGGACACCCTGAATCCACGGCCAGCGTCTTGTACTCCCCTCTCCCCCACGGTCGCTGGCTCGCTTACCTTGACTTGCTAGGGTTTTTGTTCCTATCTTATTTTTTAATTTCTGAAAAACTATCCCTGCGGAAGGCCCGTGGTCGAAATAAAACGATAATTCTTTTTCGTGTTTGTTCATGTCATGGGTTTCATGCTATTCTATGTAACCTTATTAAAACAATCATGCTCACTCAAGTACTAAAATATGTTGACTCGTTCAGTTTCAATCTGTGTGGTGGCGAGGAAAAACAGCTATTGTTATCTGCCCCTTCAATTTTTCAGATATGGGCGGAGGTCAGCAAGGCCCGTCGGCAACACCTGGCCACAGCATCCGCCCTGCCTATCTCGTTAACCCTACTCCCGGAGGGCTAGACGGTATGGTCGATTCCCGGCGAGGGGGGAAGATTCGACCCCCCTGAGATCTCGAGAACCACAGATCTGATTTCGTCGCAACAAACGGTAATCGATTTGCCATGACGTAAACGACATATTTATTTACAGAAATTTCCAAAATTTTGAAAAGGGTGGATACAAGATCACAAAAAATTCAAAATGAGGGATATTTCTGGACTCGTTAGAACTACGTTGTTTATGCACCAGTTTTGATGAAATTTGCATGATTTGAGACACTATGGATAGGGCTTTTACCATTGGCCCATACGTTTCAAATTTTGAGAAAATCCATAGGCGTTCACAGGGTTTCAGAAATAGGAACGATAGTTTTTCAAAAACTGAATTAACAAGAAAGTTGAAGACATTTTTTTAGCTTCTTCCAGTCATGTTAAACTGAAGAAATACAAATCGTGCCACAATGTTTGTATAATGTTAGCGTAGGCGATGCCAGGGACATAAAAAGGGAAACTGTCATGGCCACATATTTTTCAGGTCAGCTTACGACCTTTGACCTTAAGTCCCCTCCGATAACCTTAGAGTCACTTAGAATGATCTCGTGTGCATTTCATATCATTTGAAAACGTTTCCAACCGTTTCAATTTACTCTATTTCTAAAATTCCATTTTACCGCTCTTGTCATATAGAGTGCGCGCAGACAACATTTTAGGTCATTGCTCCGTGACCCGACCTGATACCGAGCTGAAACTTGGTACACAAGTAGAGGGCACCCTTCTACGTCATTCGCATTCCGGTTTGGAATTTGAAAAAATAGCGCCAAAATTATCACTGTGAAACCAAATTTTGATTTTTGATCTTGACCTTACCTTGTGAAATGATTTCAGACAAACAAAATTATGCCTGTAACAAGCCCAACTGTTTGCCTATAGATCCATATAAAATTTTAAGTTCTATCTTTAAAACGCCTTTTTTGTTAAACATTTCCCTTTTACCCTCAACAGGGGCAAAAATGGGCTGAGGTGCCCTACAAAAAAGCTCCCTGGCTCCGCCCCTAAGCAGAAAAGAATTACGAAGTTTTCTTACGGTACGTAGAAGGAATAGCTAGGAAAAGTCACCAAGTTTTGTGAAGCTGCGTCAAAAACCCTAGCATTGGCAAGCAACAAACCCGAGAGGGACGGATTCAGCCCCCTGCGGGGAGTACGGTGAAACGTAATTCCTGTACCGAAAACTTTTAGCTCAGGCTCCACTACGCGCTTTTTGTTTTGTGATTTCCCGCTTTCACGCCTTTGCATCACGATTTCCCACTTTCAAGCTTTTGCATTTTGCGCTTTTGCGCTTTTGCACTTTTTCATCTTCGGGTTGTTTGGCATCATCGACTTAGCGTAAGTGGGTCTAAACTGAGAGGTGAGCGTGGATTTGCGGCAGAAGCGCAACTAGGATTTTCTTCAGGGGGTGGGCGGAACCCAGAGTGAACTGAAATCATACGGAAACTGCCTGCCGGGAAGACGATGTGCAATGATTTTCACAAAAAAATGTGGGCCTAAGGGGAGCTTGAGCCTCTCGGGCCCCCCTTTGGCTCCGCCGCTGATTTAGAGTTCAGAAACGGAACAGAACGTTTTTAAGGTGGATCCAACTTTTGGGCGTCCGCGCCTATTGCGCCTGCTGCTGCCGCGGCGGCTTCGGCAGCGGGAACGGCAACGGCAGGTGTTGTCTGTCTTTCCTGGCAATGTTCCCCAGTAATCACGATGTTGCCCGGTAATCACGATGTTGCCCGGTAATCACGATGTTGCCCGGTAATCACGCACGCAGTGGAAGGCGTACAAGTTTCTCAATACTCGCAAGTAGCTACCAGCGCTGCGGTGATCAACATGACTGTTAAGCCTACCTTGACCTTGCCCCTCTCTCAAGGCGCTCTCCTCTCCAGGTACTTGTTCCTCTCCCTTTATCTCCGATCAGCCAGACCTCTCCCTTTATCCGAAACAGCCAAGGTAACTACAACGATAAACCCTAAGCCCTAAACGTGGAACCAGCCCTCCGCGCTGCTGTCCTTAAAATCCACTCGGATTCAAAGTAACTTGAAATTAAGGCCGCAGAGCTTCAAATCCAGGGCGATGTGATCAACATAGTGAACGTGATTGAGATGGAAAACCGCAATAAAGTTTAAATATTTAAACATTATTGGGATTTCTCGTTTCCGATTTTATCGCCTTTTTTCTCGAATTTCAGCTCTTTCAATTCGTTTTTATGGTTTCGCGTCACGAATTTGCCTTTTCCATCACGGTGTTGTGTAGTGGAGCCGGACCCGTGTATTCTTATAGACCTAACATTTTCCGGTGATGGGAAAACGCAAAACCGGGATGCGAAATCGCAAAATCAAAACGGAAAACTGAAAAACCACGTAGTGGAGCCTGGCTATTACTTTTCAGTCGCCAGGTCAGAAGCGACTCAAATCCGTCTCCAAACCCACAGCTTCGAAATGAGCATATATGACCGAAGTTGCTCCATGAAACTAACCAACCAAACCCGATTCAAAAGGCCGTACCGCTGAACTGCCGGCAATGCGGGACAGCCTACCGTCTCAGGCTTCAGGGCCGGGACTCCATTTTGACGTCGGCAGCCGCAGGCACTCAGCCGCAACACCCAGCACCGCAGCAAACACGGATCCAGGACGCACCGCCGACTCCGGAGCGGGCAGGGCCGGATCTAGCGGCTCGGGTTGGGGGACCAGAATTTTGCTGGGTATGGATGGTAGGTCAGCGAGTGCGCGGCCGGCGGGGGGGGGGAGACGACCGTGACGATGGCCGTGGGATCGGAGTGTTCAGTGACTTCAAATACTGGTGGTACATTAATGTTAATGAACGGGCAAATGGCTATTTGGCCCCGTCTAATCGCGGTCTAGGGAGAGGGTCACGGCCAGGATGCCCCCCCCCCCCCCACCCGATCCGCCAGCGGGAGCGGGCGGAGTGTCATGGCGCCTTGCTTTCAACGGTGCGGAGTCCGAACCACGCACACCGGGCGGTTGCCGTACGCGCGTCTACCGCCCGCGACGGTTTGGCGCGGGCCGGGCGGTTGCCGTGGAAACTGAGGCCCGGCCGGGTCAGCTGCCCTGGCCGCCCGCAGTCGGGGCCACGCCAGGGAGGGCGGAGGTGGTGCTGTCTACAGGCCACTGACGGCGAGAGGCTCTTGAAAATCGCTCAGCGCCTAACCTCAGCATCACGCCGTCCGGCCAGTCGACACCGGTACACCGTCACGTCACACCGCCGCGCCGTCCGGCCAGTCGACACCGGTACACCGTCACGTCACACCGCCGCGCCGTCCGGCCAGTCGACAGGCGGTGATGTGACGGCGTGTTGTCTCCGCTGGAGTTTCTCGACCTCTCCCTCCGGTCAGGGGATTTCAGGAACCGGAGAGTAATCCGTGGTGTTTGCCAGCAGAGATTTCCCTGAAACGGCTTGAATCAGGTATAAAGTCCTGTGCAGCACCTCTAAGCTCAGTCTGAACGCTCTTGCGATAAGCTTCAGAGCTTCGACCGTGGACGCAGCTCTACGGACGGTGGACACGCCTTGAAGTCGAGTTCCTATTAAAACCGTTTTGTGTCGAAAACGATGCCGCACACTCTGCTGTTGGTGATGCTGCTGCCGGCGCTGACACTCGCCCTGGACCCCAACACCTTCATCAAGGAGGACGGCGTGTTCACGGGAAACCCAGTGGCCACCTGCCGCGCCGATTCGCGCCACATGTGTGCCCAGTTCTGCAAAAGGTACAGCGGCAGGCGCTGCCTCGGCTTCACCCTGCGGGCCAGCAAGGAGTGCGGCATCTTCACCAGCAGGCCGTCGCTCGGCCCTCCAGGAACCTCCGTCAGTTACGGCCGCGTGCCGGAGCCCACCACAACCACCACCACCACCACCACCACCACAACCACCACTCAGGACCCTTGCACGACCGGCAACCTCGGCGACGTCGGCAGCTGCGTCGGCAACACGGCCAACAACGTGGTGAACGCCATCGGCGGCCTCTTCGGCAGGCGATAGGTCTGGAGGACCCTGGAGGCGTGACCAGTCCGCTCACAGGACCACCAGCGAGACGGAAGGCAGACGTCAACCCCTGCAGAGCCCGCTGATCACGACGGCAGTTGACGGCCTCATGTGAAGGTGCCGCAGTCCTGACCTGAGCGCCCGTGATTCGCCCAGGAGCACGGACGTAACCGGCATTCCGCCAAGGAGGGCGCCAGGACAAACTCTGCCCCGTCAAATCCAAAACGTCACAGACTCCGGCCATTTTCTTTTCGAGTTCCGGAACTCTGAGTTATTTTCATTTTTGGTGCGTAAAAAGGTCAAGCGTTCACTCTCGGGATGGGGAGGGGTACGGTTCACTTGGTCTCCTTTGACTACGCTCATGTTTGTGGTCTGTTGTTATGCTGGCTTTGAGACTTGGCGCCAGACGCCCTTGACGGCAATTCTCACGGCTGCGGGGCCTCAGAGGCAGTGACCTTGATCCCCGGGACAAGGTCACAGCCACGCCCGTTCCCCTGGAATACCTGTTGCTGGAATGAGAAACAGAAAGGCGTGGCATCTGCAACAACGAAAATGCTAGGCACGACTATCCGGAAAGCCGAGATAAGAACTGTATTTGTTCCCGGCGCACAGAACAGCGTGGTTAAATTTCCGTGTTACCATTTACGTTGCTTTTCCAGCACGGTGATCATGAGCGTTCCCGCCCGCTTCATATCCACAGGTGCAGAGGTACCACTGGTAATTCACAGGTTCACGGGCGAGCGACCATGGATCCGGCTCGCGCTGTGGCCGAGAATGACTCGAGAGAGAGAGTCATTCTCGAGAAAGAGAATGAGAGAGAGAGAGAGCGTCCACAAACCACTGGATAGGCGTTCCGAGAATTCATGCTCTGAACCGTGTAATTCGGGGACGAACCGTCACAACAGGACCAGGCTCCACTCGAAAACATACAAAGAGATGCCTCTATGTTTTATAACGGCAAACGATCCCGGCTGAAGACGGCGCCGGTACATGTAACGTTCACACCGCCCGCAGCCAGGGATGTTTTCAGTTTTTCAACCTTAAACTATTCATCAAACAAAATTAAGTGGGAATCTCCACCAGCACCTGATTTGTGGGGAGGAAATACGGCTATACGTCCCTGCTTCTTCACCAGGAAACTTCAGAGGACTGACTGACGCCGCACGAGACACAAGACTTGGCATCCGACTCCGGACGCCTGACCCACCTGACCTGAGGCCGTGCGTCCTAATTCACAAGTAACCAGGGAAGCAGGCGCCCTGTTTTTTTTTTTTGTCTTTGGTCATTCGTAATAAAACAGCAGGAAACGAAAACATTGTGGCCTTCATAATTGCCGCCTACCCTCATTGTCTTTATGCCACTTTCCTGATTATTAATGACCAGAAGTCCTTTCATCGAATTTGGTTTCAACAATGTGGTGCGCATTATCATGTGCAACAATGCTCACGGGTTTGACACCCGTGTGCAAAGTGTTACGAACTGTTTGCAAATTCGTAGCACTCCATCGGTGTCATCAAAATGGAAGCACTCTTTCTGGTCTCACATGTCTGTCGTTTTTTTTTTTTTTGATTGCCTGTTGCCCTTGTTCTTTTGAAACGACTGTGTTTACGTTCTTATGTCAGGTGACGCTGGCAGTGCTTTGAACGAATGCTCATAAATGGCGGTTTGTCCGGTCGAAACGCGTTCTTTCTGCTGCTGTGTCGAAACGCCTGCTGTGTCGAAACGCCTGCTGTGTATGGCATGTTGTCCAAGTCGAAAGGAAGACTGTGTGTAACACCATCACAAAGGCTGATACATCGACAACGCCTCCCTTTTCCCATTGCTCACCTCCCTTTATCCCAGCCTCCCATCTCCACCAGCGGTGGCACTGAGGAATTGGGGAATGCCGAAAAGAAATTTCCGGCCGAGGAAATGGAAGAAAGGGAGCCATGATTGACGATTGTATCAGGAATAAGTGAAATGAGTGTTTGTTTGTGATGACTTAGAATACAGACTGTGCAAAGGAAAAATATACTCTTGTAACCATGTTCCTGTGTTATTTTGGCCACACGGTCAGGCCGATGCCGTAAGAACTGGGATCACAGCGGAAGTACGCTTACCATTATGGTTTGTTTTAGCCTATAGGGTTCCGACTATCTCGACTACTGGTGCCGGTCGTCGTGACCTATCCGTTCCTGAGGGGCGACCTGGACTTCTCGCACCCACGTTTCCACGCCCTGCGGGTGGCATGGATGCTAACAGTGGAGTGAACACATCGATGGCTTCAGACAGCTCTTCTTTTGAGCGTGACAGGATCAGAGGGACTCACGTTCAGCCAGGACGTCTGGCTGAACCCGCCGAGTGTAATTTTCGGCGCTGAAGTTGAAGTGCGGTGGCCAAAACCGTCGGAGGTCGTCACGAGGGCTGTGCCGACATTGCTGGATGAGTTCACAGTTCTGGCGCGGATTTACCATTCATCAGTCAACATCAGCATCAGCTACCAGGATGTTCTCGCCATGAAGTCGGAATCCTTTCGTTTGCAGCACCTTCCGTGTGATCTGCTTGTCCACGTTGTCGAGTCGGACTCGATTTTCAAGGGAGTTTGTCATATATATGGTATGCACGTTATGTGGACGAAAATTCGAATGGCACAGAGGCGACAGCCCAGTGGCTGAGTGAAACCTGACCTGCTCAGTTCCAGCTTATTTCATATCTGCTTATTTATTTGCCTGTGGTCATTCTGTCACTCGCCTTAATTTCGAGACATCACACCTAAGCACACACATTCATGTATACATACATATAGACTGACAGACGGACAGACAGACAGGAAGACAGACATACAGACATGCATACATATACAAATTCATGCATGCATACATCCAGACATGCGTGCGTGCACCATTTCATCCCGCTCTCGCACTTCCAACGACTCTGATGTAGAAGAAAAGTCCGTGGGCACCTGGCTAAATAGACAGTCAGTGACACCAAGTAAAACGAATGAAGACGTCAACGCCCAAAAAGGTCGTGCAGGACCTTAAAAATCGTCAGTGCGCTGGGTCAGAATATCAACCCAAACAACTGTCATAACGATTAGAGAAATCAGTGTCTTGAATACGAACGTTGTCCACTATAGGCATGCCAACTGTTTTTTTTTCGAGTTTTTTTTTTCAAATTTTTCGAGTCGCCCTAGTGCTCATACATGACGCGCCAAACACAACTACAGACCGGTAACAATCGTTACAAGTGGCGATTTTCCACTGCGCTCAAATACAGCCAATTTCCACCAGCCCTCACGCCCTGAAACGGCCCCTTGCGCCGACTGCGGAATAGCGTAGTAATGAAGCTTGGCACGCGGAAGGCTCGTCACTCTTCGTCGCTTGGATTTTCGATGCTTACGTGCTCTCGGGCGGGCCATGCGCCGGGTGTTAACTAACGCCATCAATTCCACGACTCGGCGCAGGGAGTGACATTCTGAAGGCGGTCACTGGTATTGACCGGGTCGTCACCACATGGCTGTCCAAATATGCTGAGTTCATTTGGTACGAACTGAACGATAGCTAGTGAAAAGGGAGATATTATCGACGAGCATTGCTCTGATTAAAACAGATTCGCTGACAGCGCCCTTGGAGGTTCCATGGTCGAGTGAGCGACCTTGCGGCCCTAGCCCCTTCGTCCTGAGGAAGCCGTCGTCTTCGGCAAGGTGACCTGCCATTTTGCTTGGTTCGTCACCTTCGGGGTGTTGGGTCACGGTTGTAGGTCTACGGCTCGGCATTTTAAAGTTGAGGATGGAAGCAGCTTCGGCATCGTTATGCGGGATTTTCAAAACTATGAGGACCATTTCTCGCGGCCCCCCCCTCGGCTGCACTCGACGGAGGGGGGGGGGGCTTGCAACGCTCACCAGTTCGGTCTGGCGGCCGACGTCCCGTCTCGTCAGGTTCCGTGATGTTCTTCGCAAACTATTGTTCTGTTGTGTTTGTCTGTTCGGCCTGCGCTTCCCTGCATGCTCCGGAGTGTTTTCGACTCTGAGCTGGCTAAACAGATGTCGTTCGGCGTAGAGCTGTTCTCCGACAGAAACGGTATCTTTTTTTGTTTCGGCCCGCGGAACATTCCGGCATCCCTTCTTTGACGTTCACGTTTGGCATTCTGAAGAAGGCTTCGAAGAGGAGAAAGAAGACCCGTCATGCCGTATTTTGAAGAATTACTTGACATTTTTTAGGATTCTGGTGAGACAGGGCCCTGGAAGAGGGCGAGAAAGCGGCCACGACATTTCCCCAGATGACCCAGACTGAGAGAAGTTATCTAACAGAGTTATAATCAGGACAAAAGTCGGTAGCTCATGACACCAGCTTTGATTGTATTGACCTGTCAGCAGGCACCACCACCGCAGCACAACACAACGCGGGCATGTAGTGCCAACGGAAGGCGAAGTGTGCTCGAATGACCACCAGAACCACAAGCCAAGCTATCACATGAGTAAGTGGCACTATCAGGTGCACCAGTAACACCATACCTTATGAGCAAGTGCCGCCATCTGATGAACATGAGTACAAAAATCACCACAACGCGTGGAGGAAGCACAGTGACACGTGCAAGCACAACCGTCGGGTGGAAAGGCAACACCATCAGACTCACGTGCTGACGTACCGTATCAGACGTTCCAGACACCGTCACTGTACAGGTAGTACCATCAGATGTATGTGAAATCGCAACACATGCATCGGCATCAAATTCAGATGTATCACCGTCAAAATTACACACACCAACATCAAATGTCATACTATCACTGTCAGATGTGCCTGTGCCTCCATCACATCCACCATCTGTTGCACACATGCCACGATAGAACGCGCAGTCGTTACCCTCAAATGCACACGGACAATCACCAAACGTAACGGCGTTCACCGTCACCTCATATACTCACAGTGTCTCATCATCAGACGTACGCTACCTGAATCAGATGCATGATGAGCCCCATCAGAGTACACTGAAAACTTTGGTGACACATGCACCACAGCAGACCTAAGTACCAGTAGCGCCGTGAGACGCACAGTGACCATAATCTGATGTACACACGTACTTCACCATCCGACGTCCACAGCTCGTTTCCGACGGATCGCGAGCGCCATCAGACATACAGTGACCGTCACCGAACGAAAGATGACCTCCATCATCAGGTGCGCAACGCACCCATCAGGCGAACATCAACACCATGAGACCGACAGCGCCGCCGTCAGACGTGCAGCGCCCCGTCGGTCAAACACCGCTCCCATCAGACGCGCCCCGCCGCCATCAGAAACAGAGCGCCCGCCGGTCAAATGCCGCCACCATCAGACGCACTCGTCGCCATCAGAAGTAGAGCGTGCGCCGCCGGGTCGGCACGAGCCGCTTGATCTGGTCGTCGGCCAGCTTGTGGATGCGCTGCAGGTGGGAGCGCAGCGCGGCCACCTTGCTGGCCACGCGGCCGCACAGCGGGCACCGCGTGGCGCCCACGTGCACCTTGCGGTGATGCACCAGCGAGCTGCGGTTCGAGTACACCCGGCCGCAGATGGTGCAGGAGGCGGGGCCTGCCGGCAGACGGGCGCGATCAGCCGAAGCCGTGGTCGGTGGTTGGCTGTTGGATTGTCCATCGACGCTCTCGACTGTCCGAGCCATTTCGCGTCGCCACCTCTCACGCCGGTTGTCAAGGGGGACGGCGAAATGTCGTTATTACCCGGACTCGAACCGGGGACCTTCCGATCGCTACGTGAACATGGTAACAGAAACACTACGCCGCCGCCTAGGTGGAACTCTGTGGGGTGGTCATGGAAGGTTGGGGTTTGGTGGGCGGTAAGGGGGAGGGGGTGGCAAGTGCTGGGGCCGCAGAGTTGTTGGCGTTGCTGGGAACGGTATGACGCGCGCTTACTGACGGCGTAATGCAGAATAGTTTTGTTGTTGGTGTCCTGTTGTGACACTGTTAGAACAAGGGCCACCACTCTTGGAAGTCGGTGTGCAATAATGTCACCACAAACGAGGTCGATGTGTATCGAGGCCAGAGTTCACTGAAGGAGTTCACTGAGTTCACTGAGTTCACTACTCACTACTGAGAAGTTCACTGAAGGTCGCGACCGCCAAGGTTCGTATTTATTCAAGGCCACGACGTGACAGTGTCGGTGTTTGTGGACGGTCGCGGAGGACGAGGAGGGTGTTTGTTGAAGGTAATGACATACGACGCTAATGGCACACGGGACCGTCATTTATTGCGGGTCACCACACGCTAAGTGGTCGTTTATGTAAGTTCACGACATGCGAGCTCGGTGCTGCCTGAAAGTCGCAGCAGACAAAATCGGTGTTTCCCGAAGGTCACGATGGACAACTCTGATGGGTCCTTAATAAAAGCCACGACAAAGTCGGTGAAGATCGGAGGACCGGAGGACTTGACAAAGACGGGGGAACTGGAGACTGGGAGGGGTGAGGGCGGGTGAAGTTAGGGTAGACTAAAGGAAGCACACCGGGCGAACAGCACCACGTCCTGGCACACCAGAAATACTGGAAACTCATGAGTGTGGGTCCGGGCCGTCTGGCTCAAAAATCCACGCGGCGGGTCATCCCCGGGACTCCGTGGACGCAGCCATGAAGAGCGAGGGAAAATGGTTCGTCTGCGACTGTTTGCGTGCGGGGTGGCATTACCAAATGCCACGAGCTTGACGCCCTTGCCGCTTTGCCATTTGCTCTCCGTGGCAACGTGCGCCACTGACGCCCGGCGCGTGGCAGGGCGCGGGGTTTCGTATTCACAGAACGCTATTTGACACGTAGTGGGACTGGTGAAGCAAACGACGGGGGGGGGGCTTCTCAGTTCTCGTGGCTTTTACGAAAGTAAAAGATCCATCAGCGTCAGCTGGTTCCATGTCGGGGTAATATAATCCAGACCGGGTACACTTGGGCGACGAGGTCGGGTTCCACGTGTCGCAGTCTGCTTGGTGTGAACGCTGGCCCCCATCGCCGCCCACTTTCAGCGACCGCGTCAAAATGGTACACAGCCAACCGACCGAGGCCGCTATCAGGAGTCAAACAGCTCCGCCTCCGGCGTCCGGAGCTGGGCCAGCTTCCGGGCGCTCGGCCGCAGCTCCGCACCAGGAGCGCGTCCAGGAGCGCAGCGCCCGGTCTTCGCTCGGGACTTGCTGGTCTCTGCTCGGAACAGCTCTCGGCGATTCAGGGAGCGCCTGTTCACGTCCCTGGCGCGGCGCGGCCCGACCTGCCCGAGGCCGCCAACATGGGCCACGGAACCGCCAGAGTCTCCGAGGAAAGAACGGTTAAGGAGCGCACTGTTTATTTTTCGAGCGAGTATAACTGTCTGTTTACTGTCTGAAGAGCCTGGAAATAGTTCAGAAGGGATACAAGCCATACGATGAACGTTGCATGTCATGTTGATGTTTTTAGCATCTATCCCGCCATTTGGGCCAACCAGGCCATCAGCCGTGAAACGTCCGTAATTGAGAAGGGGGGAGGTTCGCAAGTCAATTTTTAAGTCATTTCTGAATAATCAACGCTATGGGGTTAATAGGACCAAGGCGGGAAGGTTGAGTCTGACGATGGAGGCGGATCCTTGGGAAAACGGGCCGATTACTGGGACAACAGAAAGCAGATCAATGTCAAATTTAACAAGCATATCCCGCCTCTAACACGCGTATTAAATGATGTACGTAGGTAGTAGCACGTAGCCTCAGACATCGATTAATCTTATAAATAAACTCTCAGAACTCTGACATTTGCTGCGTTTCAAAGATTTCCCGCCATTTCCTCTCGTATGTTGTTCATCCGTGCCCGACTGTCAAAGGTTGTGTGATGACGCAAGCAGACGCAGGCCAATGAGCGACAACGGAAGAGCCTCATGCGTGGCCATCGATGGGTGACGTACGAACATGTCCTTGTCCAACTTTAGTCACACTTTCGTGCCTTTTCGATATGTCTCGGAAACTCGAGTGTTGAAAGCGTAGCCGGCAGGTTTTCTGAACCAAGCAAAGCTATTTCCAGAATGCCGACTAAGACGAAATATTTTGTTCGACTTTCGATGAGGTGGAAGTGTATTATGTGGGACAAATAACCTCAAGACGAACAATGGATAGTCGCCGACCACCGCATTATGAGACCAACCCGAGTTCTGGAAGAGAGGGGAAGGGGCGGGGGGAGGTGAAAAGAGACCCGCGCTGGGTGGAATGCAGCCCGTTTAATGCTGAAGGTTCAAGTATGTATCGTATTGCCACCCATGGTTCCAAATACCAAGAACACGTCAAGAGAGGACAAAAGTAAAAAAATAATTACTAAGTCTCCAAGATCCATCACACCATTTGGAATTGCCAACGTCACCTGGCTTCTGTCAATATGAATCCACCCCTGACAAAGCGATGATGGCTGGTGGGCGAGGGGAACAACGGGCCAGCGTTCCCGACCGGTGGTGTTAAACGTGGCGACGTTTTCCAGTTTTACTTCTCCTGCAAAAGTCGAGAATGACGAAGTCCTGCAGGACGCGACCAAAACAGGGCAGATGAGAAACCGTGCAGTCATGTGTTGTGCCCGACTGCCGTTGGCACCCGTGCAGACTGGCTAACCAGTTTAAATAAGAAGCTGGTTTGTGAGTCATCACACGCTTCTGGCCTTCGGTCCGCATGGACGCGCTGGATCTGGCTTCCTGACGCCATTTTCCCAGGCGCGCACGGCATACAGTGTCCTTACGCCCGGTTCGTGCCCGGGATCACCGCTCAGGTTCTCTCTCGGTCGGCCAGACAACGCTGGCCGATTTCCAGATGGTCCGGGCTTTCCGGGCCAGGACGAGTTCCGCCCACCAGAGTTCCTCGCCTCGGGGTTCCGCGAAGGAGGCTCGGCATTCGCGCGGAAGCTCGGCACGCCGGCCGGTGACTGTGGCTTGGTTCTGAACCATTCACTCGACGGCCGGCAGTGTCGCAGCCTCTTGAGGTGTGGCCCGTACTGCGGGAGATCGTAAAGTTTCGGCGCCTGGCTAGCATCAGACCCGGACCCCAATCCATATGCTGGCATGCCACTCTCAGACTTTCTCGTCCGACTTAGCGACCTCAGCAGGCTTGCAAGATAAAATGCATTTCTTTAAACAGGACTACTTGGGCGTATTCTTACCAAACACGTGCTCGTTGACAGGTCAATAAGATTACGTCAAGAATCCGTGAAATGAGGACACGGACTTCAGCTGACCTCAAAACGAGCGCAACTTGTCACAAGATAAACTTGCTTTGTCATGACAAGTAATCTGGGCCTTTTTAAGTGACACTGTCACTGACAGCGCTTTCAAGGAACGTTGAACACTGAGGTTGCTAACGCTATTAATCCCCTCTCATCCTGACCTAAGGAATAAATGTACGGGTCAAAGGTGTGTACAATGTTCGAGTCAAAGCCTGTGTACCACTGAAATTAGAACGAGACACGCCGCACACTTGGTTTCCTCCATTTCTCTGCCCGACTTCCGACAGACAAGGCTTGCAAACCACACCAGAGGAAAACTGTGGAGTCCGGCGGGGGCTTATACAGATGTCAGTGAATGGAGCTGTTAAAGCATACGACTGAACAGGTAAGCGCGGCTCCAAGGCAATTTACGTCCTTGCGATTATCTTGTGCCGATGCCCCAGCATCAGCGGAGGAGCGTTTTCAGTTCGCAGAGCCAGAGCTGTCTTGGTCAGTTTCTTTCCATGTGCACCATAAAGCTAATGTTGGATTATTCAAAGATGGTTGAGCCAGCGATCAACTATGGGCGGCTATATCCCTGTTTTTCGAGATTTGACGTTTTGCATACCTTTGATCTTCATGTCTTACTGCGGTGAAGCTTGGGATCAGAAACCACGCTAAATGGAGCAGGCTGTGGCACTGTGAGCTACAGACCAGATGGAACAATTCCAGTCAACGGGTGACTTCTTCCGCGAGTCTGTGAGCGATTGAGCTGTGTAACAATCAGTGTGATAATCTCTTCGGAACGATCCGAACCCATCTCGCCACGACGGGGAGACCAGCGTTCTAGCAGCTGAGCCGCAGAGTACGGGTCGGCGCCATGGCCTCTGTACGGGTTTAATGGAACGCCGCTTAACGAAATGCCCGCCCGGCGAGGTTTGCGCATTTATTCACTGTCACGTGCGACGGGTAAGTACAACTTACATGTTCCACGGGTACTTCCTAAGACTTTCCAAACGTGCGTCACATCTTTCACTGCTACTTAACATGTAAAGCACAAGCGTAAGAAAAACACGAAGAGCTAAAGAGCTCGCAACAGCTCGAAGAGCATGAAGAATGTGTAAGTACGTCATTAAGTACGAAACTGAATTTCCCTGAAGCACAACTTAAAAAAGTACTTTTAGGGAGCGAGTAACCGCAAAGAAAACTATCGTTATGTGCTGTAAGTAGCAATCTGCATTTTCAGTCCAATGTGTTTTCTTGTCACATCGACCTCAAACATCACCTTCGAGACCTCCAGATACGAAACCAAACGGCCAACTCCCAGCCAACTTTGCCACTTTTGGAGCCAAGTCCGGTGTCACAATGCCGTTTGTGCCGTTCAGCAAGTAAATTTCCCACCGTCAAGGCCCAAGCGGCGGGTCGACGCAGTCGGCAGGAATTGAACCGCACGAGATGTCAGACTGGTAATCTCCGCCGCAAAATGCGTGGCTACAGAAACCGACAGCCAATCACAAACGCAAAATATGGACAACCTCGACTCTTCGAATATCATCATCTTCCAAGAACACGTTTCAACGATCCTGAAAACGTAACCTCCAAACCAGCACTCACGCACGCAACAATTCACCGGCGCCGCGGACGATTCACAGACGCCGCGTCACGACCCGCCATATCTTCCTGTTGCGCGGCGCCATCTTCAAAACGGCCTCCTCGTCCAGGTTGTGCACGAAGCCGAGGTGCCTGCGCAGGTCGCCCACGCGGCTGCACGTTCTCCGGCAGAGTGGACACGTGGTGAGGCCCTGGTGCACCTTCCTGTGGAGGTCCAGCGAGAGCGCGCTGGCGTACCGTCGACTGCAGACCGCGCAGCGGTGACTGGCTGCGGGCACGAACACAGGCAGGCGTTAGCTGTCTGCGAGCGCTGTTGATGCTGGTGCTCCAGCGGTCACCTGGTGCGGGAAATAGTGGAATGACCACTAATGAATTGTATTTTTTTTAGTGTGGTTTACGGGCGCGGTTTCTCAGGGGGCACCTGTGAGGCTTTTACAATAACTCGCTTAATGCACTGGCGAAAGAGACGGGAACTAGTCTTGTTTCGGAGCATCATTTTCATTCGGTTTCAGATTAGGAACAATACGCCGCTTCTCAAACCAAGTATGGTCGGAAGCATTCTGCAGCGTGTCAGAGGCACCACTAGGCGTTTCTTTCCAGTCTCGTCCGCAAGAAGTTATCTGATGTTGTTCAGTGTTAATGGCGCCTTCGGATACCGCAGTGAAACAGCATCAAGCCCCTCACGCCATTGGTCGCGGAAAGGACAAAAGCTGTGCTGTCACCCAGCCTCAAGCCCGGCCTCACCTGTTCGAAAGCCAGGATCTGTGCTGTAGCTGTATTACGACAGCACCACGTTTGGCACAGTTTCACATACGGAGGTATAACGTGCCCGTGATGTGGTACAAGTTCAGTTATCTAGTATGAGTATTTTGAACATCTGGAAATATTTTAAAACAGACTAAAGACTGAACATGTCCTACAGTTTGTGGTGCGTGTTCATCTATTGAAACGTCCTATCGCGTTTTTTTTTTAAATCATGTGCTACGATATCAAACATCCACGGACCAGTTGTTCTTTTTTATTTGTTGTTATTGTTATAGACTGGTATAAGGATATGCACACACACGGTTAATATTACGCATTACGTAATATTACGTATTATGGAACAACATATGATAATCGATATTACTGTCTGGTATTAAAGCTAGACATGGGCGATTTTTTTCAACCACCATTGCTTGGCGCAATGCACACAGCTTCATCGGCCGGGATAAATGAAACATGCCCCCCACCACCACCACCACCACCACCATACGCCAACGATATTTCGTTCGCACCACCGCACTGTGCCATGGTATGGCGCAGTAAACCCGGCAAATAATGCACAGCGAAGGAGTTCTGCCCGTGCGCCCCCTCATTTCCAGCAGAAATATGCTTCTCGCAGGCTAAATACTGGCATTAAGGATTATTTCCGAATCACAAATCATAGTTATAAGAAATGGCATTCGTGTGCCTCGAACGTTGAGTGATTAGGTCCCAAATTTGAAAACAGCTGCAGCACGTGGTGACAAACGCAGCACTGCTTCGCGACACATAAGTTCGCTTAGTTAAGATAGAAGGCAAGCCGTAGGCCTGCCTTCCATCTTATGAACAAAAACATTCTTCATTTTACCTCCTTCGCTTTTCAACTTAAATATTCCATCATCTGCATAAAAATAAACATAAGCCCCACTCCCGAATACATTTCGAATCCATAACGTCAACAATCTCGCTGTTTGTTAGGTGTTAACTCCCGTGCGAAAATCACACATTTCTTTGAATTCTGTTGATGTTGTGCAACACTTCAAAAACTGGCTCAGCTGAACTAAAGAACAAAGCCAAACGATCTGTTGGTACCAGCTGTATTACAAATGTTTAGCTCCTTTGTACGAGAATTTGCCTAACTATCCGTCAGCTTGCAATATCAGTAAGCAGTTGTCACACATACGCAGAGGCAAAATGTACGTTTCCGAAAGCACGTGAACTAGGCTCGCACACTCGCTGACGGCAATGGCTGTGCTGGGTCCTGGCCATACGGTCACTGGCTATGCAGTGCAGTGCGACACTGAGTGCAGCGATAAAGCCATACTGAATGAAGAAAAATGTCCTTAATCGACTTCCAGATTATAGGCATGATTATTACAGTATAAAACCTCACGGTACGTGACAGTGAAGATGACCAAGTGTTGAAATGCCATGTAATATATGTATATATATATATATATATATATATATATATATATAAATGATGCCATACATATACAGCATCTCCATTCATGGCGTCAATTTTGAATGCACTGATCATGATAAATCAAATTATAAATCAAAATATTAAAAATGCTAATAATACTAAAAATGGGATATAAAATATGAATACGAAAATCATAAACATACTACAAATGTGGCTCTAAACACACTATTTTGGGCGTCAGAAAAATAAGAAGTTTGCGTGAGGTTCCGCAGAATGATTAACAAACGCCGCTGGTTCGCACTTCATTTACCCGATAATGCATCGCAGTCATTTCCAACGGCCGTATCTCCATTCACAGTCCGTCGCAAACCAGGTGCAAGGATACGTGCTGCATCCCAGAGTTCTGTTATTAGCAAGACCGGAGAAGTGTTCCGGATGAAAAACGGGCACGATACCGTGACAAAAGCGGAGCACACGAGCACAACCAGTGGCCATGTTCATGTGGACGGAGGCATCTTTAGCTAGGACAGGTGCAAACTTGAGACATTTTATTCACAGCTGCATGACTCCTTCACTCACAGAATACGCAAAGTGAACACACCAAAAATCGTGATGACGATCACGAATAACCAGTCAGGCTGTGATTGATCGGCCGGAGTGCAAAGTCCGATGCCATGTCGCCCCTTATGCAATTCCGTGCAATATCTTCAATAGTTTTGCATTTTCCCTGTCATGCACGAACGGAGGCAGTTTTTCGATCAGGCTTGCATCAACATTTTGGTGACGGCGATAAAATCCATCACGACACCGCGAACAACAAAACAGACTCACACTCACTGCACTCACTTTCCAAAACGCGGTCTGCCACAGACACACACACCCGCTTTCCTCTCCAAACCAACTTCGGTTCACAATGCTCCATACGAAACGCCAAACGCCACACTAGGGCATCGTAGGACAAACATCAGCTGTCCCAGCGGCAGCAGTGACTTTGGACGCGATCAAATATGGATTCCGGTGTCTCTTTCTCGAAAAGCATCCCCAAAAAAATTTTCAACGGTTCCGCGTCGTATACCAGTCCCCATGATCGCTGTAACCGTCCACACACCTGCAGGTCGGACCATAACCCAGCCATCGGATCACGGATCGTAAACCCGACACCTGTCACGCGTCAACATCGAAAACATTACCGTGCGCCGGCGGATTCAGACAATGTGTGGAGGGGACCAGTCTCTGACTGTGTAGCTTAAACTGCCCCAAAACGCAGCCTGTCATCAGATTTCCGGCACCTCATTTTCAGTGTTCCAGAAGACATAATGGAAACAATTTTTACCCGCCCTATCCGCCCATTTTTACCTTTATCCGACACCGAAGGATGAAAAAATGTTAGTGACTGGTTTTCAAATAAAAGGAGGGAGTTCCCCTCCCGTAAATAAGACTTTCTGTCATTATCCCTATTCCCGGCAGGGGGGCTGAATCCGTCCCCCTCGGTTTTTTTGCTTGTCAATTCCAGGCTTTTTAACGCAGCTTCACGGAACATGGTGATTTTTCCTAGCTATTCTTTCTACGTACTGTGACAAAATTTCAAAATTCTGTTTTGTTCAGGGGCGGAACCAGGCGACGTTTCTGGGAGGCACCTCGGGCCAATTTTGGCCCTGTTGAGGATACAAGCAAAATGACTGCCAAAAATGGCGTTTTTAAGATAGAACTTAAGACTTTATATGAATGAATAGCTTAATAGTTGGGCAATTTGCAAATACGATTTTGTTCATCTCAGGTCACATCACAAAGTCAGGTCAAGGTGAAGTCATAATTTGGTTTTATAGTAATAACTTTGGCGGCATTTTTGAAATTCCAAACCAGAAATATATATGACGTAGAAAGGTGCCCTCTACTTGAGTATCAAGTTTCAGCTTGATATCAGGTCGGGTCACGGAGCTATGACCTAAAATGTCAGTGTGCGTACCCTATATCACAATAGCCATAAAATGGAATTTTTGAAATAGAGCGAATTCAAATGACTGAAAACGTTTTACAGACAATATTAAATGCACACGAGATCATTCCATGTGACTCCAAGGTCAATGGAGGTCATTTAAGGTCAAAGGCCACAAGTTGACCTGAAGAGCATATGACCATGACTGTTCCCCTTGTTCATGTCCCCGGCACCGCCTACGTTAACATTAGGCAAACACTAATATGATTTGTACTTGTTTAGCATGACATGACTACCAGAAGCTAAAAAAAAAATGTTTTTACCTTTTTTCTTCATTCAGTTTTTGGAAAAGTAGCCCTCCTATTTTTAAAACCCTGTGAGCGCCTATGAATTTTCTCAAAATTTCAAATGTGTGTATCAATGGTAAAAGTCCAATCCATTATCTCTCGATTCATGTCAATTTCACTGAAATCGGTCCATAAACAACAGAGTTATAAGAAGTCCAAAAGCACCCCGCACTTTCGATATTTTTGCCCCTGTCTCCACCGCTTTCAAAATTTTGAAAGTTTCTCTTTTTTAAATGTAGTTCACATCATGGCAAATCGATTGCCGTTTGTTGCTAGTTCTCGAGATCGGGGGGGGGGGGGGAATCCGCCCCCTGCCGGGAATCGGCCATACCGTCTAGTCATCCGGGAACAGGGTTAAAGAAGAACTGTCGCAGCCTGCCACCATCACAAGTCCACCATCAACAACCACTTTTCAACCGCTATGAACCCGTGCCGGCGTCTCCGCAGACGCAGTCGTATAACAGACACGACCATCTCACAGCGATTCTCCACCAAGACGGACAACAAAAGCGCAGGCTAACGGATTCCGACAACATGCGGCGGGAATCACGTCCCCGTCGGTGTGAAAGTAACCTGACCCAAACTGTGGATTTCTTGTCGAATCTCCGCCACCTTACAGTGAAAATACTTAAATACGGCGTCAACGTCGACCACACCAGCTGCGAACACCAGCTAACACGGCGTCCTTTCACCATACCCGCGACAACCGGCGCGGCAGGCTGCGACGCGAAATGGCCCTGGCAGTCGAGAGCGTGCTTAAACAACCCAACACCCAGCCAGCACAGCGACCTCCCGCCGCCGCGCGCCTTCACCAGGCCGGCTCGGCGCCCGGCACGGCGCGGCACCGCTTCGGCACGAGCCGGTCCACCTGCTCGGCGGGCAGCTTGTGCACGGTCCGCAGGTGCTTCCGCAGGTCGGCCACCTTGCTGGAGACGCGGCCGCACACGGCGCACACCGTCAGGCCCTCGTGCACCTTTCTGTGCAGCGAGAGGGACTTTTCGTGGCCGTACCACTTGCCGCACACGGTGCACGTCAGCCCGCCTGAAACGGGAGCGCAGCTGTACCGGGAACTGTACCGCGAACTGTACCGGGAGCGGTGCCAAGAACTGTGTCGAGAACGGAGCTGTATAGAGGCTGTGCCCGGAACGGTATCAGGAGCTGTGCCGGGAACTGTACCGGGAGCTGCACCGGGAACTGTACTGGTAACTGTACCGGGAACTGTGCCGGGAGCTGTACCGGGAACTGTACTGGGAACTGTGCCGGGAGTTGTATCAGAAGCGAAGCTGTATGGGGAACGGAGCTGCATAAGGAACGGAGCTGCATGGGGAACGGAGCTTTATAGGGGACGAAGCTGTATTGGGAACGGAGCTTTATAGGGTCGGAGCTGTGTAGGGAACGGCGCTGTACAAGGAACGGAGCTGTATATGGAACGGAGCTGCATGAGGAACACATGTGTACCAGAACCAGTAGCTGGAACGAAACGCAGTGAAATGCAACTTTTGCAGTTAGGTTGCTGGATCCTTTCTTACAATGAACAATCAATCTCCCTAAACTAATGGGAAAACAGCCAGTTTTCCTCGAACCTTTGCCCGGCCGCACAACGAGGCAAATCAAGGAACTCTTGCACTACGTGTGTTAACGAGTGACGGATTAACGTCACGCGAGGTTTTGCAGCGAATGTGCAGTTCATAAATGGACCTCGGATGGCGGCAGAACGAGACCAGCTGGCTAATTTACGGCATTAAAAACTAGTCTGGATTGAAAACAGCCAGCAGCGTGCAACATGAGTAATTTGGAACCTTGCAATACGGCATACAAAAGGAGCAGCATGAACAAAATCGTATGAAGAAGTGTCGGTCGAACGCAGCCAATCGCAGGAACATAAGGTCGGCCGCACGCAGGATTAAAGTCCAGCGACGCATGATGAGCACCGTCTTGGACGCACGATAGCACCACACAGTCGTCAGACTGAATCTAAGGTGGCTTTGAAGATCAGGAAGTGGGGCTGTGAGCGCGTGGTACAGCTACCTATGACCAAAGTGATTTCGTTTCCGTAGATGGCGGATCTCCCTCCACCCACGGGAAGATCCGCCCCATGAGCCCATGCATACAATGGGCATGAATGCTTCGTGGTTTACCATAAAACCGCCATAAAAACGACATACAAAGTGCATAACGAACATTCCCAGTCTTAAGTGGAACGCGCAACTGAATCGCACGCACCACACAGCCTGAAAGTAAGATCTTGTCCACTCTTCTTCGTCATTGTTCTTGTCCGTATCCATGCTTTCGATTCGGGTTTCACGTCCATGTCGTCAACATCATGTTGTTCTAATGAAACGCGCATTATTCTGTTGCAGTGAAATGAAAGCTGGCCCATATTCCTGCACCTGTTCAAACCATCCGTTCTCGTGCTCCCGATGTCATCAGGTGTCGCCAACAGAAAACAAAGCAGAACGATCATTTGCTTTATTTTCACATCGCGCACCGGAAGCGATCATTGCGCATGACAAATGGTACCATAATTTGATCGGATCAACTTCCCAGCGAAAGCCCACCAGAAACGCACACACATATGGCCATTATCTCAGCCCTCTGCGACGAATTCCTGCCTAAGTCACAGGTCACTTACATGCGCAGCGTCCTCTAATACCGTCAACAAGACAACAAAAACCCGAGTGCGCAACAATCGCGACAACCGCACGCCACTGCCCGCACGTGGGCCTCCTTCACGTGAGCGTGTTCGGAGGGGGAGGGGGCAGATTCTGCCACCTTCAGCGATCTCGAAAACTAAGTCAGATTTCCGAGCGGAAGGCGGCGTTCGAGGGCCTGTAGGCAGGTCCACATTTCTAAAAAAAACAAATGTTGACAATTTTGGATAGGGCGGGGACAGGCGGGCCGGGCCGACATGACTGTAAAAATACGGGCCGACTTACACAAGCTATCTTACCACATTTTAAAACCGATTTTGCTCTACTTCATGTCATTTCGCCTACAACTGTTTTGTTTATCACATGAGCTAGGATGAGGTCGATCTTTTAATTTAAAGACATATCAGGCGCACATAAGAAGAGGCGCATGTTTTTGGGGAACGCTGATGTATTCTACAACATATTCTGAGCCTGGCTAGGTTATTTATGTTCGGAAAGCATTTTCCATGTGTGTCATATGCCACAAATATACACATATGCCACATACATACATGACAAATGCCTACAAGCGAATACAGTTATCGAAAATAGCGGGGAAACTTTCAACACCGTGAACTATTGGTAAATGGCTATCATATTCAAACATGTTGTGAATACTATTTGTATTGAGCTTAAAGAGATATATATATATATATATATATATATATATATATATATATATATATATATATATATAAGCACAAATGGGGGCGTATGTGCTTGTATATATCTAAGCACATATGCACCCAAACTGTGTGTATGTGCCTACATGCAGTTCTCCAGTTATATATTTCCCTACATATTTACATATTCTTATACGCCGGCCGCCCCAATCAACCCGTTGGCTGACGCTGAGCGAGGTGGCTAAGGTGACCAGCATGTCGTGGAGGTAAAAAGTACGTTAAAGGCAGTAGTGAGCCATCAGTGCTTGACTGCCAACCGTCATCGGCCACCCGCCAACCATCATCTGTTCACCACTGCCAACCACCATCCGCCAATCGTTTGTCCCCGTCAATCGTCAACCACCAGCCAACCATCATCCATCAACCCAACCACCTCCATCAACCATCATCCGCAAAATGTCATCCGTCAACCATCAACCGCCAACCATCATCCATCAACCACCGTCCGCCAACCACCGTCCGTTCCCCGCCATCCGTTGTTTCCTACCCACAATTCCTAACCCGCCATCCTCCAACGGTCTCCCCCCCCGGCCATCGGGCGCCGACCCGCCGCGGTCAGGGAGCGCCCGCCCCGGCCGGCAGCCAGCGGCCCTTGGTCGGCACGATGCGCCGCACCTCCTCGACGCTCAGACTGTGCGCGCCCTCCAGGTGGCGGCGCAGGTCGGCCACGATGCTGCACACCTTGCCGCACAGCGGGCACGTGGTCAGGCCCAGGTGCTTCTTGCGGTGGTGGCGCATCGAGTCGCGGTGTTTGTACGCGTTGCCGCACAGGTCGCACGTGAACGGCCGGTCTGCAAGCAGAGACGGAGCGGCGTTGGAAATGCGTGAGAGTTGGACTTTCGTTGTTAATCAATTCGTTATTTTGTATTGTCTTTTGAGCGATGGTTTTCGTGCCACATCGTCAAAGAGCTGGTGTTGTTAGCGTTTCACGTGAGTGGGGGTCGAGCCTGTTCCTGCGTTTCCGCGCCTACGCCGCCAGCTGGGATGCGGGCAGAGCCGCTGAACTGCACGGGGTGAGCTGGAGGTTCCCGGTTCGAATCCTACCGATGACAAGAGCTTTGCGTAACGTAGCTTCGAGAACGCGATTTAAACTTGCCCAAAATAGAACAACGGACGAGGACTATGCTTGACTCTGAATCGAATCGAATCAACGCCTAATCCATTCAGGAACTGAGCATTTTGTCTTGAATTAGAATCCGGATCGGTTCGGTTAAAGCCTGCAATGAATCAGAATCAGACTGAATCGCATACTTTCCGAAGGCCAGCCGTGAATCGATCCGCCAAAAAGTTCACATGGCACAATGACAAAGTTAACAAGTTACATTTTTACATTTTGTACTTTTTGTGTTTCTGGGCCCAAACTGAATCATTTTACCTAAAAAAAGAAATGGAATCTGGGTCGGAATCGATGCCACGTTCTGGAAATCCCAAAAAGAATCGACTGACTTCCGGTGAACCAGGCACAAGCCTGCATCGAACTCGTTCAGGTCACACGGCGGCGTATCGACATCGAGACTGAACGCTTAAAAATCCTTAGGAGACCCCAAAAATCCCCCACGTTTGCTTTTCTAACCCGGCGGCCTGGAAGATGACGTTCAAACAGCCATCGTTAAAAACCAACGTCGTCCGGCCGGCCATGGCGACAGCGAGGCCGGTGTGATACCGTGACTGACCACTGTCAAACCAGGACCCGCGTTAATTTATCAACATAAAGGTCCCGCGAACCAGAAGCGGGCAATAAACTGTGGCACATTGCGTTCGCAATATCGCCGTGTCCGACGGTAATGTGTACGCGGGTCACTGTCGTGGTATTTCACGTAAATGGAGTCGATGTCGATCCCTGAATAGCCACGCCGGCCGGCTGCGAACGCGAGCCGTCGCTCGTTCGCCTTCACCGATTTCTGTCAGGCACGAAAGCACGGGCACGGACACGCGGACCCGGTGTGCCCTTCGCGGTCCCAGGAGGTGCACAGATTACAGGTCAGCTGGCGAGCGAGCCGGTAAGGGCGAGGCTGCAGATGGGTAAGTTCCACGGATAGCTGGTGTTGTCACGAGAGGATCCAAACCGGTCAGTATGCCATCGCTCCACGGTACGACCGGCCAGGTTGATTTTCCGATCGATTTATGACAACTTGCATCTGTATGCAGATGTCTCATTGCGCCATAGAAAATTTCACAATATACATATGCACAGTATGCGAATATGGCGCAAAGCGGCTGTTATATACTGCACAGTTTACGCATATGCCATTAGTGCACGTATCATGCATTACATACACTATGTGTATGCATACTATATGTACGAACGCGTTTTGAGCTGAGATAGCCAAGTGATCTTAAACATCGGTCTACAACTAAATCTACATTTCAAAACCCTGTGTTTACGGTGCTAGAAACCGACCTCCCGATGATTTTCCCCGTGACGTAATCAGCTATGTCCTGCCGTCAGCTGTTGCGTGACGACACGAGCCGGCACAAACCAACGAACGTGACCGTACCGCCCATGTTGTGGCCTATGAATGGGTGGGGCCAGAATGGCTGTTTCCATCAATTACATGTTTGATTTTTTCGGACTTTGTTTTATAAGTTACATGTTTTTATAAGATAAGTGTGTGCCAAGGAAATGAGAGGCGAAAACGTCATGGCAATTTTTTTTTCGGACCGGCCGCCTCTATTTTTCAACGTCAACCGAGGTAGTACATATTTCCTTTAACTCAATGAGTTAAAAGTATCCTATAAAAATCCGAGGCAGAGCATCCATTCCCTTCCCTTCTGGGCAACGGTAAATAACTGATTACAGCATACATGGTTTGGACAGCATTTTTCGGGCCAACTACCATCAAATATGACTAACAGATGCTTTACAATATATTGCCAACCAAACTGCCTGATGATGAGGCTACCACACAAAACCAGCATGCTGGAAACATTGTCTCGTAGCTTAAAGGTAGAAAGTTATGTGATGTCTTCACAACAGTGTGGTAAGTGGGCATTTGAACTGAAATACACTCAATCTACACTTTCCTGTAAGGAAGCTGCGTCAGAAGTTTTTCTACATAATCTGCGGTAAAGTTTTTCGATATCATGAAAAACACTCCAAAACGCAGCTTCATTAGTTTTGATGTAATCTTACTCGTAAAACATAGCATAAGCATTGAGTGGCTTCCAGACAATCCTCTAGGTATCAAGACAAATGATCAAGAAACGTAATTTGCGAGATACTTGCGAATAACATTTAATCAATCATTCAAGCCAATATTCCGAACTATGGTTTTCATCCGTTGTTACACGACTGAGTTCGTTCGCTGCACTCGCTCGCTATGTCTGAAAAACGTCTCGGGCCGCTTTTTGTTGTACGACGACCCCGCGGTGGTTTTTAAAGTCGTATTTATTCAGGCATGCCTTTCTACCAAGTCCCTGAAAGATTGAACCTGAACCGTTGGAAATGACTGCGCTCTCGTAACAATGAACGGAGAAGGTCGCATCTAGTTTCCGATTCCCTAACATGCAAAGTTTACGAAATGTATACCAGCTCATAGTACGAAACAAGCAAAAAAGCGCAAAAGAAAAAGAAAGGAACCTCAAGGGACGGAGCAACAAGAAGAAAAACAACGATACGCAACGAATAGTACAACCACGTAAGTATCCACTGAAACGTGCAAAACAAGACCAACAGCTTTCAGTACCCTGGAGCAACCACCCGACTAAGTCCCACGAACAATACAGTTCGCCTCGCGTCTTCAAGTCACCGCGATGACAGGTCACGAGCGGCACAAACGTTCGTGAATATGGTGACCTGGCACGCGCCGCACACCGCAGGTAGTGGCAGCTGCCGACGCAATGGGCCTCCACCACGTCACAACCAACCACGGTAGCGGCTGTAAGCCTGCTAGGTTGCCCAGGTAGCCGTTCGTTGCCATCACAACGCGTCGCCGTATACTACGCGTCTATAATGTCTACAACGGGGACCGTCACGCGACAGGTGCGGAAACACCCAGCCCCAGCTGACATAAAGCAGCTTCGCCTCGAGGCGCCGCCATGAATTTTGCCACACGGGGAAGCTCAGCAGCTTTTCTTCCGTCCCGGCCCGATAACGCAGCCTGGGAGGCTGCCCCTCGCTGCCCCTCATCTGGACACCACGCCTGAGCAGAATCGCCCACACCACACGGAATCGCAGACGCAGGCACGCAGACGCCCGTGCCGCATCGGCAAAATCATTCGGCGTCACCCTCAAGCCCACGCAGAACCACGGACGACACGCAGACACAGAGACAGTAACGCCGCACCGGGAAAAACGCTGACTGACAGTTCAGTTGGCAGAGCGCAGGTCTCCCGTCGCGGCAGGACGGGTTCGAATCGCCCCGGGGCTCGATATCTGGACCGCGGGTCGGTTGGCTAATCTTGGGTCACGCGAATATCACACGGTCGTGTCGCACTCCACATGGCGCGGTACCCCTCGCACGGGTGGCCGTTCACACTTAACGCGCTCGGGTGGGGTGGGGGCTAAACGTACCCTCCACGATCTCAAGAACCAACGGGGCTAGAACCATCCAATATCCAGGGTACATGCAGCTCTCGAAAAAAAGCTCTTGTGCAGAAGTTCCATGTTTATAATTGTGTCCTTCAACGTCAAATAAGGTCGAAGAGAGTCCAGTTCGATGAGACTCGCCACGCTTTCGCTTCTACAACGAAAACCGTTGGCCATGGCGCTAAATGTACAGAAGCATTTTTGCGGGGCACACAAAATTGCAATAGATGGTACATCATCTGGGATGTTTCACTCAGTATTTATGCATAAATTAGTACGTCGGTTCAACTTAAGCCGTATGGCTAAAATTTCACGAGTGTCATATTTCTTGTTCAGTGGTATCTCACGGTAAACTCTGGCGATGAATTGAAATAGGCACTTAAAAATATGTGGAATGCCGCATTTCCGCAACAAAGGTCGTCTAAGGTCATCTGCAGCCAACCTAGGTCACTAGCCTACTGAACGCCAGAGCAAAAATCGCGAGATGCGCTCCATAGAACTAATTACCACCATCCCGTGCAATTCTGCCGCTAAAATAAGCATTTAGCACTGATACATACAAACTTCATTGCATCTTCCGGCTTTCTCAGAACAGTACGCGGGCATGGCACGAATGCCAGACCGAAGGCAAAACCCATCTGATCCATTTTCCTTTGACACCTATTTTCCCCACCATGTACCACACCTTGGTAATTTTGGAAGCTGAATTCAAAATCAGCATAAAAAAGAATGTACGCTGTCAAAGAAAAAGGTGCAACAAGATCAATAAGGTTCACCTCAGGTCAGTAAATTCTGGTGACTTAGTACATACCAAAAGCATAGAAACATGTGTTCTATCGACATTGTTTTGTGCTATTTTAGGCTACAATTACGCAATGGCCATGAACTTAGCGGCGTTTCGTTGTTAACCTCTACAGAAAACTGGTACGCGCGAGCACATCTTTGGTTATATCTCCGCGACCTCACCTGTCATCGATTTCAAACTTGATACAGCGGTATAAGATGAACTGGCCTGTTACATATGCCCCGGTTTTTGGCTGCGATGATGAGAACGAAAGCTCTATGTTCGGAAATAACTTTTTGCTTTTGACCTTGACCTGAACTCGTGATCTGTCCTCAGGTCAAGCCATCTATTTTTGCAACTGTTTTTAGTTAGTCATCTGCGAGTCCAAAGGTTTGAAAACCTGTCTTTATAACTCTACTCGTGGTAGCAGTTTGAAATTCACCCTAAAAATGGTCATTTCTGACAGCCATGACCTAACTGACCGGCTCAAACTCGGTGATCTTGAACGGCCTTGACAATTTCTGAACGTCAAAAGATACAATATCCAATTTTCGTAATTGTACCAAATTTGATGCGGCTGCGCGGCACTGTTCTGGACCTTTTTGGGAAAACCACAGGGAGGGTCAAACTGATCCCCACCCCACCCGAGCGCATGTTAAACTCCCGCCACAAAATTTGCCACTACCCGGATTCGCGCGATCAGGTGTAGGTACCGGGACCTACTGCACCAGTTCCGCTGATCACGAACTCCAATCTCATACGTCACCCCAACCCAACCAGTTTCGAGACCACCCAGCAACAACCCACCCAGTATTGGGAGCCAAACAATAACAACCTCTTCTCGCCACTCTCAACCTCGTACAGAACCACAGGCACCACGCAGACCCACAACCGTCCGTGCGGGTCCGGGCCGGCCGCTCGCCAGTGCCCTCAGAGCGACCCGGTCACGTCCGACCCGCCGCCGTCGGCAGCCGGCCGGGGCCGCGCCGCCGCCTTCTTGTTGGTGATGCGGTCCACGTCGGCCGGCGACAGCGCGTGGCACGCGACCATGTGGCGGCGCAGGTGGGCGGTCATGGCCAGCTGGCGCCGGCAGAGCGGGCACGTGGTGCGCCCCAGGTGCTTTCTTCAGGTGTTCGGTCAGGTTGCGCCGGTGCACGTAGCGCACGCCGCAGACGTGGCAGGCCCCACCGTGCGAGGCGTCTGAAAAGGGGCAGCGGCTGCGGCACTCCCGGTTGGTGAAGGTCTGCTGTCTGGTAACGGACCAGCTGGTGAGATCTGTTGTCTGGTAAGATACCAGCTCATCAGTGTTTGCTGTTTGTCAACATACCAGCTGGTCAGGGTTTGTCATTTGATGCCATAAAATCTGATAACGGCATGCTGTCTGGTAAAAGACCACCTGATGAGGGCCTGTCGCCTGGTAACAAATCGGCGACAAGAGTTGGTAATGCGGAATAGACCTGTTGTCGACATGTGTCTGACAACAGATCACACGTTCCAATGTTGTTATCTGGCACCAGACCAGTTTTTTAGTTTTTTTTGGTGCGCAACAAATCAGCTGGCGCCGGCTCGTCGCCTGGCAACAGATGTTGCATGGTGGTGGTCCAGCAAAAGGTTAGCCGAAGTCAGGTTTGTTATCCGATAGCATTCAGACACAAGGCTATATTCTGCCCAGACATTCCGTTCCGTCTCCTGTTTAGCAACGGTCCAGCTATTGGGTGACCGTATCTGGCAACATGCCGGAATTGCAAGGCCAAGGCCTGGCAACAAGACTGCTCAGGGACTGTGGTCTGGCTGACACCGTGCGAGCTGTTGGGATTTCCCATTCAGCAACATACCAGCCGCTGATAACGTGCGCTCTGGCAACATGCCAACTGGTGTTGCGCTCCCCAGCCGCGTGGGAGTGGCGCTTCTCAACAGACCCAACTGGCCGTACGCACTAACCAATCGGCTGCTGGTTGGTCTGGCAACCGACCAGCTGTTGAGAACACACCAATGACCTGTTGCCTGGTCTGGCAACCGACCAACCGTTCAGCGCCTGCCGCCTCGCAACCGGCCATCTGCCGTGAACCGTCTCCTCCGAAGTTCGTGTTCAGTCTCCGTGGAACGTGTTCAGTTTCCGTGAACAGAACTCTGGAATGTGTTTGCAGCCTGAGGCATATCGTCTGCGTGTGTCCGGCGGTGGGGACCGGCTAGTACGGTCTTGCCATCACCGTATGTGTCAGGTCTTAAGGTCTCGCATGGGGTCGCTGACGGGGTGACCGCGATTAGGGACGTTGGCTGAACACGACAGCCGGGGAATCTCGCCGACCACAAGGTCAGGGCATCCGACTGAACATAACTGTCGGGGATTCTGACTCAACGCAATGGCCTGGGCACACAGGGAGACACTGAGTACATCCTGGCGAAGCATGTGCGCCTGATTATTCCCATGAAAGGAAGCGAAGGCAATGAAACTACTGGCGAAAACGTCCTTTTATTTGCATTCGGAAAGACAGTGAGAGACCGTGAGAGGCATGAACGGCGAGCGTGCATTATGTCAAAGTGGTGCACCCACTGGCTCTCGAGAATCTCCTGGTGTTCTCGTACTGATCTCCCTTCCAACGGAGACAGCTGGCGACGGCTAACGCAAAAACAAATCACCCCGCCTTCATTCCTAATATAGCATCCTTCGTAACACACAAATCAAGCATCAGCATGGGCACTGCGGGGATGACAGAACGGCAAATACTTCAGAAGCCACGAACAGTGTGAGGTGGGATTTGGAACAATGCCCGATTACAGATAACTTCCCCCCAGGCAACGCTTCAGACATTACGCTAAACAGCGCAACCACAGGTCGTCTTAACCAAGGCTGGGAATCGACACGTCTCCACGCACAAAATAATCGCTCATTTTTGGCCACTTATCCCATGTTCAGCTTGCAGAGGCCATGGCTGTAGCTCTCATTACCCCAATGACGAGGTACTCTGCGCAGCCCAGTGACCCGTTTCTTTAGAAATCGCCACAAAAAATGTCCATCCGCTGGCGTACAGGCAGCCAAAAGTTGTTTCGGTCTGTTGACCAGGTGACGTAGTGACAGAGGCGTCCCAGGATTTTCGTATGGGACCCGGATCCGACCAGTTTTATGCAAACTTCCCATTTTAATTCCTTTTATCCTGCAGAATGCTTTCAAATAGACTTTTGCGGCAAAAGGGCAAAAGTTTCTTCTATTTCCCGTGAAATAAAAAAGCACGCGTGTCCGGTTTTCTGCCATGTTGTCGATCCTTCAGGAAGTGTGTATGTGTGTGTGTATGGGCGGGCAAGACGACGAGGCTCCTGCCCCTGCGTGCGCATCTGGATAGTCATAAGGTTATTACATTTATAGATGAAGTGCAATCTTCCTCGAAAATTAGGATCAGTCGGTGACTGCAATAACTGGTGATTTTGGCAAAAAACAATTTTTACTGATAACTGGTGATTTCCTATCGATAAACGATAAGGAAACTAAAACAATTATCGGCAAAATTTGTCGATAATCCCAACCCTGGTCTTAACCCCTCCTCTACCTCAAGTCCATACATATCGACAAACCTTTTCCGTACACGTCAGCACCGGTAACTAAGCCGCCCCAGCTCTGGTTACATAACTCCGCCCGCCACACGGCCGAAACACGCCGACTATGACTGCCGCACCCGTCACGGAACGCAGCCGTAAAAATAGTGACGCCTTCCCCACGCGCTCTGCCTCCGCTGCTTAATGCCCCCCGGCGAAAATAAACGGTCGCCGAGCGCGCGTGGTCGCGACAATTCACGCTCAGCGAGCCGGTGTTAATTTATAACAAAATCATTTTTTCGCATTTAGTGCGCACCTTTGATCCTGACGGTCAACGCCGCCGCCACAACGGGATCCATGTGCCAGAGATCAGTGTCGGCGCTCAGGAACTGGCTCGACCTGAACTGAGATGTGTTCGCGACAACATGCCGATGTCTCCTTTATTAGGCCGTCCCTTTTTTCTATTTTACAGGGTGTTTTTACGTTTGCGCTGTGTTGCATTCCACGTGAAATTATTCACCCTGCACCTTGATCCAAATTATGACCTGAAAACACCCTTGCACTGCGCACCACACGCGAGACAAACATGAATGAACATGCTCCATCGCACACACCGCAAAAATTCCAGCCAACTGAAACGCCGTCAAGTCAACTGCACATTCGAAATGAACACGACAAAAGTAGTCGGAAGCAGAGGTGCGATTTCTCTACAAGACGGGGGGGGGGAGCGGAGCGAAGACCCGACAACCTAACCTTTACCAAATGTGAGTTTCCTTACGGATTCAGCCCACTTTATTTTGAGTGACGGCATTTTTCAACTTTTGCACATGTTTTTCGTATTTGTACTTTGCAGAACAAAATATGTATATACATAAACACACGCACATATATATATATATATATGTAATATATACATATATGTATACATCTATACGTAAATATAACATCAATGCTTCCAGAAAACAAACAAGAACGCAAATCTGGGGTGTGATCTTGTGGTACCGCAAGACGCCACCCAGGGAGGAGAAATAAGTTCACGCAAGAGATAATTTCTCTTTGAAGACCTGCCAAAGGTTCACAAGTGAAGATACTGGTTTGTGCCTACAGGACAAACCATATTATGAGATCCTCGTTTTTTACTTAGGGTTACCAAGGGTGAAACCAACATGTGTAGCGCAATCTGAGGGCAAAAAGTATTGCAGGAGGGACCGAGAGCATCACTGGGGGCGGGGCCGAGGACCCACGCAAAAACGTACAAATCGACACCTAAGGTCAGATGTGCTCAACCATGGGCACACTACGGTAGTTAAAGTCGAGGACTGCCGCCGCCATCGCGAACGTGGCCCACGACTGGGGGAAATACAGCAACGCAAACAATACCGCTGGACACTGACCCAAGCGACGCCCGGCTTTTGTTTTATTGACGGAATCCTTCCAATCAAATAAATCTTCGATCGCCCTCCGATCACCCACTTCCGCCCGTTTCTGACCGATCCAAAATGTACCATGTGCAGGGGACGGGGTCCAGCGAGCGGATGGCAAAGGCACAGCAAGTCTGACAAAGGGTTTGGCAAAATAGCCCAAGTTTTTCTCGCGCGTAGCCGGAAGATGTGCGAAGAGCGGAGAATTCGCCGTGTGGAGGGTCAGTTGCCTCGGGAAAAACAGCCACCACGAGTTCCGTCTGTAACCTCGACTGGAAATACGAATGAAAATGTTACGTTAATTCCGGCGACTTCAACGACAGGATTGTACCACCAGCTACTATCTCCAAACAATATATTTGTCGCTGTATGTCATATTTGACACAAATGTTTCGAAGCGGCTCAACACGCATTAGCACGTTTGAACCCAATTTTTTAAACGCCAAATCACTTTCGTACTGTTCACTTCACTTTAATCCATTGTCATTTTTGTTCCGTCTTTTACACCGTGGCCTATTCCCACTAATCTGCAAAAAGCTCAGGTGTTTATTATCTCCACAAGAGTTAAGTAGATGTCCCGCCTGGACATTTCCCCAATCGAAGCACATTTTTTATATTCAAAAGGCTGCATTTCGAAAAGCGGATGCATTGGAATTATGAACCATTACACGCCAAGCTTCTCACTGCTATGTTTTCCAGTACCACAGCTTCTGGTTCTGCAAGCCTCGAACAGGGCCCCAAAAGGAGTCGAGGTAAAACCGAAAATGTAAACCACGGTAGGGACGAGTCCCAGCAAACCGGCTTACTGGTGAAAATCGACAACAATCGGGAAAAGTAGAGTCCTTCACTCCTGCCCAAAACGCTCGCCGGCGACCGTCAAACCTGGGGGTGGGATCCTAGCGACTCAAACGAGATAACCTTTCAGCCAACAGCGTTGACTCGAAAAAAAAAACATGCAAAACGCTGTTGCAACCCAAACAGTTTTCGTTTGCTGTTCGTTGTTTGATCTCCACCGATGCGTCAGCTGAAGGTGCATGCGTCCAGGCATCTCTGGGAAGCAAACGGCATACGTCCCCACCCCCATTCGTTTTCTGCCACCAGGCATTGTCACCATAATCCCGTGCATAAACTGGCGAACATCACTGACGAAATACCTCTTGCTTCCAAATTACCTTTCGCAGCATGGCCGTTTTCCGTCTGATTCTATCAAAAAAGGTATCAGTCCCTACTGCTGTTTTGGAGCAACAATGCACCCTGGTAAATGACCAAGTCAGTTTCTGAACTCGGCAGGGCCGCCACTTGTACCCACGGCCATACAACAGCTTTCCATCTAACCCGGATCTCCGTCCTGCAAGCTCAACAGCGCCAGGCCGCTTCGGGAGGCGCGGCACCTGATTGGCTGTCCTGGTGCAGGTACGGCCCCTGATTGGCCGTCGTCGCGTGGTCGCGGTCAATATGATTGGTTGCCTGGCGGCCGGCCCGCGCCCTGAGGAACAACTGCCGCTTGGAGACCTTTGACCTTTCGGGTGACAGGCAGACATCCTCTGGCCAGAAAATCGCCTCGGGCAACCGCCGACCAGAAAGACAACTTTCGTGGCTGGGTGTTGCGAACAACCATCTTTATACACGTGTGGTGACTTCAACGAAATTCAACATCCTCTGACGGCGCGACGTCCAAAAACCTGCTGTTGTATGCAATCCGTTAGAGGTATTTGGACCAGCGTTATCGACCCAAATCAACGAGATTTCGGAGAACGTTGGACTGGCTGTATTTGTGTCGGGAGGGCGGGTCTACGGGATGGAGATGCGGCATAAAAAAGACAAGAGGGCGGGCTGCGGTTTCCATTGACGGGAAGCATTCTGTTCCGACGTCACGAAAATTTCCAGACATCCTCGCCCGTCTGGTGTCATCCGTCTGCCGAAATTGAGCAAGCAAACTGTTACGCTCGCGAGCTCTTCGGAGAGTTTTTCTTCGCGGTCGACAGGCTGTTGTGTTCTTTACTACGATTATTTTGCGCGACAGTGTCTCCATCACATGAAATGATCCAAGAACAAACCTGCCGAACGGTGCACATTTGTGTCATTTCGTTCCCGTTTAAAGACACTGCAAGAACCAGACCCATGAAAATTATTTTGTACATTAGTGGAAATGGTAAATTGTTCCATTGTGTTTAAGACCAGCTACAACACATGCGACACAAACAAATCATCTGAAAGTTGCCGCACAGCCACACACGGCCCGCTCATCGAGGCAGACCTCTAAACGGCATCAGTGTACCCACCGACACCGCCACACACGGCCCGCTCATCGAGGCAGACCTCTAAACGGCATCAACCCACCGACACCGCCACACACGGCCCGCTCATCGAGGCAGACCTCTAAACGGCATCAGTGTACCCACCGACACCACCACACACGGCCCACTCATCGAGGCAGACCTCTAAACGGCATCAGTGTACCCACCGACACCGCCACACACGGCCCGCTCATCGAGGCAGACCTCTAAACGGCATCAACCCACCGACACCACCACACAAGGCCCACTCATCGAGGCAGACCTCTAAACGGCATCAACCCACCGACACCACCACACACGGCCCACTCATCGAGGCAGACCTCTAAACGGCATCAACCCACCGACACCACCACACACGGCCCACTCATCGAGGCAGACCTCTAAACGGCATCAGTGTACCCACCGACACCACCACACACGGCCCGCTCATCGAGGCAGACCTCTAAACGGCATCAACCCACCGACACCACCACACACGGCCCGCTCATCGAGGCAGACCTCTAAACGGCATCAACCCACCGACACCACCACACACGGCCCGCTCATCGAGGCAGACCTCTAAACGGCATCAACCCACCGACACCACCACACACAGCCCGCTCATCGAGGCAGACCTCTAAACGGCATCAACCCACCGACACCACCACACACGGCCCGCTCATCGAGGCAGACCTCTAAACGGCATCAGTGTACCCACCGACACCACACGCTAAAGCCTTCCTGCATTACAAGACATCGACATCGTACGGTCTACAACGAAATATAACTTACCCAACTGTCCTCAGAACTCCTTCAACGCGGAAAACTACAGCTGACAAAACATGGCAGAGAACCCCAAGCACCTCAGAATGTTTGTTGTTCGCAAATATGTTCGAGCTGTGGAAACATTTATGCCGTGGATCTGCACACATTTAGATGTGTTTAAGATCACGAAATCACGTCGAAAGAGGCATGACGCGTGACCACAGAAATGCGTATTTTGCTGATACGTCGCCTCCCGGCCATTCCCCTATCATACTAATTGAAAAGGCGAGTTGCAAACTTCGAAACGCGCCAGACGCAACCGGTCCATATACTGAAAGAAAAACGCATCGATACAAATCTGTCGAAAGCTATGACCCTTGTTCTAGTCTGACATAATGCGTATTTGCAGTCAAGTTGAAGTTGCTCAGGTACCAGTGTTTGGCCCCTGCAGGCTGCAAAGAACACACGTTCAAGAAGGTTTTGACCGCTTGGTCGGCCGACAGGGCTTTTTGCCGTTGCCAGGACAGGAGGTTCAGGAGACTATCCCTTGCACCACTGTCTCCCTGGCATTTCAGATTTACACACCAGGAGTCGAGTCCATAGTAAACAAGGTAATGAATGCAATGAACAACGGCAAATGAATGCTTTCTACTGCAGCGTTATGTTCCTTCCACGTGCCCTGCATGCCAGAGAACCACCTGCTAGATAATAACCAGATCAAATTTCCAGAAAAGAGTAACAGAGATAGACAAAAGCCAGCTAGAGGTAAGACATCAGGCGACCAGACATGGCAAGAGCTCCAGAACGTATCGCACATTCACTGCGATGCGAAAACGACTCGTTGTGTAAGAGGACTAGGACGAGAACACAATGCCGAACAATGAGGTTCCCAATGCGCACGGTTGCAGGGTATCGGGGAGACCACTCTGGAGTCAATCAGGACGCAGCGAGGAAGGCGCGTCTGTGACCACATCACCAGCACGCTCTGCGGCATCCTTACCTGAGGTTCCTGGCACCGGCGCAGCAGACACCCTCGATCAAGCACTGCCGACGCATGCTGGCTCATCTAAAGCCACACCGGCGCGCACGCCCGCGACAACGTCGGAGCTACGCTTCGTTTGCGGCTGCTCACGCGCACAGAGACCCACGCCACCGCCGCCGGCGCCTTTGTCTCACGGCAGTGTCGTTATTGCGGGGTCGTGGATTTCGGGGACGGTGGGATGTTTTTGTCACCTGACGCGGATGCGTCACAAGTGATCGCTAGGTGTGTTTCAGTGTCCACTGTTTAATCTCCACACCAATGCTGGGTACGAGGACAACACAGTCCTATGACGTCCCCTTCCCGCAGCACCGTCCCGCCGGCATGAAGTCCTGGTCACATCTAATACATAGTGGCACAAAACAACTACAATGTAACCTACGCTTGGCCTACAGCACAACGCAAGGAAGAGAAGCGTACGTTCGCATGATCAGAACGCCGCTGTGTTACAACTGTCCAAAATCGTACAGCTGTACGCAGCAATCGGTTACGAACACAACATCGCAGGTCACACAGAGGTCGAATGGACGCCACCGCAGCTTCACGACAAATACCAACGGCATTTGTCATGAATGTGACGGCACACGATCTTCGCTGACCTTGCGGCGGGGGGCTCCCTTGTCCTCTGTGTGACCTTCGACATGTCCAGACGCGCCGGCAGGGGGGGGACCCAGGCAGGACCCAGGCAGGAGGAGGGCGAGATCACCGGTGAGATGGCCCAGAAGCCGGCGGGTCATTCTGCACAGCTGGCGGCTCCCACCCCATGGCCACCTCCCGGTCGGAGGACCCACCAATGTTTCGGACTTCAGTGGAACGTGCCGCAGTAATTTCCGCCATTATGGAGTATGCAGGCTGTTAACGTCATTACGCACGCTTCTCCAAGGTTTTGTAGCACGTTGGGTGTGATTTACCACGTCGTTTTGAAATGAATCTCGCACGCCATCATTTCCAAAAAGATATTACCTTGTCGGTTATCGGTTTTATTATCACCAAAGAAGCATCCGCCAAATTCCCCTCCCTTTGCTAGGCATCCACTCAGTGTGTGAACTAACAAAACCACGACTGCAGTAGCCTGTGTACTGAATGAAGCTTGTTTCGGCATGAACAGTCACGCTTAATGACAAATGATGGAATTCCCAGCCAACGAAGCCAACGTCCTGCTAAATCACGAACGCACAAAGTAATTAACGTACGTTGAACTACGGCCAAAACCGACTCTCAGGACTTCAAACCGCATCTATGGTGGGTTACGAAGATCGGACTACTACAGGAGTCCTTCAGACATCAAACGATACGCACCGGCGGTGGGTTTCCCGTGCCGAAACGAATTACCACCAATTTAGCCACTGTAATTATTACGACATGGGTTGGCCATTCAGGCCTTTCTTGCCATAATCAGTTCACCGTTAGACGTAATAAAATGTAGGTAAATGGGGCGCGTCTGTGATGAAAGCCTGATGCCTTTCAGTCCTAGCACTGTCCGAGTTATCCAACACCCGATTGGCCGCCAGCTGGTAACCATGGCAACGTCCCGCCCCTGCCGGCGCGTCTCAGCGAACGAAAGATGGCGCTGCGACCTACCTTGCGGGCCGGCGTCTTCCGCTGGACGCTGTGACGGTCCGGGCGCTCCTCCCACTGAAACAGTGGGAGGCGCCCCACTGTTTACCACAGCGGAGACTAGACATGCGGCCGTCACAATACGAATGTATCCAGCGGGCTGAAAACACGAATTTCGGGGACACAGTGATCCTACGTCCCGAAAAACCGGCCACGCAGAACGGAGCCAATGCTGAACACTTGACCACGGTCAATCCAACCAAAATGCATCTTTGCATACAACTGCGACTGTGGTATGACTGGTGACTCCGCAGGTTGAAATTGGCACACGAAACGAAGCTACGCGCAATCAATATGCACACTTTAGCACGTGGTCTTTCACCTCATTAACATATCAGCTGCCGCTGTAGGTTCCCCAAATGATTACGCTAACTTTCATACGTCAAAAGACACCTGCCGCTGGGACTGGGCTTCCTCGTGAATTTCCGGAACAACAGACGCACAAAGCTGTGACTTCAATGACCGCCAATAACTGAGATACAACCGATTCTCAGACTGATGACTGATGACCGATTGATGACCGATTCTCAGATTGATGACAAGCTTTAAAGATACGCCCACCAAACAAAGTGGCCATGCTTACGCGTCGCACTGGCAAACGTGCTACGTGACCTTTCACAGGTATTGCAAAACCCCTTCGTTGCAATGCATCACCTCGAGAGACATTGTTAAGCCCTCTCCACAGGCAGAGTCCTCCCGGTGACCTCCGAAACCCTCTCTCTGCGCGGTCGTGACCTGCTGATGTCCGGACATTACGACCTCTACGACCCCTGGCCCACGTCAGTCCTCAGCTGGTGCACGTGACCTCTGGGCTCTCCGAGTTCTCAATGCCACTGCCTGCGACCACGTGACCTCCTACGAACTTCCGCTCCGCTCGGCTGACCCCAGTCGGTAGCCACCTGGCGACCGACCCCCCCCGTGATTTTCCCCTCCCCTCGAAGACTTCTTCGAGACCTGTCTGTCACCGCGCGACCGCTAACTAACTTATACATTACTCTGGCTACCCTCCACTGACCCCAGACTACTAATCTCCACCTAATCTCCAACAAACTAACTCACAAACAAGCAAACAAACAAAACAAAACACAACGAACACACTAACTGACTAACTGACTGACTGACTCACTCACCCACTCACTTACTCACTAACAACAAAAGACATTTAGCTAGCTTAACGTCGCCTCTAACTGACCTCCGTGCTTTCATAAGCGCGTAAGCGTGTCCTAACAATTTCAGCCGTGTTCCCATGCTCACATCCATATCCGCCTGACCACAGCAGCACGTCCTCCGCAGCCGCAGCAGGGTGTCGTCACGATCGCCCTGCACCCGTCCACTCACCGTTGGCCGAGAACTGACGGCCGGTCGGCAGGAGGTCGTCGCCGGAGGCTTGCAGCCGGCCAGCGGCGGACGACAGGCAGTCGGCGGTCCCCTCCGAGTGCTGCGACACGGCCTCGAAGCCCTCGACATCCGACACTCGGCCCAGCGCCGCCTCCAGCTCCGAGCTTCCGTCCTCCTCCAGCGCCAGGTCCACCTCCTCCACCTTCACGGCGCCCTGAGGGACGTGCAGCGGGTCCTCAGGACGGTACCAGGAGTCAGGTACGCCTCCTCCACCTTCACGGCGCCCTGAGGGACGTGCAGCGGGTCCTCAGGACGGTACCAGGAGTCAGGTCCACCTCCTCCACCTTCACGGCGCCCTGAGGGACGTGCAGCGGGTCCTCAGGACGGTACCAGGAGTCAGGTACGCCTCTTCCACCTTCACGGCGCCCTGAGGGACGTGCAGCGGGTCCTCAGGACGGTGCTGGGGACCAGGTTCACCTCCTCCACGCTCACCAGGTACTGAGGAAGACATCCGGGAACAACCAGCAAGACGCCTTGTGCAGTGAATGACGACCGAGGCAAACTTTGTTGCTGCGGAATCATTACTCTCCCTATATGCATTTCGAAATGCAAAAGGACATTTGTCCGTTTATTTCAGTACTTTGCATCCCAACTGTTGTGAGTTTAAACGTCTCGCATGCCCATGGTGGTGTTCGGTTCCATTACTCCGCCGTTCAAAAACAAATCCGGAAAAGTCTACGAGCAAAAACATTGCTACCGGAATAGTTATGTGGAAGACAGAGTTTGTAAGCTAACGTACTGTAAGTCAAACACATACTTTTAACGAACTGAGCTTCCAGTGAGACTCTGTTCTAGTGAATTCTAGTGAGAATTTCGCAATCCGGTGTCCACTGGTTCAGTTATTGGCCTGCAGAATGCGTTACGGCCGAGAGGGTCGGGCCGGGCCGGGCCGCTCAATGTGATTTTTTTCTAGTTAAAGTAACCCATTCAGCTTTCGGCGTAACCCGTAATCGACCCTGAAACGTCTTCCTTTGGTTTTGCTGAGACTCCGTACACCTTCGGACGGATTACTGCGCGTCTCTGGCTTTGGCTGGCTAGCGGCCGGGCTCGAACCCTATGTCGGAAATCTCCCACGCCAGTCTCTCCGTTGTCCAGTCTGGCGTACACGCCAGGCGGCGCTCCCTTCCGGCGCCGCATACCACAACACGGCCTTTCCACGGCATCCCGCGCGACACACCAGGAGCACCGGGTCGCTAAGTCCTACCTCCAGCGCCTGTGCCTCCGCCTGCAGTGGCTCCGCCTGCAGGGGCTCCGCCTGCAGGGGCTCCGCCTGCAGGGGCTCCGACCGCAGGGTCTCCGACCGCCGGGGCTCCGCCTGCAGAGGCGGCGGCGGCGGCGGCGGAGAGGCCGTCGGCGGCCGCTCCAGCGCGGCGCCGCGGCGGCGTTTGTGGCGCGGCTCGGCGCCGGCCGGCGACTCGGCGTCCGGCGGCGGCGGGCTGGCCGGCGTCCAGGGGCGGCGGCCGGCCGGCGCGGGGGCGGGGGCGGGGGCGGGGGCGTCCGGCCACGGCTGCAGACGGTCCGGCGACCGCTCGGCCGCCTCCTGTGGAGGACATTACGCTGTGATCGTAACAACATGCTGTCGGGAGCACAATCATAATAATGATCATTTTTCCCGACGGCAATTAATAACGTAGCCAGCGATGAGCGCGGGATTCGAGCGGAAGCCTTCGGTTATGACAGGGTATCTCTCACGCTCTGGGTGACATCAAACAGGAAAAACTAGAGGAAATGTCATAAACTAGCAACAAGGGATACACAAGGCAGATGGGCACGTGATAAGACCATGCTGCACTGAATCACGGGAATCATATGAATCAGTGAATCATGTGAATCATCATGTGAATCAGTGATCGCGGCAGTAAATCATGAAGATTCATCGCTGCGATCATGAGGACACGCTCTCCAATAAGACGGCGGCGGCTCGGCGGTACCGCAGGCCAGCCAAGCGAGACAACTCGGAGGCTGCTGATTCCGACATCCTGCGTCACCGCCGGCACCAACCTCCCGACAACCGACGGCCTGTGCCTCAGTCCTATATCCGAGTCCTTGTATCTCAGGCCAGTATCCGAGTCCTTGTATCTCAGTCCTATATCCGAGTCCTTGTATCTCAGGCCAGTATCCGAGTCCTTGTATCTCAGTTCTGTCCAGGATAAGAGCACGAGGTGCCGATCGCAAAGTAAGGCAGTCCACGCGTTCACGCCAAAGCCGGTAGAGGACACCGGAGGAGGGTAACGCAGACGGGAGGATATCTCCAACAAGCACGAGGTGGCAGCAGCGCGAACTTCGCTTGCATAGTGACTTTAAACTTGGTCACCAACCAGGGCATCAACCACAAAAAGCTGCCTATCGTTGCAGAGTCATGACATCTGATTCATTTCCACAACTCTACAGCCTGGCGTCGTAATCTCTAGAGCGTTAAATCAACATGAATATGAATTTCCAAATGGAGCAGGGCATCATTACTTCGTAACTTCGACCACAAACGATGTAGCTTTCTCCCCACTTTACTGTATCACCAAACGAACGAACGCCCTCTTCATTATACCAGGTTCGCCGCGTGCACCCCTAAAGCCACCTCCAATGACAGTATCCCATCCTCAGTCCTCGTTTCACTACACCCCACGTTCACACGCGAACGTACACCACTCAAAGCACCAACCCCACACGCAGCGAGGTGAACCCCCTCCGCCGACGCCCCGCCCTCACCTTCTCTTCGCCTCCGCTCAGACCCTGGACCTGCAGCATCTCCGCCGTCTTGATGAAGCTGGCCAGCTGGCTCTGCGTCACGTTCACGCTGCCGCGGTACATGAACTCGACGACGGCCCGCAGGTCGGCCGCCGAGGTGTCCTTCAGGAAGAGCACCAGCTGCTGGCACGTGTTCTCCTGAAACGCGCCGAGCACGGCGTCGTGTTACCCACTGGAAGGGGGGAAGGGGGCGGCGTAGTGTAGTGGTAACCGGTAACAGTAGCGTGTAGTAGTGCTGTAGTGCTATGGTGCGACGGTAGCAACGTAGTGCCATCAAGCTCGCTTTATGCCCGAAGGGTCCCCGGTTCGAGTCAGGATAATGGCCAGGGATGCAACGGATGTCCGGTCCGGCCGGACATCCGACAGGATATTAGAGATTATCCGTCATCCGACACCCGGCTGGATATTCCTGAGATCCGGCCGGATACTGCCGGGTAGTTAGTCTTCCAGTGCACTTGCAGGAGAAACGCGCCTTGTTATATTAGATTGTTGATGTAAATGGTGGTTCAAAGTTCTCCCTGGAGCACCATTTTTCTTTGTTGGTTTGGGAGGGTTGAGCCATATTTTGCAAGCGTGGGTCTCAAGCTCAAAGCTATGAGACAAAAGCCAGAATGTATTCAGCAGCCCATTTTGTGGTGTATTATATTTCTATTTCTCAGACATCTGTCTTCCTCAAGTCCTCTGATACAAATGCCCTAACCCTATTCCCGGAGGGCTAGACGGTATGGTCGATTCCCAGCAGGGGGGCGGATTCGGCCCCCCCCCCCTGAGATCTCGAGAACTACTTGTCCGATTTCATCGCAACAAACGGCAATCGATTTGCCGTCACGTGAACTACATTTTTATAAAAAGAAATTTTCGAAATTTTGAAATTTGTGGATACACGGGGGCAAAAATGTCAAAATGGGGGATACTTTAGGACTTCTTATAACTCCGTTGTTTATGGACCGATTTCGATGAAACTGGCATGAATCGAGAGATAATGGATAGGGCTTTTACCATAGGTCCACAAATCTGAAATTTTGAGGAAAATTCATGAGCATTCACAGGGTTTCAAAAATAGGAGAATTAGTTTTCTAACAAATGAATGAACAAAAGAGGCAAACACCCTTTTTTGGCTTCTGCTAGTCATGCTATACCAAAGAAGCACAAATCGCATTACAATGTTTGTATAATGTTAGCAAAGGCGATGCCAGGGACATGAAAAAGGGGGAACTGTCATGGTCACACGTTTCTCAGATCAACTTGTGACCTCTGACCTTAAATGATCTCCAGTGACCTTGGGGTCACTTGGAATGATCTCGTGTGCATTTAATATTACCTGTAAACGTTTTCATTCATTGGAATTCACTCTATTTCAAAAATGTCATTTTATGGCAACTGCGATATAGGGCACGCGCACTAACATTTTAGGTCATAGCTCCTTGACCCGACCTGATATCACGCTGAAACTTGGTACACAAGTAGAGGGTACCCTTCTACGTCATATATATTCCGGGTTTGGCATTTGAAAAAACGGCGCCGAAATTATAGCGAAAAAACAAATTTTAGCTTTTGACCTTGACCTGACCTTGTAAAATGACCTCAGATAAACAAAATTACATCTACACATTGCCCAACTATTTAGCTATACATCAATATAAAGTTTTACGTTCTATCTTCAAAACTCTGTTTTTGACAGACATTTTCCTTTTACCCTCAACATGGCCAAAAATGGCACGAGGTGCCTCCCAAAAACGTTGCCTGACTCCGCCCCTGAGCAAAATAGAATTTTGAAATTTTGTCACAGCACGTCGAAAAAATAGCTAGAAAAGTCACCAAGTTTCGTGAAGTTGCGTTAAAAAACCTGGAATTGGCCAGCAAAAAACCCGAGGGGGGGGGGGCGAATTCAGCTGCCCTGCCGGGAACAGGGTTAAGGGACAACATACTTCAAGACACATGCCTCAGCATTTGTACAGAATTCTTGCCAGGTCCGGTATTCTAGTTCTACCAAGGCGCTACAATGGCATTCTACGTATTCCAGAGCCTTTGCCGCGGGTGTTATCTCTGCGGGAACTAAGGTGGCGCATCCAACGTAGTTTTCCAGGCGTGGCGATTGCCCCCCCCCCAGTGTTTAAAGTATCAAATAGGTACTTTTTATCGACGACACAATTTCTTGAAGTCTGAAATCCGACGAAACAATTTCTGGCATACGTTATCAAGCAATGACCGAAAAAAATTAGCCCCCCACCTATTCTTGGTGGACTGCAGCCAGCTTGCCCCCTTCGCCCCAATTTCTGAATTGTGGTTACACCCATGCTTTTGAATGCAGTGCGAGGCGGCAGACTTCCTATGACTGTCGTATTCTTTATTTATTTATTTGTTTGTTTCAAGGAAACCTATAGAAAACTCATAGTAAGTGTAGGCACAAAGGTGAACGATTCACATGGTTAATATTTTATCCAAAATTTTTCGGTTTTCCAATTTAATCTTTTTCGTTACATTCTTTAGCATAAAGATTAAACGGAAATATGCAAGCATAACATCCGGTATCTGGCCGGACATCCGGCCGGATATCCGGCACCACATCCGGCGTATCCGGCATCCGGCCTGATCACACAAAAATGCCGATACGTCGCTTCCGCAGAAATGGCAACATTTCGCCGTCTTCCGTCACAGCCGGCGTGACAGAACGCAAGGCGAAGTGAGCCTGGCAGTCGACAGCGTCGTTAAACAACCCGACGCCAAGCGCGTTATACACTACCGCAAAACGAATAATGGACTGGGAACAATGTGCTGGGTTCTTCGTGTAACAACAAGCAATTCGCAAGCCGTAACACGAAACAGGCAGAGGGTTGGGAAACTCGAAGACGTAATCACTGCACCATTTCCACATACCATAGTGTCCTGATCCTGACGAAGCAGTGTCCATGCAATGGACTACTTATCTGTAATTTTAAAGTTGGATGCAAAATGGGAAACCTGTCTCCCACTGGGATCCAAACGCATGTCTCGTTTACAAGCATACATTTCTCACTGACAGGATGTGGTGTACCTGGCCACAAATAAACTGCTTTTTGAATCCCTGGCAAAAGTTGTGCTAGCAGGAGACAACAGACAGAAGAAATTGTAAAGTACAGTAGGATTCGAGAAGCTGGATCAAAATGGAAATGCAAAAAAATGCTACGGGCTCCTACCTTTCTATCTCCATTCAAAAGGACTTTACTGATTCTCAAATCCACAACATGCATGTACACAATGCAACTAAGAACATATGACGAGCATCGCATGCCAGACAAGACCTGGGGTCTCTCACCCTGAATGCCTCCCTGGGGGGGTCCCATGCCTACTGACACACCAGGGGTCTCTCTTACCCTGAACAGCTCTCGGAAGTAGGGGCTGCACGCCGAGAGCATCATCCGGTGCGCCCTGATGCGCTGGCCCTCGCAACACAGCGTCACGTCCACCAGCTCCGCCCCCCGACGCAGCTGGTCGAACAGTGACGTCACGCTGCCAGAGAAACTGTCCCACTTCAGACAGAAGTTCTGGCTGTTCATGGCCTGGAACATCAGATGACTGACTGACGCCCGACGAGACACAAGACTTGACCCAAGACTTTGGACACTTGAGCCCAAGAGGTTGTGTGTCCTAGCTCACAAACAAACAAACAAAGCCTGGAACATGGTCAGCAAGGGTACAACAAGAGGCCTTTGGACAAATGTCAGTGCTATGCATGCATCTGTTTAAATACCAAATTCCTGTATGTAACTACCCTCATTCTGATGATTTTGTTTCATTTTTATTCTTACACTAAAAACTGCCTTAGGTTTCTTTAACATGACTGCAAATTAGAATAATATATTAATTACAATGGAACACACACTACCACAACTACTGGCTACCACACAGAGAAAACAACTACATTACCATGGAAAATAACATTGTTAAAGATGATGTAATTTATCACATAAGTGATATGAAGGGGTCAATACACACTATTACCATCATTTCAGGAAAACTTAAATGCAGCACTATCATATGATATAAAGTAAACAAAATATAAATAATGCTGGTACTTGTTACCAGCATGTGTTTCACCAGACTGCTGCATTGTGTCCAGTTTAATTTTATGCAATTATCTTGTGTTTTTGTCTCTATAATTATGGAAACTACATGTTATTTATTGGTGATTCTTATATGCCATGCATGCTACTCTATCTTTGCTTACTCATAAATTTTGGTTGTAAAGTACAAGGAAACTGATTTTCATGTACTTTATTGGAGCCATATATAACACTGTACATGGATGACACAGTTTCCATATGCAATGGTATGAGGACCACTTGAATAGCAAAAAAGAACAATCCCTTATTCTGGATGCATCAATGAACAAGGCTGCAACACAAGGCAGGTTTCTATAAGTTCTTGTCAGGACCAAGATGGGGAAAAAGACAAATTTGGGGTAGATTCCAGTAATTTGGGGGCACAACCATCAGAAACAGGGCAGCATCATTCACCTTACAGCAGCAAGTTGGATGAGGGTTCTGCTTACCAACACCATAATAATCATCCTAAAGAAACATCAATCAACAAACAGCAACTGTGCCAATACAGAACACTTGTCTAAATCACTGATGCATCAATGTACCAAATGTATCAAAAATGTAGCAATCTACAAAAAAAATATGGCAAAAACGGCACCCAATCTTGCAAATTTAATGACGAAATAGCCTAAATCTGGGAGGAACCACATTTTAGGGGTATGCTAGGTTCATGCCTTGTGCATGAAGTCATGTGACTTGCCATCCCATTCAGGATAAAATCAAGACTGCCACAAATATCTTGTTGACTTCTGTAACATGGCTAGCAGCTGCCTGATATGTTCAAAATACGACATATGCCCAGAAACATGACAAGAAAACATGACAGGAATCTCTCGCAAACAGTATCTTGAGTGACTCTGGGCTCCTTCGTCATGAGCAAATGCTACATTTTCATTTCTCCAGCATGCATATCATATCAAAGGTACTGCATCCTCTTCTGTCTTTTGCCAATTGCACTTTTACACACATACACATATACATATTACACTTTTTACCACACTATCATGTACATGAAAATGACTGCATTATTACAAGCTTATACAACTCAGTCTGGAAGCCAGTATTAAATATCACCAACAGTTGCTAAGACTTAAAATTAACAAACCAAAAATCTACACAGCTATCACCATTCTGATGAATATCATGACCATAATGCAAGAAAGCTTGAAACAAGTCAAAAAGCATGAAGGTCATCTGAAAAGGCCACTCAAAAACCATGGTGCACAGGTGGGGGAGTGGGGAGATGGCAGGGTCAGGACACAACAGATATTCAGAAATATTAATATTAGACTTATGGCAATGACTGGAAAGAGACAGAGATCGTACAAAGGCCAACAACTAACAATTTTTGGAAATTTCCTGCTACTGCACAAGACATGAGAAACATTTTTACATCAGCTTTTTTGTATGTTAGTTACTCAAACTTTTGGGTAATGGTTGAGCAGGCTTCCCACTTCTCATAACTCGAAAAACCCACGTAGTTGCCAAGATGTATTGGTGTCAAAAGACCCGCAATCGAAAAATTGGTCAAACGCAGGCTTTTGTGCCTTAATTAAAGCCACAAATTTTCCAAAATTATCTCGGATTATCAATCTACTGCCCATTCCATGCAAGCAATGTAATTTTTTCCTCGTTCAGGTTGAACTGTACCAATAAATCCAAATGTGAACTGTACATACTGGTCAACGACAAATGTACTCAACTTTGGTCCTGTTTTCTGTTTCTATGCTTTTTTGGTTTACTTTCCGCTTTTTGTTCTCATCAATCGCAGGCAGGGCCATTAGAACAACCTTTCTGGTCAGGCGTCAGTTCGTCATGCTGTATTAAAACTAATACTGCACTTACCACACGAATTAAAAATGTATAGAATGTCCAAAAGTTGGGGTCGCTTGGCACAGTGGAACTAAGCTATCAGGGCCAAGGTCAACTCAAGGCCAGTTTACGAGCGTTTTTACGGGAGTCTGAGAGCGTTTCCCTCGTTTGGAGTGTACGAGCATGGAGTAACCTGGGTACAACAGTTATAGCCAAGGCTGTGTAGGAGGTTTTAGCAGTTCTAGTAGGAACATATTTCAAGGCATTGGTAGGAACGGGCACGCCAGTGCTGGCGTTCTCGGGGGTTAAGACGCATTGCATTCACTCGATGACGTAAAATGACGATAGGTCGTATTGGCTATTGCCCGATGGTTCCGTCACACCCGTGCAAATGCGCGATCGGCTGGGCAAAACGCTGAATTATTTCCGTTTTTCGATGCCCCACAGGCGTTGATGGCCGCTGTCTCCGATTTGCCTATTAGATAGCTGACTTATTATGGATGTAGCAATAAGGACGTTTACACATTCGTTCAGGGACACAGTCAGGATTTCTTTTTGGGAGGAGGGGGCGGAGAGTTCAGTGTGACCTGAAATCTTACGAAAATTGCCGCTGGGAAGACGATACGAAGTGGTCTTGGCAAAAATATACGGGAATAGGGGAGGAGAGCCCCCTTTCCATTTTTGGCTGTTCCGTTGCATTCGATTCAGAGGCGTTTGCTTTGACCGTTACTTTATAATGTTCGGTTACGAGTCCTCTCGTCCTCACATTGTGGGCTAAGACAGGTTCTGACCTGTCAGTCCTCCTTAAGCCGGGTCACAAAATTACAGGCGAGACCCAAGAGCGAGTGAGTCCCGCTTCAGCTAGAGAAATATGGCAGAATGAGCGGCGGGGCCGGCGCGGCACGGCCATCACGCTTTTCGGAAGTTATAACTGCCATGGTACTGGGCATCAAATCGTGAAGTTTTCTTTCGAAGACAGCTCCGTTCTTTAACCCTATTCCCGGCAGGGGGGCTGAATCCACCCCCTCGGGTTTTTTGCTTGCCAATTCCAGGCTTTTTAACGCAGCTTCACGAAACTTGACGACTTTTCCTAGCTATTCTTTCTTCGCGCTGTGGCAAAATTTCACAATGCTCCTTTCCTCAGGAGCGGAGCCAGGCAGCGTTTTTGGGAGGCACCTCAGGCCATTTTTTGGCAAGTTGAGGGTAAAAGAAAAATGTCTGCCAAAAACAGAGTTTTTAAGATAGAACTTAAAACTTTATATGGATCTATAGCTTAATAGCTGGGCAATGTGCACACAAAATTTTGTTTATCTGAGGTCACTTTACAAGGTCAGGTCAAGGTCAAAAGTCACAATTTGTTTTTTTGCAATAATTTCGGCGCTGTTTTTTCAAATGCCAAACCCGGAACACATGTGACGTAGAAGGGTGCCCTCTACTTGTGTACTAAGTTTCAGGTTGATATTAGGTCGGGTCACGGAGATATGACCTAAAATGTCAGTGCGCGTACCCTATATCGCAAAAGCCATAAAATGAAATTTTTGGAATAGAGTGAATTCAAATGATTGAAAACGTTTACAGATAATATCAAATGCACACGACATCATTCCAGGTGACCCCAAGGTCACTGAAGGTCATTTAAGGTCAAAGGTCACAAGTTGATCTGAAGAACGTGTGACCATGACAGTTCCCCCTTTTTCATGTCCCTGACAACGCCTATGCTAACATTATACAAACATTGTAATGCGATTTTTACTTCTTTAGCATAGCATGACTAGCAGAAGCCAAAAAAGTGTTTTTGCCTTTTTTGTTCATTCAGTTGTTAGAAAACTAATCCTCCTATTTTTGAAACCCTGTGAACGCCCATGAATTTTCACAAAATTTCAGATTTGTGTACCTATCGTAAAAGCCCTATCCATAATCTCTCGATTCATGCCAGTTTCATTAAAATCGGCCCATAAACAACGGAGTTATAAAAAGTCCAAAAGTACCCCGGTTTTGACATTTTTGCCCCCTTGTATCCACAAGTTTCGAAATTTTGAAAATTTGTTTTTATAAAAATGTAGTTCACATCATGGCAAATCGATTGCCGTTTGTTGCGATGAAATCGAACGAGTAATTCTCGAGATCTCAGGGGGGGCCGAATCCGCGCCCCTGCCGGGAATCGTCCATACCGTCTAGCCCTCCGGAAATAGGGTTAAAGTTAAAGTATTCCTGTTTCTAATGCATCCGGTTATGTAAGCTCTTGCGTCCATATGATTATTACGGAAGTAATATTTTCATTCCTGGCCTATTTTTCCACGGACGTTTATTGGAACTATGACAGTAACGGCCGGGCACAGTCATGTGGACCCGCCACCTTTTTAATTCCGACTAACCAAATGCGAAATGCTGAGATGGATCGATGAGTATTTTGCGGTGTTGCAATATATCTGAAGGGGAAGTAATGGTGCAAGCAACACTGAAGTCTTGCCCATCATGCTCCCACGAACGATCGTACTGGGTCACAGAAAGCCCGTTGCTCGTCCGCCATGTAGCTGAGTACCCATAGTGCCTTAAAACGGAAAAGTACGGAAAGGAAACGCACCCGAAACCAAAACTCCTACCATCCCGTGACCAGTGACCAGTGACGCCGCTGACGTCACGGCAACGGACACTGACGCAGCGAAAGGGGAGGGGGAACGGGGCCCGTCCCCCCTTAGGCCCGCATTTTCGTGAAAACCATTGCTCATCGTCTTCCCAGCAGGCCGTTTTCGTATTATTTCAGTCCACACTGAGCCCCGACCCCCCCCCCCTCGGAAAATCCTGGCTGCGTTCCTGGCGCCGGTCGTGATGTGCTGCCGCCTGGCCAGCTGTTGCGGCTGCCCAGGCCTGCGGCGCAGCTCGCTGGCCGGCGTCGCCTACCTGCTGCTGCCCGCGCTGCCGCTGACCCTAGTGCTGCTGCTGGTGTCTCTGGCACTAGTGTTGGTGCTAGTGCTGGTGTCTCTGGCACTGGTGCTGACCTGCTGGTGTCGATTCCGCTGGCGCTGGTCCTGCTGGCGCTGGTCCCGCTGGCGCTGGTCCCGCTGGCGCTGGTCCTGCTGGCGCTGGTCCCGCTGGTGCTGGTCCTGCTGGCGCTGGTCCTGCTGGCGCTGCTCCCGCTGGTGCTGGTCCTGCTGGCGCTGGTCCCGCCGGCGCTGGTCCCGCTGGTGCTGGTCCTGCTGGCGCTGGTCCCGCTGGTGCTGGTCCCGCTGGTGCTGGTCCTGCTGGCGCTGGTCCTGCTGGCGCTGGTCCCGCTGGTGCTGGTCCTCCTGGCGCTGGTGCGCGGCGTCCGGCGCTGCCGCCGCCGGCCCGTGCTTGCCTGGCCGGTCTGGACCGGCGGCGGCGGTGCGCAGACTCGAACTGGTACTCGCAGACACTAGACTTGCCACGCGGCGCGGCTGTACCGCGAGCTGGCAGACGGCGCACGCCCTGGCGGAGCTGCCGCTCGATCCGTGTGCCCTGCTCTGGTGCGGGCTCGCCGTGGTGACGTCACACCAGCACGAGCTGCGGGCGGCCGGCAGCGGCGGAGTTTGAGAGGATGACGCCGAGGATGGAGACGGGAAGGGAGCGTGCAACGTTCAGCATCTGCCCACATCTCTCGAAGAGCACTGAAGCGCTAATAACAGTGGTGGCAGGGACCGAGAGCGGAGACCGTTGGTGATTTGGTGACACATCCTCAGCATGATACTGCCTTGTTGCTTAGCGTTACGCCCATGACTGGGGATCTCCAAAAATTATTGGGGGAGGGAGGTGTCCGCAAGGGATTTCAGACCGTTTCTGTCCAGTCATTGCATCCGGCGTAATTTTAAAGTCCCTGAATACTGCAGGGTCTGGATCCCCCATCCCCCCGGGATCGCCAGGCATGAGCACGCCTATGACATTGCATGGGAACGGGGACCTGAAACCGCTTGGACGACGGGCCAGTAATTTTGCGGATGCTCTGCTATTGACAACTGACAAACGAAGACGATAGCGCGCCACCTTTTTGACACCAGACGTGCGCAGAACATGATGGCAAGGCGTCCGCAGACTGCAGCCACATTGATGGTGGTCGCGCAGTCGCTGAGGCCAAGCCGTCAGCAGATCGGTTGTCACTCGCAGTAATGACCTAGAAGATCAGGACCTGGTTTATTATCTTGTTCCAGTTTTAGTTGGAAAAATAGGAGGGTTCGTACTTTGCTCCGGCCCATTCTGTGTGATATGGCACTGGTCGAGACAGCATCGATACTAGCCAGCTGTGGAATTGGAAATAACGGATTTTGATTGGTGTTCGCACATACTCTAGGAAACATCAGAACAGAAGTCCAATCAAAACGGGATTGACCATGCACGAGGTGACGCAGCTAACTGCTGGATCCAACTCTCGAACTGATGAATCTCTCTCACGTCTGAAGGACTTCTTACGCTTGGGGTATTTTGTCGACTTTTCGGGAAATATGCCTGTCCGTGTAATCTCGGCGCGGTATTTAAGCGTCTTACATGTTCGTAATGCTGTGTTTGCCAAGTGACGTGTTCGTGCTCTCATGGCGTACTGTCTTCTCTTGTATCGTAATGCCTCGTCTCAGTACGGAGCCTTTTAGTGATTGTGGCGAAAAAGTAAGAAATTAAATACAAGTTTTGCGCCTGACTTGCGCTAGCACGGCCGCCGCCCTGTGAACGTTGCCTTAGAGTTAACGGTTCTGATCTATTTTGGGAAAATACTATATAAACCGCTTTTCCTTTGCTCCGATAGGAATGATCAGCGAGACCCAAAGGACAACAAACGACAAATTGCAAATGATGCCCTATGATAACGCGATTTCACAAAGCTGACGTAAAATGTCCACGCGATGACTTAATGACACGTGCATCAACCGCCTAACTTATACGTACTGCACAATATGACGCTATTTTTTATCGCGTTCTCCGCTCGCATGAACACAAGCATTCGCAAAGCCTCCGTAAATTCCTCGGTGGGCACGCCAAATTATGTGCACAAACACTACGTCTTTCGTTAATGCTACACTATCACAATCGCTCAAAATCTCCGTTTTCCTGCTACCAAGTCATGTCCATTACATACGGTCCTCCGCCCATTTACCACAAAAACCTGAACACGCAGGTCATCTCCAGCCGTTTCGCTCCTCACCCTGGAGTCCCCCCGAACACGATGCACGCCGACGGGATAGATTTTATTTACAAAACAGCCTTGGAGGAGGCAGCGCCGGCCGACCGACGCCGCCGGGCCCCAAATAAAATCCGAACACAGGCTCAACAGCGCAGCAACGGGCGTCGGTCGGCGCCGGCCGCGGCCGTCCGGGCCCAGGGACCCGCCGGGACCCGCGGGACCCACTGGCGGACGGCGACGGGGCGGCAGCGGCCGGCGCCGCCGGCGGGCGATTAACATAGTAAAATATATGACCCCGATACCCTCACTCGCGTCGGCGCGGCAGCTGGCTATTGTGTAGCAGGTCACTCGCACTCACTCGCACGCGCGCCCGGCGCCGCTCGCGCCGTCACTCCGTCACACTCGCCACTCCGTCACTCGTCACTCCATTTCACTCGCGTCACTCGGACGCCCGCGCGGACAGCGCGGGAGCGCCACGGCGGGTGCCCGCCCGCCGCCGGCGGCCGGCCGGCCAGTAGATGCACATAACCCCGCGCGGCGGCCAGCCTACGTCAGCAGGGCTCTGATCTCCTTGTGCAGGTGGCACAGGTAGTCGACGTACGAGGCCGAGCCGTCGGCGCCCTTGTCCTCGACGAGGAAGTGGCGCATCACCAGCTCCAGTTTGTCGCGCTGCCGCACCACAGTCAGCTGGCGGCGCAGAAACTGACGTCAGTGGTCGGGGGACGCTGAGACCGGCGTCGGGAGCGGGCAGTGGAAAATGGAGGGGGGGGGACGAAGCAATGCTGGTCGGAGTAAAATGTCGCATGTCGCACTTCCCTATGTTTCGTCCGCAATGTATCCGGAAATAATAATATAAAAAATCGTACAAAATAAACTAACACGAAACTACGCCCACCGGGAAGTTTTATGGATGTTTCCAGACATTGCAAAGGGGAAAACCACCAAAAGCACCTATTCCGGAACGCTGTATCATTTCATGAACGGCACGCACGCCGCGTGGACACCAGGACAGCAACCATCCGCGACCCACGACAAAAAAAAGAAAACCCCCGCCTCGCGCAACACTAAACCCAGCGAGGCCGACCTGAGCCACCGTCTCCGTCCGTCTGATTCTCAGCCTGAGACGCGCCTCAGCCGCCGCCAGCCGACAGTCACGACACCCAAACACCGGCGATACCCCAACCCACGAGCCAAACCATCCCCGCCGGCCACCTGTCGCAGGGTCGCGCCGCGGCCACCAGCCGGCCGGTCCGGCCGCCGCTCTACCCGCCAGCGCCCGGCGGGGGGGGGGAGGGGAGGGCGGGGCTCACCTTCATGTGGCACTGGCGCTGGCGGCGCAGCTCGTCTATGATGCCGCGCACTCGGATGCTGAAGGGCGTGTCCAGCTCCGGCAGGCTGGGACGGTCCACGTTTATCTGTCGTCACAGCCGTCACAGCCGTCACACATCCCGCCACTGGTGTCACGTCCACCATACTGGACGACTGACGCCGGTCCGCCACACGCAGGCAGGGCGTCAGTGCCATCACAGCTGTTACAGATGCCACGCCTAACCCGCGTTTATCTCCTGCACTCAGCAGAAGACCACGTAACCATCACAGCCGTCACAATTACCGGCACATGTCACATTTATCACACTGGAAGACTCATGCTTAACTGTCGGACATGTGTGAGGATAACACAGTCGTCACGGACGTCACGGATGCCCCATATGTCACACTGCAACATTCACGCTAATCTGCCAGACAAGGGAAAGGATAACGCGCCAGCCACCCACACAGCAGTCACAGCTGTCTTATGCGCTCCACTAACGTGGTCCAAGGAGCTTCCAGCTACTATAATCTACACATCCGACATACCATGCTAAAACCACATTGTTATGACCTGAACACGTGTGTGCCAACATCTGAAAACAACAGTGTTCTGATCACAACTGTTCACATCTCAGACTGCTATCACCTGAGCTGCATACTGCTTTGATCTAAACATCAGACTGATATACTCTGAACGTCAGATCACCATCATCCAAACACCATCTTATCATCCAGTCACAAAATTATCCATGGCACCACACAAAATTATCCATCAACACCACAGATACCCGACACCACGCGATCATCCATGAACATCGGGAACTACCACCACACAATAATCCGTGAACACCAATAACTACTCTCACACAATACAAATCCTCCAAAACACCGCGCCATTATCCTGGACCACCACACAAACGGCCCGACCATCGCAGCCGGCGCTCACCTGGGCCACCGACTGAACGGCAAACAGGTCCTGCACGGCGTCGGGCGCCGACTGCAGGCCCACCCACAGGAACATGTGCACGCCGTTCTCCAGCAGGAACAGGCCCTGCTCGTGCAGCTTGTCCTGGCTGCTGCGCACGGGCGGCGGCAGCTCGGTGGCCGTCAGATCCAGGCCGGCCAGCGGCAGCAGGCGCGGGTACAGGTACGGTACCGACCGACGAACCGGCATCGACGTCACCAGGTACATGTGGTGCGAGCGCTCGTCTATCGTCAGCTCGGGACCTGCCGGGAGGTACGGTACCGTGACGTCACCAGGTACATGTGGTGCGAGCGCTCGTCTATCGTCAGCTCAGGACCTGCCGGGAGGTAGGGTACGGTACGGTGACGTCACCAGGTACATGTGGTGCGAGCGCTCGTCTATCGTCAGCTCGGGACCTGCCGGGAGGTACGGTACCGTGACGTCATCAGGTACATGTGGTGCGAGCGCTCGTCTATCGTCAGCTCAGGACCTGTGGTGGCAGAGGTACGGTACGGTGACGTCACCAGGTACATGTGGTGCGAGCGCTCGTCTATCGTCAGCTCGGGACCTGCCGGGAGGTACGGTACCGTGACGTCATCAGGTACATGTGGTGCGAGCGCTCGTCTATCGTCAGCTCGGGACCTGCCGGGAGGTACGGTACGGTGACGTCATCAGACACGAGGGCGTGGCGCGTGCGAACCGAAGCGCGTCATCATCAACAACTGCCGAAATCTCCAATCCTTATGAACAGGTGGACGTTACTGACGCGCTAGCCCGCGACATCCAGGAATCCGCAGCTCCCATAGCTGGTCACACTAACCATGACCAGCAGCTGCTCGTAAAGTCAATGATGACGACTACCAGCTATCCACATCCGTGCTGTCCATATCCACCATCTCTGGAAGACTTCTCTAGCCATCATCACCAGCCGCCCATAACCCGTCCGGCCGTCCCCACCAGCCGCCCATAACCCACCTCCGGCCACAGCGTCCGAGCGCAGTATGCAGTTGGCGTACAGCGGCAGCAGCTTCATGCACTCGGGCAGGATGAGCTGGCCGGCCGAGCTGGGCGATGCGCAGTTCTTGCGGTAGCTGGCCAGGATCTGGGCGCACTGCGCCGTCAGGGCGTCGCGGATCGCTCGCGGCGACGAGTCCAGCACCTTGGAGACGGCTGCAGGCGGGAGGGGAACGCCGGTGACGCGCAGGCAGAGAGGGAGATCAGCGGAACAAGGCACGACAACAGAACATGACGGCAGAACAGCAGAACAGACACGGCAGCAGAAAAGGAGGACAGAAAGACAGACAGACGACGGATCAGGACAACAGACGGCGGAACAGACACAACATATGGGACAGACAGGACAGAACACCAGCTAAGCAGACCTGACAACAGCTCAGAACGGACCGGACATTACATCACCAGATCAAACGGAACAGCATAACAATGCGACACGAGACAACACAAAGAACATGGCCCTGATCCTGCCAACATTTACAATGACTGTGTTACAATGACACAAGGCAGAGCTGCCACGTCCATGACCCTCTTTAACTTACATATACAAAGATTAATACAGTGAAAAACAGCACAACTACCCCTCCACTGACCCTGCTTGAGCATGAGGTTGGTCATGGTGTCGAGCTCGCAGCTGCGGTACAGGTCGGCCATCTGGTTGCAGACGTTCAGGCTAAGGTTGAGCACGCGCAGCCGGCGCTGGCCGCTGACGGCCGTGAAGAGCAGAGCCGCCTGCACGTACACGCCGTCCTCCTCCGTCAGCTTGTCATCGTGCTTCAGCTCCACCGTCATCGCCTGGCGGGGAGGGGGGGGTCGTCAGGCACGCGCGGCAAGGAAGGGACTCGCACAGACAGGGTCATCAGACTCGCAGACGCCGGGTTATCAGCGACAGAGACTCGATCGTCAAGAGACTCACAGAGACTGACTTATCAGAGACCGAGACCGAGACCGACACCGATAGAGACCGAGTCAGAGACAGAGACCAGCTCGTCAGACTCACAGAGACTGGCTTATCAGAGACAGAGACCGGCTCGACAGACTTACAGACACAGGCCTATCAAAGACAGAGACAGAGACAGAGACCGGCTCGTCAGAGCCTCAGAGACCAGCTCGTCGGAGACTCAGAGACTGGCTCATAAAAGACGGAGACCAGTTCACTGGACGTCCAGAGACCAGCTTATCAGGGACAGAGACCATTTCGCCGAGGACTCACGGAGGCCGACTCGCTCGGTAGAGCGAGGTCACCGGAACTGAAGACCGGGCGATCAGAGACTCACACAGAACGGCTCGTTGGAAACTCGCCGAGACTGGTTCGTCGGAGGCCGAGGCCAGATCGTCACCAAGCACACCGGCGACCGTCCACCGCTCACAAAACATCTAACACCTCGCACTGAACAGCTCGCCAAACGCAGTCACGGCAACTACCCGTAGGTCAGACCCTCACGTTTACCATCCTGAACAGTAACGGCGGGCTCCGGACCCTGACCTGGCCGAAGCCACAGCCCCCTGCTTGTCTATGTCGTGCGTCACATTCCTGCCAAACCCTGTCCTAGCCTTGGAACCACCTTTTTTGCTTTTCCAACCAATTCTGCTATTCCTGTTCCCGTTTCCATTTTGCCCCAGTGCGTTTTTCATCTCTCTATCCGCCCCTTCCCTGTCCCTACTTGGCTTCATACCCCTCTTTCCTTCCTACTCTGTCCTTATCCTGCTTCCTATACCTCTACCCGTCCCTCACCTGTCGCTGTCCTTCTTCCTACACCTCTATCTCAGACTGCATTTCTCAGTCCTCCTCTCTCGCCCTATTCTTGTATTCATCTTTACCTTCATGTCTCTATCTCATATATATATAATGCCTTTCCCTGCCTTCCCTGCCTTTCTCCTCCGATCTATCCCTCTTCTATCTATCTCTACCTCTACCTCCACTCTACCTCTACCTCCACCGCTCTCTCTATCCCTGCAACGATCCACATCACCCCCCAGTCCAGCCGTGGCCGCACCTGGCTGCTGTCGATGGCCGCCAGCTCCATGTCGGTGGTGTTCGACATGAAGAAGTGGCCGTGGAAATCGACCGGACGCACGCCCGTCGACGTCCGCACCCGCATGATGGCGTCGAAGCCGACCGGCTGGCTGACGACGCGGCTCAGATCGCGCAGCAACCGGTCGCCGTCCAGGTCCGCCTGCGGTAGCGACGGTGGCGACGCGTCACGAAAAGCAACGGCAGCAGCCGGATTCGAACCCAGGACCTTCAGCATCGGTGTCTGTGGTTGTGGGTGAAGCCGCAACGAATTGACCACGCATGCAAGGAAAATACGAAAGTGGTGGTGGTCGTTATATGTTGTAAAAACGAAAAGCCAGGAGAAAATGAGCGTAGGAAGGATGTATAAAACATAATGAATGGTCTGAAATGGTGCATGAAAAGGTAATTAATCCACTGAAGTATGCATGAAATTTCTTTTGATATAAAACATTCTTGAAAATATCAGTGAGGCAAGGGCAGCACGAAAACACCGGAAAACATAACTCCAGCTTTCCAGGTTCGTAAAAGATGCCGAGTTCAGAACGCTGCACGAGCATCTCTGGCGTACTACGCACGTCCGGCACCTGAACGTGAGCGCACCGCTCACGTTCAGGTGCGCTCACGTTCAGGTTCACGTTCTGCGACAGCTGCACCGTTCTGACCTGGAAGTAGGTGTACTTGTAGATCTCTCCGCCGGTGAGCCGCACCACCTGGCCCAGGGTGGGCAGGTCCACGTAGGCATTGTTCAGCAGGAACAGGTTCACCGAGCAGCCCACTTGCACGCACTCCTGGCCCAGATTGTTGTAGAACTGCGTCTGCGGCGCTGCGGGGCGGCGTGACGTCACCTCAGGTATGGCGTCACGGGACAGGCCGCATATGACGTCACATGCGATCAATCTGTGGAGCTGTCTAAAGAGAGCCCTGTAAGGAGTCCCTACCAAATCTATGTATGCAGACAACATCCACCATCTTTAGGTTTAGGTCTGGATTGGGATTTGGTTTCGATTACGTCTACACCGTGCTCATGACACGGGAGTCCAGAAATGACTGCTCGTGTCATCGCCGTGACGCCACAAGCCGTGGCAATATTTCGTCAATATTTTCGTCAATATAGCCGTCAATATTTCCCGTGGCGCGAGAAAGCCCGTAACCCAGTCTGCAGAACTCGCGAAGCGTCTCGCGGCGGTCCGCAGGCACCCCTGACGCCGCCGCCAGCCAGGGAGCCGGCCCGGCGCGGCGCCGCACTCACTGAGCACGTGTTTCTCCTTGTCGGAGCCGAGCACCTTGCGGTCGTCCCTGTTCTTCAGCTGGCCGGGCGCGGCGCCGATCGGCAGCGACGAGTGGAAGACGAACAGCCGGCCCGACCTGTCCGCCGCCTGGCGGCCCCGCACCGCCGCGTCACGTCACGGCGACACGAGAGTGACGCAGACATTGCCGGGTTGGGACGGCGCAGTGACGGAGACATCACCGCGTCACCACAGAGCAGTGGCCGAGACAGCACCGTCTCACGCACGCGTCACGGCCGAAACGACACCGCGTCACGCAGGCGTTACGGCAGCGACGGAGGCGCTAACGTGTCGCGACGGGGTGACAACGTCCGCCGCGTCACAACGGCATCACAACAAAGACGTACACCAAAATTGTGAGCACCACGGTAATAACGAGAGTTCCTAAAGTGAAACCGGAGTTTCTCCAATTTCCCTTCCTCCTTCTCTGTCAGCTGTTTCCCCTGCCTAATCACTCCATCACACTGCTCATTTAAATAGCCCTGAACGGTCTCCTGGTCTCTACGGGTCTGCCGGTCTTTCCAGTTCACCCAGAGCGTCTCCATGTCGCGACGCCCTCCATTCGACCACTTAAAAACCTCCATATCCCCATCCCCCGCCCACCACCCTGAGCGTCCCAACATCCCCATCCCCCGCCCACCACCCTGAGCGTCCCAACATCCCCATCCCCCACCCACCACCCTAAGCGTCCCAACATCCCCATCCCTCGCCCACCACCCTGAGCGTCCCAACATCCCATCCCTCGCCCACCACCCTGAGCGTCCCAACATCCCCATCCCCCGCCCACCACCCTGAGCATCCCAACATCCCCATCCCTCGCCCACCACCCTAAGCGTCCCAACATCCCCATCCCCCGCCCACCACCCTGAGCGTCCCAACATCCCCATCCCCCGCCCACCACCCTGAGCGTCCCAACATCCCCATCCCCCGCCCACCACCCTGAGCGTCCCAACATCCCCATCCCTCCGCTCCTCGTCTTAAACACCAACACGTCCCCATCCCCTAGGTGCCTCACCTTGAGCGCCTCCATGCCGGCCTGGATGGCCGGTCCCAGCACCACCTCGGTCTCGCGCGTGTGGGCGAACATGGCCGGCAGCTGCTCCATCAGGCTGTCGATCACGGCCTCCGCCTCGGCCACGTCCACCAGCAGGCCGTCCACCAGCGGCACAAACATGTCCTGCACGTCGCCGACCACCATCATCTGCGGCTGCGCCAGGCAGGCCTGCAACGCACGGGGAAGCACTGAAGCAGGGCTGCGACGGAGCAGAGAAACATGTCCCGAGGCAATGCTACAACAGCACAGGGAAACATGTTCTCCACGTTCCCGGCCACCCTTTCTGTTGCACCGCGCATCCCGTCTGCAGCGCGTGACAGGACATCACCACCTCAGTACCTGACGAGCAAGACGCCACGCCCACGCATCGGCGATTCTTTCCGCAACAGCCCAGACCACGACCAACCAGGTCGAGAGTTCGCAAACGGAGAGCACCGTCCGGGCAGCCGGCCGCGGCTCACCTTGACGTTGAAGAAGTGCACCACGTTGCTGTACGTGATGAAGCCGACCTTCATGTTGGACGCCGTCTGGTTCACGTCCACGGGCAGCTGACGGAGGACCTGGAGGACGGAGAGCGTCACGCGGGCTCCAGGAGGTGCCCGTAGGGAGGGGTCCGTACCGCCAAGCCAGGGGACAGGGGCACGCGGGGCGGCCGTCGGTAGCACGCACCCCTTCAGCTCGGCCCCCAGGGTCGAATGACGCGGCCACAGTGGGTGCACCTTCACTCGATGTGCGGGCAGCGCTCAAATTACGAAACCTGTTCAACAAATCGCTGAGCAACTCTGTTTTCCACATTTTTGCGCGTGCAGAAAACTGCTTTCCACGAGTGATGTCTATTCCAGACTGGCTGGCCTAATGTGACATTCGTTCCATTCCAAACGGTGAAAAGAGTACCTCCTTCATGTTGTTGCACAGCAGGTGGACCAGGCCCGACTTGACGTTGTTGTAGGAGACGTCGATCAGGAATATGTAGGCCGGCGGCTTCGGAAATTCGTTGTTCTGCGGTTGGAAGAGTCAAAGATCACTGTAAGATCCTACCGCGCGCACGCACAGTATACCATAGCAGTTTATCAAACAAAATAAACAAATCAAATAATAAATCAAACACAGAATGAAGTAATGCAGCAAGGCGATCAGTATCCCATCTGCGGTCATTTTCTTGGGTCCATCTCTCAGTACCGTTGCGACGGTCCACACCAATGCGTTCTTGTATCGCTGATCATGTACAAAAGGCACGGCCCTTCAGCACGGCCAAAACGCCCGCGGCAAGATGTCGTTCCACTGCGCCACGCCAACGCGCTCGGTAGTTGTCAGGGACTGCTTCCCAGACCAGAGCCTCCGCCTCCGAGTCCACAACAGCCCAGGCAGTGTTGCCGGAAAAAAACAATTGCATATTTGACCGAGCGTGTTTCTCATATCCCTTCATTCTCTCTGTAACTGATTCAGCCGTCGTCGATGCGCTACGCGATAAGCAATCAACGTTTTCAAGCCATCGCCGACGTTCCAGGACGATCATCAGCGTAGACCCACCCCTGCCTTTCCAGGGAGCGCGGGCGTGTGCTTCAAAGGACCTCGCTCCTCCCACGCTCTGTGCGGCAGTTTCCTTCGCCTGGGACACTCCATCCTCTCCTTATCCACCGGCACAGCCGTTTTCAGTAACCTTCCGAAAGACCGTGACTCGTTTTCCCTGATCTGCCCCGAACGTTCGCGGTGGACGGCGCTGGGACCCGGGCCCACATCAACCAGAACTCGCCAACCAGACGCTGACCCCACCAGCCGAGTGGGGACCCAACTCCGGCGCCACCCAGAGCGCGTTCTCCCACCAGCCAGTCAGAGCACGGCACGGCCTCGCCTGCCTCTGCCGTCGCTCACCCTGCAGTACTCCTTGGTGCACACGAACTCGTAGGCTCCCATGCAGAGCTCGGGCCGCTCATACTTGTCCAGTCGCTGGCCGGTCTGGATCCAGGTGTAGGAAGTACTCCGCTCGGCACTGCGGGCGACGCGCACGCCGCCGTCACGGGGCCAGGCAGGGTCGCGCTACGCCGGCCTCTCGTCAGCGCGCAGGATGCCAGGCCGAGATGTCGCTCCTGGCAGTGAATACAGAATGGGATGACAATCCACCATATTGAGTGACGCCACCATAAAATAACCCGCACGGCAAAAATGCCCTGAATTAAGCTACGGATGACCTGGAAGATGGTTGCGAACCAACCGCCAGTGAGGCGCAGGTGGGCCTCAGTGCTAGCGTGACGATCACTGTACGCATAAATCAATATCTAAAACAACTGATGCTACACCACGACACGACAAGAGTTACAAAAACTCAACTCTGCCTGCCCATACTGCGCAGAACCCACCGCCTGCATCAATATTCCCCAATGTCCGTCATGCTTTTAATAGAAAAACGTAAGGATTCAACCACCACAGCCACTCCGCGCAGCAGCAGCTCACGTCGAGCTCGAGGACGGAACACTGCACGACGTAAACCAAACCCACGACCTTCCGAGCCTCGCAGTCGACGCCAGGCCGCCCACCTGCCGTGCTCGGCCTTCCAGACGGGCAACTGAAGCGGCGGCCACCGTCGATAGAACAGATCGTCGGAAGGGCGCGTGTAGGCCTTGCAGCGGATGCAGCAGACAACCCATGTCGACCACGGGCAGTGGCATCTCGCCCTCAAGCAGCTCGGCCAGCGCGATACTCAGCGCCAGTGGGATGTTACCCGTCTGTAGGGTCACCCAGGGGTCACCCCGGAGAGAGGTCATACGGCCTGATATTCAGCGCCAGGCCGAACACCCGTCTGTCGGGTCACCCGGCCACCAGGGGTCACGCAGAGGTCGTACGACGCCGTACTCAGCGCCCCAGCGGGATACCCGTGTCGGGTACACCCACAGGTCACTCAGGGGGTCGCACAGAGGTCAGTGTGACGCGATGCAGGGCGCCGGCGAACACCGTGTGTCGGGTCACCCAGGGGTCACACAGGGGTCACGGAGGTCATATGACGCGATATTCAGCGCCAGCGGGAATCCCATCTGTCGGATTCACCAGGGGTCACACAGGGGTCGCATAGGGGTCACACAGGGGTCACACAGAGGTGACACAGAGGTCATATGGAGCGGTACTGCCAGCGCCAGCGAGAATCTCCTCAGTGGGTCACCAAGGTCACAGCGGAGTCATCTGGCGGATATCAGCGCGCCCAGCCGGATATCCGTTTGTCCAGTCGGTCAGAGATGGCGCAGACGTCATATAGAGGTGACAGAGCGCGATCTTCTCGTCATCTGTGAATTTCTTTATTGCTCCATTTTAACGTTTGTCGGGTAAGTGGAGGATTCGTGTGGAGGTCACGCAGAAGTCACGGTGGAGGTCAAATAGGGGTCACACGGATGAAGATGAGTGCCAGAGGGATACCCGTTTCTGGTTGTCGGTCAGTAACGTCACACAGGCATTGTATGGGTCACTGCGGGGTCATATGGAGAGTAGCGCTGAAGTCATACGGGCAACGATAGATGCTCAGTGGGGATATACCCTGTATCGGGTCACCGCAGTCGAGACGCCTGTGCCATCCAGGTCATTTACAGAGGCTACATGCCAGCAGATCACAAAGGTCACAAGAGGCGACGTTAAGCTCACAAAGTTCGGACAAAATACGTGACAGCGGGGCAAACGTAATGCGGAACATCATAAACGGGCCTGGTGGAAACCAAGTTCACATGGGCTCTCTGAGTTTGTTCACTAATCACAATAACGTCACAAGTTAGAATAGAGCTCAAAAACGCGCTACTCCGGTGCTCACTGGGACCACCATCTGTCACGCCACACAAGGCATGCAATGTTAGTACATGGTGATGAAGTCACTGGGACGCCCATTTACATTTACAGGCGCTCAGTACAGGTAGCCCCAGGGAGGCCACAAGAATGACGGCCCTCATCACAGAGCCAAACCCCAACCAGTACTAACCAACCCACAATGCCAAACCCCTGACTGCCTCACTTTACACTCCAGGAAAGTACACATGCTTAACAACGTACAGGATTCCCGTATACCCAGCATCAGCCCACTGCCCGACCACCCCCCCCCCTCGCATTGGTTCAAGGTTGAGGGATCGAGGGTCAGAAAATTTACCCTCATCAAGTTCTAAATCTGAGTCTGGGTTCTGGATTCCAGATCAATCAGGACCTCTGAACCCATTCATTTAGGTCAGGGCCTGTGGCAACAACTGAAAACAAACAGCCTGAAATCCTACGCAGACCTTCCCCCAACACCTGTCGAGCCTCCGACATGCTCCAGCGCCTGCTCCAGCTTACAGGTGGATGTATCCACATATATCCCGTGTCTGCCATGCACCCGCCGGCCGCGCTGACCTTCAGTGCGGGACTGATGCAGGCACGTTGTGCGTGGAGCTGCGATCAGGCACGGCAACGTTCTGGTCGACCACCATGAACTGGGTGGTAACCAGCGCGGCACCTGGCCCTTGGCATTGGTCACGAACTGGCCCAACCGGTTCGCCTGGTCGTCCGCCATAGCCTCAATCTCACAGCCGGGGCGTAAGGCAGGAGGGCACGGACGTGCCCGGGTCAAGGTGACAGAGAAGTTGGCTGGGGAGGGGAGGGTCAGGGTGGGCGAGGCATGGTCGAGGGGCAGGGCCACGTGGGGGAGACGTGGTCGAGTGAGGGACATGGTCAGATTGAGAGAAGGCATCAGACAACGGGAAAGGGGTGGTCAGACGAGGGTCAGATGAAGCAAGCAGTGAAGTGAG